>SRMA01026331.1:82684-120578 GCA_007224835.1 Danionella cerebrum
TTGATTCTGTTTGCTCTGTATGACTCGGTTCAGCTTGATTCAGCTTGTTTGTGTGGTTCAGAAGCTCCAGGGCTAAGGGGAACCTCTCAGGCTTTCCGTGCAAAGATTGAGAGAAGAGACTTGATCTCGAGGTTCTTGCGATTCCTGTGAGCCTGGGAAAGAACTCAATGAGTAAATCAAAGTGAAGGTTCATGTTCCCTTCAGAAACACTCACGAGACGCTGACATGCGTCACACGAGCAGATCTGTGCTGCACACGCGCGTGTTTAGTCTGGAACTACTGTATACGTTAAAGATGGAGTCTCCTCAGCAGCAGAGCTGATCCATCACAGAGACGGAGAGCTCTGGCAGCTTCTGCAGCCGCTCCTCGTGCATTCCTGCACTTTATAGAGCTGTTAAACCCTGTTCTGGAGCTCGTGTTCTCCTGGAGCTGCTGCGAGAGCTAGCATCTGACCTTCAGCAGAGCAACCTCAGCGCTGAGGCTTCACTGTGCCCTTCAGTACTGACGCCAAGCCGGGTTCTGTTTTAAGCAGTTTTCTATGTGCAGCCCTGGGTGCTTTCTCCAGAGAGAACCGCTGCGAGAGCAAGAACCTCAGCCTGGAACAATGTCCCGAGCACTGGTCCTCGTCTCTCACTCCTGTGACAAGCGCTGTCCCTCCTCAGCCTCTCCATCAGTCCCGGGGAGGATGAGCTGGGGCTCGGTGACCCCAGGAGGAATTCTGCGGTGGGAGCATTGTCTCTTTCGCTCTCTCTCTCTCCTTCTTTCACTCCAGAAGCTAATCTCTTTCAGCTGCTCATCAGACGCCTCATACAGAGGAGCTCAGCTCTGCAGCCTCCCTGTGCTAAAGTCCAGAGATCCCATCCAGGAGCTTCTGGACATCAGCGTGCTTCGGGGCAGATCATCGCTCTCGGACCAGCAGCAAGAGGATGTTACATGTGTGAGGATGTCTCCTGTGAGCAGAGAATGAGAGAATGGAGATGGCCACAGAGCATTAGCATTAGCTCCTGATTAAAGTGAGCTGCTCCTCACGATAAACCAGAGCTTCCTGTCAGAGCACGGCTGGAGGAAGTGTGCCCTGGGATAGAGGAGCAGATGATTGGCAGCTGGAGATTACTGACCACAGGAGAAACTGTAGAAGGAACCAGCAGAGGAGACCTTTATTAGCATCTCATCCGGGCTGAGGGTCAGGTCTTCTGCAGGAGCTTGGAGCGGTATAAAGCTAGAGAAGTGCTCCTCTATTCTTCAGCTTTAGATTTATTTTTATCATTTTTTTTGTTAAACTCTAGTATTGTGATGGATTAAGGGCGGAGCCTCTTGAGTGACAGCCTCGGGTCAGCGCTGGGCCAAAGCCGTAGACCTGCGTTTCTGGGATGGAACAGAACTCCGACACGAACCAATCACTGAGCACCTGATCGAGACGGAGATGGTGAGTCAGATCTACAGCCGATCTACGCTCCTCACAGAGAAACCGTGCAATTGCAGAGCTACACGCTCAGAAGAAGCTCGACGAAGATTAAATCAGGGGTTAGATTTCTGCTCCGCCCACATCTTGCTCGGTTTCGACTGTCTGATGGAGATGCGCTGCCCCCTTCTAGAGACTAGAGCTCTCTGTAGGAACGCAGGGGTAACATCACGGGGATTTCCTCTGCGCTCGACGGTGGAGCTGTTAGGGTTGGTTATGGCCTTTTCACTCGTCGAGTGGTGGCTGTCTTTGGCTCCTGCCCTGGAGTAACATTCTCTGAGCGGGCGATTTCTCCTCTAGATCTGAGCAGGAGCTCTTTCATCCGTTACTTTTGATGTTTCTTGTGCTGCAGTACAACTGTGTAAGAAATAAATATTCCTTCCTAGCAGCTAAATATGCTCATCTGTGCCTCAATGGGCTCCTCGCTGCTCCTCCTCACTGCTCGTAGGTTCCAAAAGCGCTAGCATCTCTGTGAGGCTCTGCTCCAGGAGGAACTCAGCAGCTTTCAGCCATAACCAATTTCATCAGAGAGCTACGGTCTGAGCCTCGTTCCTCAGGAGATCTGGAGGTGTGCTTTGTGCTCGTTGTTCCATAAAAACCAGGTTGATGTTTCAGAAGATAAGTTCACATTGGTCTGGGATCCTTAAAGCAACGGCTCCAAATCTGCTCGTCTCCAGAGCTCTTTCTTGGATGGAGTAGGAGGAGCCTCCTCTGGTTCAGGGTCCTCCCCTGGCTCAGCTGGAGCTCCTGTCTTCAGCAGTGCTGAGTTTCTCCTCAGTGCGCCTCCAGAGCCCAGACGGGTCTGAGGGAGTATACCCTGAATCAGAGAGAGAGGAGGCTCAGCGTCCCCGGGATGAGCTTCAGCTCTGATGCCTCCTCGCTGAAGCTGAAGAGAGCACCATGACTCTCCTGGACTCTGAAGATTCTCTTGTGATCCGCAGCAAGTTCAGATCAGGTCAGAGGAGCTTGTTTTCTCTCGGGGGCTTCTCTGGTGAGAGGGGCTTTTCTTCTCTGTGAGGAACGAAGGTTCTTTGACGGCTGTTGCTTCTCTGTGCTCTCCACATTTGAAAAAGACTTTTTGGGTCAGAGACAGAGATTGAACGGGTGTGGGGGGGGGGTGCTCTAGTGCCTCGGTTAGCCTCCAGTGCTATGACGCAGGGGTCAGAGGTCCTCAGGCGTCAGGTCTGTTGTGCGTCTGATCTCCAGCTGCTGCAGCTTCCTCTCGGTTCTCCTGTGTGCTTCACTGCTCCTGATTCTTGAGCTCCTCGTTTACCTTCAGTTCCATCAAGGATGGATTTGCTTCTGGATATAGAGCCTCAAATGATTTTGAAATGTTTGCTTCAGTCCTCGCCTGTGCCTCGAGAGCTGCGGGGCAGGAAGCGGACCTCAGAAGAAGCGTTCCAGGATACTGCTCCTTCAGCTGCAGAATAACTGAGACTCTGTTCAGGAGATTGAGGGGAGGTGGTCAAGTCTCAGGAAATAAAGGTTTCAGAATAAAAATTGTCTGTGAGCAAACGTTCACTAAAATGATTACAAATATTAAATGATCAAAGTCTGGAGACGTAATGACCAAACATCACCACCGGAGGAGCTCTCTCTCTCTCTCTCTCTCTCACCTGCTCTCCCTCTCTCTCACCTGTTCTCCTGCTCCCTCTCCCTCTCTCACCTGTTCTCCCTCTTTTTCACCTGCTCCCTCTACCTCTCTCTCCCTCTCTCTATCACCTGCTCTCTCTCTTTTTCATCTGCCCCCTCTCCCTCTCTCTCTCACCTGCTCTCTCTTTTTTCACCTGCTCCCTCTTCCTCTCTCTCTCTCTCTCTCACACAAATTCAAAGTTGCTCAAATATTTTGTGTGAGGTCAGGTTTGAGGCTCGCCGCCTCTCTCAGTCGATGACATGTTGAGACACCCTCCTGAGGCTGGAGCTTTGGTCCCGGAGCTCTCCCAGGATGCTCTGCAGCTCCTCTGAGTCTGAGACTGTGCCACTTGCAGTGGATCAGCGAGTGTTCTTCGGTCTCCACCGCTCTCCAGAGCACCGTCTGCAGATCCTCACTTTCACCTCTGGCCGTATCTCCAGAGGGCGAGCGATCAGTCTGTCCGGCTCAGGATCTGTAGGATCCTGGGCGCTCTCCCGCTGCTCAGGTTCTCTACCGGTCATACACTGCTCTGAGCTGGGAGTTCTGCTGAGGCTGAATGCTCTCTCTCCAGTGAGTGAGGTTCTCTAGCTCCTCAGCCTCTATGATGGTGGTGACTCTCTCTAAGTGGAATGTGAGCTGCATGTGGGCCACGAGGAAGTTTTTCAGCTGGCACTGGAGCAGATCTCTGTGTTTGAGTTCATCTGAGGGGTGTGCTGGTGCCTTCTCCAGAACCCTCTGACTCCCTGACAGTGGAAGTGTCTTCTGGAAGAACCCGAATCTGGTCCAGGTGTCTCCTCTGCTTCTTTGGGCTCTGGGCTGCATCTCGTTTTACTCTCCTGTCAGAGATTTTGTTTTGAGTCCACTGCTTGATGCACGCACACACGCACACAGGGATGTTTGATGCAACAGGAAGTGGATCTCTGATAAACACACTCCTGCTCTAAACAAACCTCCAGCATCGTGTGTGTGGTCCTGAGGATGAGCTCGTAAACGCAGGGTGAAGCCTGCAATCGTGTATCTGAGTGTGTGTTGCTGCAGGATGTGTGTGTGTTCAGGCGCTGTGTTTTCTAACGTTCCTCTGCTTCTTGTCTTGCATTCAGTTGTCCAGCTGAGGCTTCAGCAGAAGAGAACAAGAGAGAGACGGCTGAACCTCATGCACCGTGAGTCTCTCTCTCACTTACTCACAAATGCACATGCACACCCACACACCAACATGGGCAGTTCTGGTCCTGGGCGCTGGTAAAGAGCTGAGACGATAAAATCAGTTCGACATGAAGGAGTTCAGCTCGACATGATTTAGTTAAGTTTGATTTGGTTCAGCTCGACATGATTCAGTTTAATTTGATTCGGTTCAGCTCGACATGATTCAGTTCAGTTTGATTTGGTTCAGCTCGACATGATTCAGTTCAGTTTGACTCAGGTCAGCTAGACATGATTCAGTTCAGTTTGATTCGGTTCAGCTCGACATGATTCAGTTCAGTTTGATTCGGTTCAGCTCGACATGATTCAGTTCAGTTTGATTTGGTTCAGCTCGACATGATTCAGTTCAGTTTGACTCAGGTCAGCTAGACATGATTCAGTTCAGTTTGATTCGGTTCAGCTAGACATGCTTCAGTTTAATTTGACTCAGGTCAGCTCGACATGATTCAGTTCAGTTTGACTCAGGTCAGCTAGACATGATTCAGTTCAGTTTGATTCGGTTCAGCTCGACATGATTCAGTTCAGTTTGATTTGGTTCAGCTCGACATGATTCAGTTCAGTTTGACTCAGGTCAGCTCGACATGATTCAGTTCAGTTTGATTCGGTTCAGCTCGACATGATTCAGTTCAGTTTGATTTGGTTCAGCTCGACATGATTCAGTTCAGTTTGACTCAGGTCAGCTCGACATGATTCAGTTCAGTTTGATTCGGTTCAGCTCGACATGATTCAGTTCAGTTTGATTCAGTTCAGCTCGACATGATTCAGTTTAATTTGACTCAGGTCAGCTCAAAATGATTCAGTTCGGTTTAATTCCAGGAAATGCAGTTGAATGAGTATCAGTTGAACTCATTTTGATTCACATCTGGACACGATTCGGAGTGCTGAATCCTGAGCTATACCCATAGCAGCGCAGTCCTGGTTTTAGTGAGATTAACTGAATCACAGAGAGATGCACCGAGTTGAAGTTTCTTCTCTGTTTCCAGCCCTGAAGAGTTCAGCTTCATTCCAGGAGCAGACGGAAGGTCTGGAGTCAATCCAGCTGAGGGGAAGAGAGACGCGTATGGTTCGTGATTTGGTGTAACTAGAAGCTCCTCAATTGTAACACAAAACTAAATGCTTTAATAAGTTCTGTGCTGCGTGATGTTACAGATGGTAGAGAGCGAGAAACACAAACTCAGAAGTGGCCCCGATAAACCTGAGGCAGGCGACATGAACTTTGTACAAGGTGAGAGAAAGCCGACCACTCTTGTTCTGTCCTCGATCAATTTCTTTTAATTCACATGAAGATGACGAATATTTAAACCCAGGTAAAGGGGCGTGTCATGAATTAATGAGATGCCAGGGAGCGGATGAGAAGTGAGGGAACACAGCATAATTCAGAGAGCAGTGTAGAAGTGGAGTATTGCTCAGATGTTAACAAAGTCTCTGGTGATCATTGTTGACGCAGAAAAATGCGCGTGTGTGTCACGTTTTTGCTGGCAAACTTTCCAAAACAAAAGCACACTACTTGATTATTTATACTGCCACCGGCACTCACCTCTCTCCAAAGATCAGATCATAGAAACGCTTGCTCCTCAGGGATTGGAACGGTGTCTTCAGCAACTACTCGGAAAATACTCAGAGCCATACCAGAGCCACGAACGAATGGAAAAAAAGCAGCCACGGGTATATCTCGACTCTGACTGAGCATTTTGCGATATGTCTGTGGGTTCGATGTAACTATTATCCACATAGTGTTTGTGATTGACTGTAGGCTCAAACTTGCCTCCGGTGGTCAGTGGACGAACTGCAGCCTCTGTCGTTACCGTTACACTGTGCAGGGAGAGAGGAGGCTGTTGCGGTGTGTTGCGTTATAAGCTAACACTGTTTTCCTCAGATCCAGAAACTAACTCTCACTCGAAACTGAAGAGATCAAAAGCAGCTCAGACCATGAAGGAGGAGAGGAGAGTGAGGGAGAAGGAGGAGGAGAAACGACAGATGAAGAAAGAAGAAAAGAAGACAAAAGGCTCAATGCAGGAGAAGGAAGAAGGTAAAGCTCTATTCAACTCTGAAATTAGGAGGAGTGGAGGAGGAGGTGAAAAGAAAGCTGATCGTAACCTGAGGACTCTTCCATCTTGCATTATCCCTTCCAAATGAGTGTTAAAGAGTGAGAAAGGGAGAGATAGTGACAGAGCAAGGGGAGAGGGGGGAGGGGTAAGATTGCTGGAGTCTGTGAGCTCAGGTTCACATAGAAGCGTGCGTTACGGTTGAAGCCCTGGAGTCACATGGTGTGAGTGATGGAGCTCCTGGAGTTCCTCTGGCCGCGTGCTCGCTGAGAGGAGCAGCGCAGGGTTTCCTCAGACGAACAGCAGCTGGCTGCAGCTCCAGCTCTCACAGATCAAACCCTCGGCTGTTTGGACTGCAGAGATTTATACGGCTCCGCGGAGGGCCAGAACTAAACACACATCACACTC
The DNA here is from genome assembly GCA_007224835.1 of Danionella cerebrum. Lineage (NCBI taxonomy): Eukaryota > Metazoa > Chordata > Actinopteri > Cypriniformes > Danionidae > Danionella > Danionella cerebrum. Next base: position 89,433 of record SRMA01026331.1, read on the forward strand.
GAGCTACACGAAACTACAGAGAGCTGCTCATTCAGAAGATAGTTCTGATAAACTCGGAGATCTGTCCCGGCAGCAAATGTCCTCCAGTGCTCAACGAGGAGAACTTGAGCATACGTGTGCAGCAATAAAATAAAACTTTACAATAAAACTGAAACCCTGTTTAAAATACATTTGTTTGTGGATGAGTTGGGAGTATTTGGATCAATGGCACAGATAGACGGATACACTCACAGAACAATGATGGAAGCATCTAACGGATTGTCTACAGCCAGCTGTTCCAGTTTCACTGTCCAGACTCTGTGGTGTCGAAAGGGTTCTCACCACTCCCGGAGTACAGCACACTGATTGACGACCTGGGCTTCGGTGACGCACACTCTCTCACTCACACACTCGGAGTCTGTGTAAATATTTGAGCTCAAGTCTGACACTGCTGTTTGTGTGTGTGTGTGTGTGTTCGTGCGTGTGTGTGTGCGTGTGTGTGTGTGTTCGTGCGTGTGTGTGTGTGCGTGTGTGTGTGTGTGTGTGTGTGTGTGTGTGTGTGCGTGCGTGTGTGTGCGTGCGAGCTTCAAAACTCTGCAATGGGAAATCGCAGTAAGATTGCAAGACCGCTGTCCCTACAAAGATGGTAAAACCCTTCACATGTTTCCAGCTCTTGATCCCCACTATGTTTAAATTTAAATGAAAAACGCAAATTATGCTGGTTTTGAAAAAATATTCAAATCTCCGGCTATACACTGAACAGCGTGTCAGTTTCACCGTCCAAACCTCTGGCTCTACACTGAACAGTGTTTCAGTTTCACCGTCCAAATCTCCGGCTCTACACTGAACAGCGTGTCAGTTTCACCGTCCAAACCTCCAGCTCTACACTGAACAGTGTTTCAGTTTCACCGTCCAAACCTCTGGCTCTACACTGAACAGTGTTTCAGTTTCACCGTCCAAATCTCCGGCTCTACACTGAACAGCGTGTCAGTTTCACCGTCCAAACCTCCGGCTCTACACTGAACAGTGTTTCAATTTCACCGTCTAAACCTGCAGCTCTACACTGAACAGTGTTTCAGTTTCACCGTCCAAATCTCCGGCTCTACACTGAACAGTGTTTCAGTTTCACCGTCCAAACCTCCGGCTCTACACTGAACACTGAACTGGTGCATTTGAAGATGTCTGATGTTTCTCTCTCTCTCTGTCTGTGTGAGCAGTGAGTGGTGTGCAGCGAGGGTGTGTGTTGGAAGAAGAGGAAGAGGAGGAGAGCTGCAGTGGAGGTGATGAGTCGTTGCTGGAGAACAGGAGCAGCAGCAGCAGCAGCGTGTCCAGTTCACCCGCAGAGCACCAGGTGACTCACAAATCAGTGATGGAAAGTCATTCTCAAACAAATGGCCATAACTTTGCCAAATATTAAAGAAAGTTTAGGAAAGACTAAAGTCCCCCTCATCCAAACGTTTTAATTTATATGTCATTAATGTGAATTGTTGTTGGCGGCACGGTGGGCTTCCAGTTAGAAGGTAGTCGGTTCGAGGCTCGCCGGTGACCTTCCTGGAAGGAGTTTGCATGTTCTCCCGGTGCTTGTGTGGGTTTCCTCTGGGTGACGCCAGCCGCATCAGGTGAACTCCGGAATGCTCCGTGGATGAATTCTCCATTTATTAAAGACCCATCAGTGCTGCCTGTCACATCCAACGGTCAAAGGAGAGATGACATCATCACGCAGGCGCTGCCGGCACTAGCCTTACAAACAGACCGGCCCATACCTGAACTGCCTAAGATGATAACATTTACGACCTCAAGATGGCGCTTGGTCACCTTCCTCATCCTCATGCTGAGCGCTCATGGAACACCTGGTGTAGTGTTGGACGGAGCCAAGCTAGGTGCTCTATCCGGCAGACACTATGTAGTGTACACGGCTTGATGGAGGCTTCACAGCTTCAACGTGGGCAACTTCACCAAGCTGAGCAACGAGAGATCCCCAATATCCATCCTGCATGTCCCTGGTCTTCGCCCCGTGAGCTTCCCAAACACCCGGATATGTGTGGACATGGCCTTGGTGCCTCGGCCTCTGTTGAAGATCCGCCCTTCTCTAAGGGGAAAGAGGACGGTGGATTATGGACGACATGTTTTGGAATTTCAGCAGTGAATGGCAGGAGAGAGAGAGGAGTCTGCAGCTTTCTACCTACTGATGGCTTTTGGAGTAGAGGGGTTACCCGAGGACTCAGCGAAGGTGCCTGAGGCGAGGGATGAGATGATGATGTGTGTAAGTGAGGTGGCTCGAGGACCGGTGGTTGGAGGGGCTGACTGGAGAAGTTTGGGGACTTCTTAGTGAATGAGGAGGAGAGGAGCGGAGTGGTGGGTTCTGCATGTTCCTGGGGGAAGGGAGAGCATGTGCTGATCTGTTGTTGAAGGCTCGCAAAACCAAATAATGCAGAGCTTTGGAACAAGAATCGAGGCACTCTCATGAATCCGATCTAAAGTGTTATTCCGTTTCAAGGGCTCTCGGAGTAAAGATTGTGGAAAGCAAGAGGAGAAACCGAGGACTGGCCTTGAGGCTCCACAGATTCCACTCCCTGCTATAGTCAAGGTAAACGTCTGAGATGCCTAAGAATGTTCCTCATGATGCTCGTATTCCACAGATCAAGCTTGAATCAGTTCGACATGATTCTGTGACCTCCTCCTATCTCTCTTCTCTGTCCTGCTCTCCTTTCCCTTTCTCCTATCTCTCTTCTCTGTCCTGCTCTCCTTTCCCTTTCTCCTACTCTCTCTCACTGGCTCTCCTCTGATTCCACTCTCTCTTTTGCTCACCCTCCTCCTTCTCCTATTCTTTCTCTTACTATGCTTCTCTCTATCTCCCTTGCCACCTCCCCTCTCTGTCGCTCTCTCCCCCCCCATCTCTCACTCACCTTGTCTCTCTCAGTCCAGGCCCTCAGAGCGCTGCAGGCAGAAGAGGCCGAAGGACTCGAAGCCCAAAGTGCGGAAGCTGAAGTACCATCAGTATGTTCCTCCCGACCTGAGGAGTCAGCGGTGTGACCGGGTGATGACCACAACAATGATGATGATGAACATGAAGGAGGAGGGGGAAGAGAAAGAGGCAGAGGGAGGAATGGACCCGGCCCATGCTCGCCTCCTGCAACAGCAGCAGATCTTTCTCCAGCTCCAGATTCTCCGCGATCAAAAGAGCAGACAGACCCCGCTGCAGCGGCATGCACTTCCTCCGAGCGTGCAGTCACATGCAGCGCTGCAGACGAGCTTCAGCTACCAGCCCGTCAACCAGCAGGCTCCTGGCAGGTGAGCACCAGAGATGATCTTGCGATGTGATTCTTGATAGTCGTTCTGGGTTGAAACCCCCCACCCCCCGGTCTCTAGCTGGTGTTCTGAGCGCGTTCGGCTGCAGCAGGATGGTCCTCGTTTCTAAGATGTTTCCCTCTGCTGTGTTTTAGGCAGAGCAGCGGTTCTCCAGCCAATGCTTCCAGCAGCTCTTCGGCTCCAGGGAAGAACAGCTTCAGAACACTACCCAGAAACCTGGAGGAGCTCAAGGTCTCTGTTATTAATCAAGTTCATTCAGTTCTCCTGGTAAAGGAGATATTTTTCAGGAGCAAAAACAACTGCTCCGAACTGAAACACAGTTTCTAAAGGAGTGTTCCCTGGGTAAAACGTTATTTAATCATCAAGTTACAAATGAAGCATGCATGGCCGCAGAGCTGCATCCGCAGGAACATCTGCATGATCATCTCACAGAGATGCGTGTATTCAGCGTTGGACTAGTGAAAACATCATGATGCTAAAACATGACTCTAAAACATTCCAGAAACAAACTGAAACTACTGACCTAGCTATTTTACAACATGTATTCTATAGTTTAATACGAATATGGAAAAGCATGTCTTTTGATGGCTTTTCAAATCATTTATTTGATTAAAACAAATACAGAGAAACTAGTAAAAAGAAGTGAGATGTCCAGGGGTCAGGGGTGCAACACGACTCGTGCAGCGCCTGCCAGCTAATGTGGCACCTGGAGAGGTGGGCAAACTGGGCAGGTTATATTCACTTTTCTGTTTACAACATAAAAAAGTCGTTTTTTTTATATCTCTAACATGTCTTTTTAACGCTTCATATTACGTCTTTAAATTACATCATTGTAATGACATTTATTTCTTGTGAGAAGTGAAACAGAAGCATCTTATTTAAATGTCCGTCACGTATAAAAACATAAAGAAAATTCTTTATCGTAATAAAAGAATTGCAGAATCTGCTGCACAAAAGCGAGGGGCTCTCCCGAGGGCTTCCGACTTTGTTCTTCACTATTTCTCCTATCAACAGCTGTCTAACTGCAGCATGGTGGCGCAGTGGGTAGCACTGTAACTGCCCTTCCAGTTAGAAGGTTTTCGGTTTGAGGCTCGCTTACGTGAGTTTCCTACAGGTTTCCCCCACAATCCCAACAACATGCGGTTAGGTTAATGGAATAATCTAAATTCCCCTCAGGTGTGAATGTGTGTAGCCCTGCGCTGGACTGGCGACCTGTCCAGGGTTTACTCCCGCCTCTCACCCAATGTGCGCTAGAGATAGGCACCAGCAGACCCCTGTGACCCCGAAAGGGAATAAGCGGCTTGGAAAATGAATGAATGAGTTGTGCTCGTAAGTTTACACACAAATGTTTTTTTCAGAAAATACGAACAATACACAAAAGCATTTGTTTCACTCCCAGTTAGTGTTTGAGTGAAGCCTTTTTAAATCACAACAGAATCTTTCCAAATGACCCTGATCAAAAGTTTACACACCCCAGCTCTTAAAATTCAGTATTCTTCCTGTAACATCAGTTACAGCCTGAAGTCTCTTGAGGTAGTTGTCGATGAGGTTCTTTATTTTCTCTGTTGGTTCATCTTGGATCAGGAGACTTAGATCAGGTTTATCTTAGATCAGGAGACTTAGATTGACTCCAGAACCATCACTTTGTTCTGGTACAACCGAGGACGAGTGGGTGTGGCCTTGTGTTTAGGATTGTTGTGGTGTGGGAATGTTCAGTAATGTTCCATGAGCAGCTTCCAGCTAATGAGGCACATTTTCCTCCAGGATCCTCTAAGAACATGCTGCATTCATCTTCCATCGATTCTGATCACGCTTTCTGTGCCTTTGGAGCTCACACATCCCCAGAACATCAGTGACCCACCTTAATACTTCACCGTGGGGATGGTGCTACAGTCATCATAGGCCTCGTTCACGCCCCTCCAAATGTAGCGTTTATGGTTGTGGCCAAAAAGTTCGGTTTTGTTCTCATCGCTCCACATAACTTTGTTCCAGGCATTTGGAGCTCGTCTCTGAGCTGTTTGGCGGATCGTAAGCAGCTGCTTTGTGTAGCAATGGCTTTCTTCTGGAAACTCAACCATGAAACCCATTTTTCAAGTATCTCCTTCTTCTTTCTGTCTTTTTCAGAGGGCCCTGTTTTTCAGCTGAAGTTATTCCTGGGTTTCTCTTTGCATTTCTTCCATTTTTTTCAGGCAGTTGTAGCAGAAATGTTTGTTGGTTTCATCAGAATCCTTTTCCACTTCTTCATCAGAGTTTGAACACTGCTGATCGGCTGATTCCCAGTTCCTTGGAGAGCTTTTTGTATCCCTTTCCTTTTTCATACAGTTCTACTACCTTCTATCCTTTGATGGCACCCCGTCGCTCAGAATTTAGAAATGTCGGCGCATCACTGGATGAAAGAGGCAAGAGTCGATCAGGAGCCAGAAGCTTTTCTGCTCAAACATTGATTTCAAAAACAGGTCGAGGTGTGGATGGTTCCCCTTTTTCTGCTTGTTCTCAGGCCAATTTTCATCGAGGTCATTTGTAATGTTTCTATTCTAATTACAATTTAAGAAGCGTAAACAGAGCTGTTTAACAATAAAAGGCTTCACCCAAAGTCTAACTCTGAGTGGAACAAATGCTTTGGTTTCGTTCATATTAACCAGATGCCTCTGCAAGGAATTCTTTTGCTTTCAGTTGTGTGTTAATTAACAAAGCACCGTGCCTGGGGCTTCATCAGGCCTGGCGTAAACGGTACCGGGCTGAGTCAGAGCATGTCATACGGCTTGATCTAGAGGTCATTGATTCCTAACTTGTTCACCTAAAACCTGAATGATTCCTTCCGTTTGAAAGCCCTGGTTTCGAAGCAGCTTTGTAATTGCCAACTTCCAGTACATTTCCAGTGCATTCCAGGTCATGAATATGCTTTTGAAACACTTTAATCTGCTCTTCACCCCCACCCCCCACCCCCTCTCGATCTGAAGGTGTCTGAGCTGAGGCAGCATCTCCGGATCCGAGGTCTTCCAGTCTCAGGCACTAAAACCTCTCTGATCGATCGTCTCCGTCCCTTCATTGACTCCACCGGTGTGTCTCCGCATGAAGCTAATGCTAACCTCAGTGTTAGCGGGTTCCCCTCCTCTCTGCATCCATTTTGCAGCAGCGGCTCCATCTCTCCTGCCTCGTCGGATCTCTCCGTAGGCGGATCCCTGGCCGACAGTTTCAGTGACGGGGCTTTACCATCACCGCCATTTGGACACCACTGCTTCAAGGTCAGTCCTATCCCCACGCCACCTTTCCTACCGCTCCTCTGGGGCAAAGCGATTCCTGTGCTCTGTGATGTGTTTGGCTCATGTCTCCTGACTCAGGCCTCAGTGGAGGAGATCTCCAATCTGGAGAAGGACCGGCTTCTCCTTGAAAAGCAGAAGCTGATCGAGGAGCTGCGCTGGAGGCTTCAACAGGAGCAGCGTCAGGTGGAGCAGCTGCGCTCTCAGCTGCACGGTGCGAAACACACGGTGCCGGCGTTCTTCTGCAGCGCGGCTGTCAAACAGGAGCCGGTGTCAAACTGTGATGCACGCCACCTTCCAGAACCGGAGCAGATGTCTCTCTGCCATCCACACTGCGCTCAGGAGCCGCTGTGTGTTCCGCCGTTTCTGACTCCACACTGCTCTCCAGAGGTCTCCCCCGTGTCCAAGTGCAGCATCAGCCCGGCGTCCCCCAGTCAGATCGGCCAGATGAGGAACTCGCTGCATCTGAGCGAAAGCAGAGAGCAGGTGAACACGGACCTCTTTATTTCAGCAGCTGGGAAGAAAGGAGAAGGATGGACGGTGAAACTGAAACTGAGTGATGCGTCAGTCGTCTGTAGATTTACCACCGAACCCCGATAGCTCCTCTCTAGAGTCGGGAGGGGTGAAGGGTTACGTTCTGGTGCTTCAATCTCTCTATGCAGAGGCTCAGATGCCTCTGAGATGCTTGTGTGTGTGTGTGTGTGTGTGTGTGTAGATATCCATCCTCTGGTAGCTTGCCGGTGGTGTTATGGGAGGAGATCGAATGGTGGCTGAGATGATCCATCTGTCTGTCCCTGACCTGCAGCATCTGTGTGTATTTAGCAGAGAAGCTGTTCCTTTGCATCGGAGGAAGGGAGCATTCAGCCGCTGTACTGCAGCCCTCCGGATCACAGCAGAAGCCCCAGAGCAGCAGCCAGGAGCAAACTGAAGGTACCTGAAGAGCTCTAGGAAAGGTTCCCCAAGAATCAGCCGACGACTTTGCTTGGTTTCTCTGCTTCAGTCTCTTCCCAACGACTCTTTGTGTTGCTGCAGGCTCTGCACAGTCCTCAGATGGAGGAGCTTCTGGAGGAGCTCATCCACAGTGGAGGTGAGAGGTCTGCATTCATTAAGAGAACGAAAATACCTTGCTGTCCATTCCAGAAGCAGAGGCGCATCCGGCGGGGCTAACCTTGTGATGAAGAGTACTTTGCACTTACAGGGGAAGGGCAGGGCTCCAGGGTTGTTCCTGGAATGCTGCTTTCCAGGAGTTCTAGCACTGCTTCCGTTCACAGAAGCCCCCAGGGATCACTGAGAGTCAGTAAAAGATCAATAAGAATCAGGTTCTCGGAGCACTACTATCAAGAAAAGATCTTTGCTAAGAGCTCACAACGCTGTTCCTTCGATCCCCAACTTTCAGTCCTCCATCAAAAAAACCCCAAGGGTTCACTCATACGATCTAGAAGATTTGAACACAACGGCATCGGGCTGCAGCACTCCAGGAACTCTGAGGAGACTCCTGGGCGATAGATTTGTGGACTGTCCTTGTGGTCAATAAGGGTGTAGTTGCTTTGTCACTTCCTCCATCTGCAACTCATTTTCATCCTCCACCTCTTCTGTCTGCAGCTCCTCCTCCATCTTCAGTTCCTTGTCTGCCCCAACTGCTCCTTCTCTTCATCCTGCTGCAACCTCTCTTAGGATCTTCTCACTCAGTCAGCAGCTCTTCCTCTTCCTACCATTGTCCCATCTTTTTCCTCCCTCTTCTCCTCCTGGCCTGGTGTTCCTAGATGAGACTTGATGCCCCAGCTCTTGGCGGCCATGGTGTTGTTCTCATCAGACCTTCTTGACTCCTCGTGATCAATTTAATAATCTGATTTCAGGCTCGACTGGATCCAGATTCCCTAGATCTGGATCTCACCTGTATGGAAACAGTCCCCTGGAGCCGCTGCTCATCAAGAACCAGTCCCACCTGGATTTTCAACAGAAGACAATGCTGGAGACAGGAGGAACAGGATCTGGACCAGGTCTGGGGTCAGCATCAGAAATGGGATCTGGGTCTGGGCCAGGACTGGGATCTGAAGCTAGTTTGGGATCTGGATCAGGGTCATTAATGGAGCTTGGATCGCAATCTGGATTGGGATCTGATTTCAGGTCTGGATCACATTCCGGATCTGAAAAGGGAATAGGATCAGGATTATGTTCTGGTTCAGAATCAGTATCAGGACTGGAATCTGGATCTGCTTCAGGTCTGGTTGTGTCGGTCCGATGTCCTGAGTCCCTGTGCCTGGGGATGTCTATCCCGGAGGCTCCCTGGGAATCGATGGAGTGGCTGGACCTGCCACCTCTGGGCTTCCAGAACCCTTCTGCGGCTCAGAGTGGGTCTGGATTCTATAGCCCAGAGTTTCTGGATGTTTCCGAGATCAGTCTGAACTCAGCCATGGAGCTGCCACTCGAGCACTGGTGAGAAGATGAAGCTCTCCAGAACCCCTCCTTCACGACCCCTGATGAACAAGAACGTTCACGCTCACATTTAGGCCCGTCCACATGAAACCCATCACTGTTTGCTCTCCAGATGTGGCACAGGGGTGTCGAACTTGATCCACGTGTCATTCCCGGTGCCACCTGAAACCAACACCCCCCTGCCTGGAAAGGTCACTTCATTCCACGTTTAGCTTTCACAAGGGAATGATCGAGGGTTCATCACTTTTGAGGACAGGAAAAAGCTCCAAGTCGATCTGACTTTGGTCTATGAACAGACTCCTCAGGAAAGCTTTGAGCTCAGTAAAGCGGAGTGTAGTTCCGTCTGCATCCCCACTCCGCAGCACGTCTATGTTACTACGATTGCTTTACATTTATTCTCTTGCTCTATTTATTTCAGCCTTTGCTACGTTTCTTTAAAAACTTCCATTTATCAGTCCCTCCAGGATTTTTTGTGATTGTTGCGGCCAAAAATGCCAGATTTTGCGGCAGCTTTTTGAAAAGTTATTGGCGAACATTAGGGAATTGCTTTGCACGGTCGCGTAGTTTACTGACCAAACTAAAGTCGCGGTGATTGGATAAAATTGCAAGGCCTCAAATAAAACGCGTGAATTGGCGTGATCGCAACATCGCGAGATTCTGGAGGGACTGATTTATACTCTTGAGGATCCTGTGAAAGCACCAGCTTCCTGGTCTTCGATATTTGAACGTTTATATTTAACACAAGACTCACACATGATGTTTTCATGAAACTGAAACGCCGTTCAGTGTAGAGCTGGAGGTTTGGACGGTGAAACTGAAAAACCATTCGGTGTAGAGGTGGAGGTTTGGACGGTGAAACTGAAACTCAGTTCAGTGTAGAGCTGGAGGTTTGGACGGTGAAATTGAAACGCCGTTCAGTGTAGAGCTGGAGGTTTGGACGGTGAAACTGAAACACTGTTCGGTGTAGAGCTGGAGGTTTGGACGGTGAAACTGAAATAATTAGGATAAATCTTTTATTGCTTGAAGTGAATCACGCTAATGAAGAGCTTATGTTTTATTCAACAGTCCAAATCTGTATAAATACATAATATTCATTCAACTGTGACAGTAAATTGTGCCTTTATTTGTTGCAAACTTGGGACTTGTTTATTTGAAATAGTTTCATATAAATGCACAATATTTTATTATGATCCTGAAGAGCTATATTTAAAGCGAGCGCATCTAAATGTTAAACTGTGAATATATTTGTACGTGTTTGTATTCTTTAATCAGCATCTTATAAAATAACTTCACTTTAAGACGCTGAGCCCTTCACAACTGACACTTTCTCATGTGGTGGGTGATATCCTTTAAAAACCGAGGGAAGTCTCCAGTAACTGATCTAGGAGCAGATGGAGCTTGATGATCAGAGTCTCCTCGATGGAAGGCCCGAATCACCGAAAGACATTCTGGTAGGAACCGAGAGCTGGTTCCAGATCTTCTGACCACTGAAATTTAACACAGGGAAACGTTGGGGAAGAATTTGACTCTAAAGTTTCAGGATGTTCTTCTCTGTTCAGAAGAGAACATGCTCCTCATGATCCAGAGTTAGTTGTGCTGGTGTCCTGCGAGGTTCGGCTGTAATCCACTCCACTGCTCCTCACTTCTGCAGTTACTGGAGGGCTTTTGTGTTGTTCTCACTCGATCGACAGAAAGCTGTGGAATGATCTCATGAACCTTCTGCACCACTGTACGATCCCAATAAACACTCTCCTCCTCCGTGTTCCATGCTCAGCGTGTTCTTTCCGTTCGTATCAGGTAAACAAGACGACAATCTGTTAGTGAGTACGTGTGAAGAATGCTCTTTAGATTTGAAAACCGAGCGAGGTTCCTCGCCGGCAGGAGTTCTCCGTGAGCGCTGCAGATTATCCTTCCTCAGCTCAGAGGAGGGCAGGAGATGATCAGATCCTCCACTCTGCCTCTGCCCTTCAGCTCCATGTGCTCCTCAAAGACCTGGACTGTAGCAAAGGCGTCAGAGTGCGGTGCAGTCTCGATCACACCTTCCAGGGTCACATGATCCACGGCAGAACCTTCGCTGTCTCTGCTCCTGCCGCCATCGTGATCGTGACCCGCCATGAAGCAGACGAAGCAGCGGTGCGAGCGCAGCACGGAGAGCACGGCGTCGTGGTTCCACGCCAGACAGATGGAGTCTGCAGCCCCGGGGAGAACCGGGAGGTGACCTGCACACAGATGGAACGGCGTGAGCGTCGCGGCTCCGGGTAAGTATCCGAGTCAAAAACACTCACTGAACACCACGACTCTCTCCTGGCTGAGATCGGCCTGCGTGAGCTGCTCCTCCAGCCACTGAATCTGCTCCTCGCTGAATCCACCATTGAACTGAACGAACCTCTGCCCCAGACCTGCACACACTGACACGCGCACACACACACGCACACACACACACACACACACACACACACATACACACACACGGTTTCGCTACAATCTGGGGACCTTCAGTTCAGGGCATCCACTCAAGCGTCCTGAAAGATCTCTTCACACAGTTTAAGAGCAACAAATGGAGCGAGGACATCATCTTCTCCAGCATGTAATTGTTCATTTAGTAGATTGTCATGGCACTGGGTTCTCTGGTGTTTGCTTATGTGTTCATTTACGCAAGTAAATACAGTGGTACCTCGAGTTACGAAAAGCACAAACAGTTCTGCTCTCCTATTGGTCAGATCATACCCTTCCCAGAAGCGCTCGCTCCATCCCTTCACACGCTTTCGGTACGCTCTACACATGCGCTCGTTTTCGTAATTTGTGAAATATCTCGAGAAAGTTAACTTCCGTACGCAGTGCCGTCATGTTTTCTGTCATCCGTTCTCCACCTCCTCTTACACTTCACCACATCGCCTCACTAGCAATGTAAGGTTTCACATTTGTGTACAAATTATTTCATTTTTTTGTGTAATATTATTACGTTTTTATTGTTTCATTATCATTTCTTACATTAACAATGTGTAGATGTAAGGACTGAAGAAACTTGCTGCGACATACAGAACATTCGAGATACAGTTTTCTCGGGGTACCACTGTAGCGGGTTGTTGGTTCTGAGGGTTCTCTTGGGGGTTTGTGGAGTTGGTATGAGCTGTTGGGTTCTCTGCGGTTTGTTCACCTGGCGGTTGGTTGAAATCGTGCAGGTTGTGATTGTTTTCTCTCAGGGTTCTCAAGGCTCTCTGGTGTTTCTCGCTCTCCTTTGCTCGACCAATCACACTCAGATCAAACGCGTCCAGCAGCACGAACCGGAAGCCAGGGGCAGGGCTAAACGCGTACGCGTAAATGTCCTTGTCAATGAGGTCACTTCCGGAAGCGTTTCTTGGCGCGCTGTTGAGTCTGGACGCGATCAGAGTCTCGCGGTTGAAGTTGTAGAACTCGTGGTTTCCCCACACGTGATGTACCGGGGCCGGTATCGCGTCGAACTCCCGCAGCACGGCCTCCAGCGCGCTCTCCGACGCTCCCCGCCAGCGGTTTTGTCCGTCGATGACGTCTCCGAGCTGAACCACAAACTGGACGCGCTCCTGACGCCAGTGACGCGCCGCGTTGCGCAGGAGCTCCGCACTGCCGCGGTAGAAACGCTTCCTCGTGCGCGTGTAGTTCATCGCGTCGTCAATATCCGCGTACTGAACGTCAGCTATTATCCCGAACGAGAAGAGCGGCTCCGCCATTGCGACTCCCGGGTTCCGGTGGGACTTCCGACCGGCGAAGAGAGCCGTTAAAGTCCGTCTGAAACTCACTCTCCCGCCGGAGCAGCGTGTGCCCGTCCCGGGAGACTCTGTCGCGTTAAACTAGCACGGAACTCGTCTAATGTCAGCGGTTGTTTCGATTCTCCCCGAGCTGTCAAACTTCGTCACGTGACACCGGCTGTGTCGTCATCCGCTGACGGAATGAGTGCGCGTTCAGCAACTTTTGGCTCAACATAAACAGAATCGATGAATGGTGGAAATAATAGGCTTCTGGTTGCTTCGGCGCTTAGTGTTATTTAAATGAACAACCGTTTAATGCAAGTAATATCCATCGCTTCCTCTAACCGCGTCCGTGGTGAGGCGTGATGAGTTCAATACGTCCTGAAACGTGAAGTCAGGAGCGCGGGAAAGCAAGAAGTCCTCGCTTCTGCCGACAGCGCTGCAACAATTGCTCTTACGCATGCGCGGTAAAGAATGTTGAAACACGTACACGTGGCGAGTACCTTCATAGTCTATAGTTGAAACCATAGATGTTTTATACTTAGACAGGTGTTCCTTGAAAACACTTTTGAAAATGAATTTGACATGAAATACTCTTTTTGCTCTGCTCTGGCTTTGTGATAATTTGTTCTGGAATTTCAGATATACAGCAGTGTGATAGAAAATTGTAAACATTGCATACAATCTGATAATAATAACGTATTTAGTTCGGCAAAAAAGACATGCTGGCGTGTTGCTGTGACTCATGATGTGCTTCCTGAAGACCGTATTCCATGATCCTTGGCTCTCTCCCTCTCTCTCTCTCTCCCTCCCTCTCTCTATCTCTCTCACACACACACAGGGGAGAGAAGTCAGACGACTGAAATGCTTTTCTGTTTATCCTAATGCATCAATAAACCAGTTTCCTTTCAGTTCATTACAATCCCGTCTCTCAAGTCTGAAATTTGATTTTAAGTTATTGTGTTGTATAATACTAAAGTGTCCAATTCCGGTGGTGCAGTGGGTAGCACTGTGGCCCTCCAGTTAGAAGGTTGTTAATTCGAGGCTCGCCGGTGACCTTCCTGGAAGGAGTCCGCATCTTCTCCCCGTGCTGGCGTGGGTTTCCTCCGGGTTTCCCCCACAATCCCCAAAACATGTTGTTAGGTCAATAGAATAATCTATATTCCTCTCAGGTGTGAGTGTGTGTTGCCCTGCGATAGACTGGCGACCTGTCCAGGGTTTACCCCTGCCTCTCACCCAATGTGTGCCGGAGATAAGCACCGGCAGACCGCTGTGACCCCAAAAGGTGTGTGTGCGTGTGTGTGTACTTATTTTCAAATTGTAATTGTCTACTTTTATACAATTTTTTTTCTGATCAATACAATGTTTTAACATAATATGATGATTAATATAATAGTATATAATATAATATAAATATCACATGATTAAACTAACGTGCATCACATAGATTGTTAAGCAACAAACCAATAAGAACATTATTTTCTAATTCATTATTAATACATTAAAGAAATAGAACGCCAATCGTTTAGCAAACGAAATCACTTTACCAAATGAAGCTTTTTTTTATTATTTTATCTTTCAACATCCATTACCGCGCATGCGTTGAACGTTAGTTACGTAATCACGCTGTCGGCTGCAGCGAGGACAGTCTCCGTGGAAGCTCTTCTGGATGAAGCAGCTGCAGCGACTTTTAGAAAACAACAGATGGAGACATTGAGGCGGGTCTCCAGCACAATCCTGATCAGAGTCAGAAGAAAGCTGCTTGGGGTCTTGGAATAGTTTAGAATCTAGAGAAAGTAGAGATTTACTTTCTAGAGAAAGTAGAGATTTACTGGATCACTTACTGGTTCCCTGCTCTAGTACTCATCCCTCTGGTGCTCACCGCTGTCCTTAACCTGAGGATATTATCTTGCAGAAGAGAGAGAGATAAAGAGAAGAGGAGTGAGCACAGGGTACAGAGAAGGCACTGAGAGAAGGGGGTAGAGAGATAGAGAGGGTGCAGGAGAGAGTTTAGGAGGGAGAGAGAAATAGAGAGGGGGCACAGAGAGATAAAAAAGGGGACGCAGAAAGATAGATAGGGGGATGCAGAGGGCGGGGTGAAGAGAGAGACAGAGAGAGTGGGGTGAAGAGAGAGAGATAGAGAGGGGCACAGAGAGAGAGAGAGAGATAGAGAGGGGGACGCAGAGAGCGGGGTGAAGAGAGAGAGACAGAGAGAGGGGCGCAGAGAGATAGAGTAAGGATAGAGAAGGGATAAGGAGAGGGTAGAGAGAAAGGGAGGAGAGCATAGGACGGAGATGAGGGAGGGAGAGACTGAAGGGATAGGAGGAAGGGAGGGAGGCTGATAGAAGTGTGTTCTTCAGAGCACTCTCGCTGATGCTCGGGTTCAGCAGATGGTCAGAACTCGTCTGAGATCAGAGGCGTTCTATTCTGGTGTAACTTTTGGGTGATCAACAGTTCTCCTGGAACTCTTTCGGAAGACTGACTTCAACAAGGAGAGCACTCAGAACTTCTGGAACCTGTCAGTATTTACTCGTCTCGAGCAGGTTCAGCAGCGGGGGACTCATTGGTCAGTTCCCGAGTGGTGATCCGGCATTCAGTGATTGATAACAGATGACTGGTCAATGAACGCGTTCCCTGAACCGTCATCCTTCCATCTTTTACCACTGGATGAACTTTATTTGATCTGAAGTTTGGAGTAGTTGATTGATCCGTGACCGAGGAGCTGTGTGGACACGTCAAACTCTGTGAGTCTCGAGGAGATCAGTGGAGATATTGAGAGAGGTTGTCGTGAACTAATCGCCAAATCTTCTCTTCTCAGGTGAGTGTGAACGCGATGTCAGGCCGGTGGTGCCGAAGCCTGAACGCCTTCACCGGCGTGGCGCATGTGCACAGTCTCCGGTTCAATGCTGGCGAGCGCATCCTAATTACCCGTGCCGTGGAGGAGGATGGGTGGTGGGAAGGGGAGAGGGATGGAGAGAGAGGGTGGTTCCCTTCATCTTATGTTCGGATAGAGGTAAAACTGACTCTGGAGAGAGAGAGAGGGGGGGGGTAAGAGGGGAGGGGGTTGGGGAACTAGATGGATGATCAATCAATCAATCAAAGCGTTTTATGTATTTAATGGAATCCTCTCATTTAGCCCAAAGTACTTGAAATGGCATGAAATATATCTTCGGCGTCAGAGAGACAAGCTTTCAGTTCCACGTCTGAAGGTTTCCACCTGCTCTTAACCAGAGCCAGCATCGCTTCTCACCTCCATACCGAGACTACTCCACAGTTTTGGAACTGAGACACTAAGACTAACACTACTGGTCTGGATCTAGAAGACTCCTGGAGGAAACGCGGTTCCTCAGGAGGGAGTAGATGCTGTAACTCTGTGCTGTACATCACACTTCCTGAGAAACTTCTGTGACTCCAGATCTTCGGCTTCTGAGCCACCCGATCAGATCTGGAAATCATCGATCGTATCTATCAATCAGGATCATCTTCGTAACTTCACAGCTCAAGGGTTCAATGAGATGCCCCTCACATCTATCTCCAGACCATCATTTCTCTCTCTCTCTCTCTCTATTCATCTTTGTTTGTTTGTGTGAGAAGATTTCATATTCTCTGGGAAATAAAAGCATTTATGAGGTAAAGGGTGAGATGGATCTTCTGTAGAAGCGAGGTAACCTGCTGCCATAGACATTCATAGATGGACGCGTTCCTTGGTTTCCTTCAGGCTGAGATGTGAAGGTTGTGCCACTGGTATGTGTTCCAGGAGGAGGAGGAGGAGGTTCTGCCGTGTCACTGGAGGAGCCTGGTGTCTCCTGAGGGCAGAACATACTTCCACAACACCCTCACCCACGGTCAGACAACTGCTGAGCACTGATTCTGATGGGCTGATCCACAGAGGGAGAGAGTCCACAAAATAAAGCCGTGATGTTTTCTGATTTTCAGAGACGAGCTGGAACAAACCATCGAGAGTCTCGAGGTCCTCCAGACCAATCAGTTCAGCTGTCAATCACAGCAGCGCCACAGACCCAGGTGCACTCACTCGCTCTGGCGCCTGCTCACCTAGCCCCCCACTCACTCACTCTCTCTCTCTCTCTCTGTGCTCCTCTCCAGGGGAGGTGTTGGATGGGGACTGCTGCGTGGAGCTTCAGTCAGAGCCGGCAGCAGTTCAGAAGCTCAGAGCCAGTTCAGATCTTCAGGTACGAGTGAACGCCATTGCATTTCAACACTGAATCTCTGAGATGCTGCTCTTCTCAGGAGCTCCCCATCTGAGGAGGCCTTCAACCTCAGCCTCTGATTCATTTCTCCTATCACTTCTGTTCCTCCAGTGCTCCTCACAGCGCTGCCTTTCCCACTGAACCAGATTTCACTCTGTGTTTCCTTCCCCAGAGAGCACTCCCCTCTACTCCTGGATGGAAGCAGGAGCCTTCAGCCACGGTCATGGTGAGTGACGTGCTCCTCACCAGAGAGAGTCCCTGCACCGAGATTGAAGCAGTAGCTGAGTGTTTGAGGTTCTTCCCGCTCTGGGAAAAACACAATGTTCTCCTGAAGAACGCCGCTGAAAGAAGCAGAGCTCTGGGCTATCAAAGTGGATATTGTCACCGGGGTCAAGCTAGTGTCTATGTGCACGTCGTTTTTTCTGGATTGTAAGGAGCTGTGAGCACATTCTCAGTAGTCCAGGTGCCCATGTGGTCTCTCTGTGCAGATCAACTGCGTGACGTTTCCTGAGCTGGCGACCGATCAGCAGCTGCTCAAACCTGACGAGTGGAGCTACTGCGATTACTTCTGGGTGAGAGACGGCGACAGAGAGCGGGCGGTTCAGCAGCGTGGCTGCGCTCCTATGAACTTCTGCTATGTTTCCCCGGTGCATCAGGCAGACCGGAGCGCCACGGTGTCCGGCTTCGACGTGCTGCTGCAGAAGCAGATGAAGGGGAAGCAGATGCAGAAGGAGATGGCTTCGTTCATGAGAGAGAGGTCAGCTTCATCGCTCGGGCCGCGGCAGATGTTTGTGACTCGTGGAGGTGGATCGCGGTTCAGCTGCCGATGATCTCTCAGAACTGTTTAGACGGCTGCTGACGTTACCAAAGCGCTGCTTTCTGTTGCCATGGCAACTCAGAAACAGAAGCTCTCGGTCTACTTCTCATTCAGATTCCGTCGAGTGGGATCTCGATCTCCGAATTCTCTTCGATTATTGTGTTTCTTAGGCTGAGTTTGAGTTTCCGGTGAATCCAATTCAGACTGGTTTATCGATGTGTTTCTGTGCTCAGGATCAGGATCGAGGAGGAATACTCGCGGAGTCTGAACAAGCTCTCTCAGAGTGCTCTGGCGGCTCAGGAGGATGGGTGAGAGGCCTTCACTAGGGAACTGCTGATGGATTCCACAGCTCTCGGTCAGACGTCACCTGTGGCTCCAGCTCCGCTGCTGTGAATTCTGGGATTGTTTCGAGCACAATGCAGCGAGTGTGAGCGATCCGCCCACGAAGAAACAATCCCAGCATTCTCTGCTTCCACGCTCTGGCCTTTGTTTCTCTGGGAGAGCGAAGGCCATTGTTTCTCTCTCTCTGCAGTTGCTCTTAAGGCCTTGCTGTGTTGCCACTGAGAGCCAATCAGAGAGCAGAACCGGCTCAGCGTGTGTTTGTCAGCAGCAATTTAAAGACAATCTCGTGGCTGGTGCTCCCTTTTGAATCTAGAACAGATATTCTTTTGGTTATTGATCCGTTTGTATCATGGTCAGGACCCTTGGAGCAGCTTGGGCTCAGCTGAGGAAGAGTCTGGCGGAAGAAGCTGATGTTCATCATCGATTCTCCTCCAAGGTAAAGATCCATCAGCGGAAGGGATGACGACCCTCTCCTGAGTTGCGACTCAAGACCCTCTCGTCACTTGCAATGCAGTGATGCTGTGGGCATGAGACGAAACCATCTTCTCCTTGTTCTCTTCTAGCTACACGGTGAGGTGGAGAAACCTCTGGAGGGTTTCCGAGGGAACTTTAAGAAGGATCTGAAGAGGTATGAGCATCAGATGGCAGATCTGAGGAGGAACCTGAGCTGCAACGTCAGTGCTGTCCTGAAGGTCTGCTTCACCACTCGTCTCTGAGATCTCTGACTGAGGGTTTGACTTGTGACAACTAAAGAGTGGGTTTCTTTCTCTTCTCCCAGGCCAGTCACTCTCTCTCTGAGCGGCAGAAGGATCTGGAGCT
The DNA here is from genome assembly GCA_007224835.1 of Danionella cerebrum. NCBI lineage: Eukaryota > Metazoa > Chordata > Actinopteri > Cypriniformes > Danionidae > Danionella > Danionella cerebrum. The sequence goes on from SRMA01026331.1 coordinate 108,328, forward strand.
GAAGACCCGCAGGATGGAGATGAAACTGTGCAGTAAAACGGAGGAGGACATGAAGAGAGCTCAAATCAGATCCACACAGGCTGGTCTGTGCTGCACTATCCACACGATGCTCATGGGCTCAGTCTCCTGCTCTCTTCACCTCTCCTCTTATTTCTCTCCTCTTTCATTCCTTCTTATTCTCATTTTTGTCTTCTTTCTTTTCATTATTCCATCGCATTTGTTCTTGCAGTTAGAAACTAAACCCTCGGTCCAGTAGGGTTCTGAGCTTAAATGTAAATTGAAGGTTGAGATCTAAATGGATCTGATTGTTAAATGGGGAAAAATCAGTTCATACAACAACTTTCTGTTGAATCATGAACCTCCCTGCAGCCAGAACTGGCTCTGTGAGAATCAGAAAAACCCTGAAAGTAGAGCTAGATTCGAGTATCATTTGGTCGTGTTGAGCTATGTAAGCGAACAGCTGCAGAGTGGCAGCATATAGATGGAAAACAGCATTGCATTACTTTATGATTTCGCAAACATCTTATGAATTTTTGAAGTGTTCTTTCCTTTTATTATCTCTATTATCTTATACCCTCGTGGCTTTCTGCATGCTCTGATCACATGCAGATCTTCCTCAGGAGGCTGCAGCGCAGGTTCAATTAAGAAAAAAATCATGTTGTCCCCGTAAAATATTTAGACTTTTAGCATTTTGTTTCCACGGCTACGTCTATGTTGATGATATCTAATAAATGATTGATGAAACGTGGGATGCTCTTGCTCGGGATTCCAGGTCATGTCGACCCACGGGGGGTGGAATGATCCACCGGGTCGCGTCGATCTGGTTGCAGAGTTGTTTCTGTGTCGGACCTCGCAGCGCACTCGAAGGAGTGAGGGTGATACATGGGAAGTTGGTCGGCCACTTGTGGGTTGGGTCTGCTGTCCCTGGGCACCGTGTGCTGCAATCGTTTGTTTGTTGGATATCGGCGGATCGGGTCAGTGTGTGTGGTTCGTCCAGCTCGCTGTTTGTGATCTTTGGTATGTTATGTATTTATCTTCTCATGTAGCTGAGCTGTATTTTAAAGTGTACAACACTATTATGACCCCACATGAATCATCGGCTGTGTGTGTATGTGTGTTTAAACGTGTTTTTATGTGTATTTAAACGTGTGTGTATGTGTGTTTAAACGTGTGTGTATGTGTGCCTGAATATACAAACTGCATGAACGATAACAAACGGACATGAACAAAAAGAACTGTTACTGCGTTATGTTCAGGTAGGTATTTATTTATTTTATTTTTATTCATTTGCTGATTTTTTTTCTTCTATTTTTATTATTTTTTTTTTTATTTTTTTTTCTTCTTTACCTCTTCCTTTCTTTCTTTTTCACTCGTGTGTCTTCACCCTTCCCCAATCCTTTATCCACTCCCCCTTTCAGTTCAACACCATCTTGTCCTGACACAACTGATATAAACTGACTCGCGGGAACCACAACTAATAAATATTTACATACATTCAATGCTCCAATCCAGAGGAGAAAACACCACACCAGGTGTTTTACTCCCCTGGAGAAAGCAAAACTGTCCAACTCAGCAAGACATATACTCTCCCATGTGATGGCTTTTGAGCAGGACAGGACAAGGTAAAAGAAGAAAAAAAAGATTGATGAAACTACCGAGTGAAAGCATGAAAAAAGTTTTATTAACGGCCCCTCTCAAACTCGCAAGCACTATAACCTTTGCCCACGCAAGTCCTGCCTGACAACTGACAAAAGCAAACCACCACAGACCTGGTTTTACAAACGCTATGAACTTTTGTTGTTGACCTTGTTACATTCGCTGCTTGCGATGGATTTGCGAGCAACAGTTTCGGTGATAGTCACCTGCCGTGTCGGCTCTTACACGGATATGCTTCTGGCATGTTTTGCTGTAGAGTAGTGTCGGTCAAGCAGGGGTTTTTTGTGTGTTCCACCACAATGTTACACACAGAGCAAAAGAGTTCCCCTCCACTTTCTTGGAGAACATTAGGGAATTGCTTTGCACGGTCTTTCGCAGTGATATTTGTAGGTAAGTGTGATGTTTGCACTCGTGCCTGCTTTCATTTAATAAAGAAGTCCTGTGTGAAAATAGTGCCACGTACAGTGACGGACCAGAATATTGGCCGAATTTGCGGCAAAGTCGCTGTGATTGTATGAAATTGCACGGCCACAAATAAATCTTGAATTGGCTGAATTTGAGTGAACTGGTGCGATCGCAACATCGCAAGTTTCTGGAGGGACTATTTTGGACACAAAAGGAAGATTAGAAATGGGTGATGGGTATCTATAGTAATTATATTACTATGGACAAATTTACAAATCAGAATAAAACTCACTGTTTCTTGTTTTTTTTTCATGTTATAATATACATATATAAATTTACAACATGATATAATTACAATTTCATTTAGCAAAGACTTAATTTAACTTAATTATGTATGGGGTCAATTTGACACCAAAGAAAATAACCGAATTCAAACAATGTGTAAACTCCTGCCAAATTGAGCGACTCAATGTAGGCTCAGTCACATCGAAGTTTTCCAGCTGTTCCCAAAGACCCTCCTCCCCTCTGAGTTCATCATTTCAACTATATAATGTTCTGTCGATGGTGTAATGAAAGCTGAATTGCTGAGTTTTGAGCATGATTGACAGCAAATCTTGGGGGCCATTTAAGTTTACCCTATCATTCAAGTGGGGAACATAATAATTTTACATTTTTGGAAGGTGACGTGTTTGAGAGTCAACACTAGGAGTCTCATTCTCATCTGAGGAGGATGCCTCATAACCAGGGCCGTCCTCAAGATTATCTTCTGTCTCGGTGTCATTAGGCAGATCCTAAAGGCCAATTGGGTGCCAGTAGGGTTCTGAGCTTAAATGTAAATTGATGGATGAAATATAAATTGATCTGATTGTTAAATGGGGAAAAATTAGTTCATTCAACAGCTTTCTGGAGAAATTCAAAGTGACCAAAGTGAAGCATACAAACAAAACACAGAGCTAATGAACGAAATAAACCTAAATAAACTAAACTTCTTCAAAGAGTCAAACGCGTGTAGGAATCATCTGGGACAATGGTCCTCACTCTGGCTTCAGGTTCACTCTCTAAATGCATGAGAGAGCTACAGGGTAGATAAAAGTCTCGTCCTGGACTCACAGGATCCTGGGACAAACACAAGCCTCTGTTATGGAATACAGCATACACTCAGAAACATTCTCCTCTATGTCCCTCTAATCGAGAGAGCCAGTTTTAACAGCTCCTAAAGCTGTGCACCTCTCCTGTGACGTTAAACCATGTGATTTATGTTTTCCCCTCGCACAAAAAACATGGGAAATAGCAGAGTAATACTGTCACCTTCTGGTTATGTTAGTTTTTTATTTTCATTAAACTTAACATATAAAATTGTAGGGCATATTATAAAAAGATGGCATGTTACAGTGCCATCATTACCACCCAAAACAAATTTTTTTATGTTTTATTCATCTCAAACTAAAAAAAATAACATCCTGTTCAGTTTATGTTTTAAACTAGGTAGAGTCTGAAGCAAAGCTCAGAAACTCATGCGCGCACACAGATGTTAGCACTGAATATTGAGCTTAAGGATAATAGAGGGATTGAAGGTTGAATGACTGCTTTGTTGAATGTCCTTGTGATGGAGAAGTGGTTCCTGAGCGAGGAACTATTGGATCTAGGGAGCTTTTCTTCCAGATCAATAATTGTGAAGTTGTGCAGTTAATGCCTTGAGGATCTAGAAGTATTTCCATGAGGAGTGAACGGATCGCTGCGGATGGATTGGGTTGTATTTGAGAAACAAGTATGCCATCTTAGTATCAGAGTCTGCAGATCTTTGGTAGTGGAGAACTTTTGCTCTTGGATGGAATAGAAGGCATGGGTTATTTTTACTCCTCTCATCAATTCTTCATCTTCTGGTCTCATTTCCTTTTGCTTGTGTGGTCTCCTCTTTGTTTCATCTCTTGTTTTTGTTCTCATCTTTTCTATTTTCTCTCAGTGTCTCATCTTTTCATGATGAGACACATTCGCCCGGCGAATTAATCTGAGCGTGCAGTGTGATCTTGCAGCAGATGTGATGTTTCAGTTCCTCTGGAATGAGTAGATGATTGCTGAGCGAGGTGCCGCTGTGTTTGTGTGCAGGGGAGGAGCTGAAGCGCTGCGTCCACCTCTACAATCAGAGCCAGTCCGCCTGGTTTGAGGAGATGGTGACCAGCAGCCTGGTAACACACACGTGATGCTTCTAATGATCACCATCACCTTCTCCTGCCCCTCCCTGTGCTTCTTTTTAAGAATGATGGGACTTGCTTTGTCCTCCTTTGTCCTCAGCATTCGGTTCCGCAAACATCAGTCTAAACACTGACGCATCCAACACTGAAAATCTCAGTTATTCCTTCCCTGGTAAAATGGGATTGGAGTGGAGGAGCAGGTGATGAGAGATGTTTGTGTTCTTTCAGGAGCTGGAGCGTCTCGAGGAGCAGCGCGTGGAGGTGATCAGACAGCACCTCCATCAGTACACGACCCTGAGGCACGAGACGGACATGTTCAACCAAAGTGTGAGTCCATCACTTAATGTCCCTCGCTGTCCTGTTTCTTTTTTTTACCGATATTCAACTCAACTCAAAGCAGACGTGTGCCGAGAGACACCGCTTTCCCTGTGTGTTTCTCTACAGAGCGTGGAGGCCGTGGATAAACTCCTGCGCAGCATCAACCCCACCAAAGATAGAGAAACCTGGGTCCAAGAGCAGAAAACAGGAGAGATCCGACCCACCGACATGAAGATCTGAGCGCTCGGAACCAACGACTCTTGGCTTTGGGAGATCAGTTGCTCGGCATCAGAAATGCAGTTCAAACGTAATCAATAACAGAATCTTCCAAAGTGAAGAGAGACACAGAATGCTTAACACGGAAAATATCTAAGCGCTAGAGCAGCCTGCCACAGACTGCTGAATGCTAATGCTATGGAGCCGCTGCTTTAATAAACAGTGGTTTGCACAAACCGTTCCACATACAGCCGGATGTCCAGAGGTGTCTTCCACAAATTAAAAGTTCAAAGTACAACTAGACATCATGCCTTGTTTTCTGTAAAATCACAAAGCGTTTGAATAAAAAAAACAAAAAACATTTCACAGCAGGAGCACACCTTGTAGAAATCAGGAATGTAGAATGTCAGGAAAATGGTCTAGGTCCCTGGTTATCTGGTGGGAATCGCAGACAAGTGCCATTCTTTTGACAAATACAGTGGTACCCCGAGATACGAAATTAATCCGTTCCAGGGTGGCTTTCAAATCTCGAACAATTAGTGAGGACGTGGAACGAATGGCAGAAAACATTACATCGCTACGTATGAAAGTTAACTTTCTCGAGATATTTCACGAATTGCAAACAGCAACAAGGTTTCAAGCACGAGCACAGACAGTACCGAGCGTGTGAGAAGGGATGGAGACACGCTTCTGAGAACGCGTCACAGGGTTTCTCTAACTTGCGCTACAGAACAGCACTTTCCACGTTATAAATGTCATTTCTTTTACGACGTTTCAATGTTTTGCTCGGTTTAAAACTGATTGAAAGTGTTTTAAAGCGTATCAGCCCTTTAGCACTGTCTGCAATGGGAGAGTGGAGCGCCAGGACCCGGAAGCGCAGTGAGATGTCACACTTAACAAGCGGATAATAGAGCAGAACTGTTTGTGTTTTTCGTATCTTGGAATATTTTTCGAATCTCAAAGAAGAATATTTCCCATGAGACCGTCGCTTCTCGAACATTACGCAACTTGAAGCATTCGTTTCTCGAGGTACCACTGTACAGGCATAGAGTGAAGAAATCAATGGAAAATTATGATTTAGAAACACAAATAATATCTTTCAACTTGAGAACTGTACCTCAGAAGTGTTCTCATATTTCTCAAAAAGTACATTCAAACATTCTCCTCCTCCGTTACTGTCCAAACGCTGCAAAAGCAAAGTTTAAATTTTGATTATTTTGAGAAGAATTTTCTGGTTTAGACTTGTAGGGTATAGTTTATTAACTTGTTTTTAGAAAATGTGAAATTTTTTACTAACTTTCATTTTCTTGATGATATTTTTTGCTTGAATTAAGAAACTTTATAAAACATGTGTAGCACAATAGCAACCTTTCAGTATATACTTTTTTTGTATAATTTATAATTGAATTCACACAAGAAATTGTATTAATTTCCTTATTATATCAGTCTTTTCATTTCAGAGTGTTATTTAATTAATAGTGTAACTTAAATGTATGTTTCAGTAGCTCTGAAATATCAGGGTACTTCCCCTTTTCATTTCTGTGAACCTCCATTTTGAAATCCACTGAGCTGCACAGCTCCTGAACCACTTGTTTCCTGTGAACCATTCATCAGAATTTGGTTTTCTAACCCTAACCCAAGCCCCCACAGATCTGGAACTTTGCAGGATTTTCATCAAGGTGGGATCAGTCTTGTTTCACATCTCAAACCTGGAGCAGACCTCTGGCTGACAAATGTTTAAAAGTGCATCAGAAGAACCTGATGTATGCTTGATTAACTTTTACGAACAAAGGTATTTACAAGGTGCACATTGTTCCATGAAGTTATTCCCTTCTATGTACAGATCGATCGATTCTCTACAGTGTGCATCTGCAGATATCTTTTCCTTAAGATTTTTCTGCTTCTAGCTTTGTTTTTTTCCCCAAGTGGTACCCCAGGTTCTATCTCATTAAGCTGGCAATTATTCAAACACTACAGTATCAAAGTCTCTATATTCAGGCTGCATAGTCGAACCTAACTGGTCCATGGTTTTATTGCCTAGTCATCATCCAAAATTGCTCTTTACAATATTCATATTTAGCAAACTGGTGCTACACAAGCTTTTGATTTTGCCACTAAACTTAAAAGTAGAATCTAGTTTTTGACTTTTAGGAATATTCCAGACGTCTGGATTTAGGAAATCAATGTTAAGCTCACAACATGCTTCTCAGAACAAGAAAACAAATGCTTAAATATAGTTAAAATCTTCTGTGATTGTCGCAAAACATCTGACAATAAGGAAAGAAAAAAAGGATTCTTGAAACAATGAAGTTTTTTAAGTTCCTATGTGTGTCACTAGAATCTCTCAAGGGATGTGGTGGACAGAGCGCTGGACTCTGATGCAGCGGCTCTCAGAAACAACAGTAGAAGTAGATGAAAAAAATGGAAAACCAGAGAAAAATCAAGTAACGTTTCTTCAATCCTTAAATCTACACATTGCTTATGTAATAAATGATAATAAAACAGAATAAAACACAAGCAAAGTACGTAATATGTTCACAAATGTGATACCTTACCTTGAGAGTGAAGCGATGTGTCGGAGGAGATGGAACGGATGGAGAAAACATTACGGGACCACGTATGAAAGTTAACTTTCTCGAGATATTTAATAAATTACTAACGCTAACACGATTTCAAGCACGAGCGGAGACAGATGGAGAGACGCTTCCGAGAACGTGTCACAGCTTTTCTCTAAGTTGCGCTACAGAACAGCACTTTCCACATTATAAACATTATTTCTTTATGACGCCTTGACTCTAACATTTGTGATAGTACATTATTAGCAATCTATACTTAATGTTTCGCTCGATTTAAACTGATTGAAAGTGTTTTAAAGCGTATCAGCCCCTTAAAGCACACTTTCTTCAAAGGGAGAAAGGAGTGCCAGGACCCAGAAGCACAGCGAGAGCTTTTGTTTCCTGAACATTTTGCAAGTCAAAGCATTCAGCTTTGTTCTGAAACTTCAGATTCAGGAAGTTTCTACTTTAAAAAATGTCAAGCTTTTAGCTGCACAACAGCGACGATATTGTAACCAGTTTTGGCTCCTGCAGAACAAATCATCGACATTTAACAGGAAACTGAAGTCAGAGGCGCATCGAGAGACCCGCCGGCGCCCGCGCTGCGTATTCTTCCGCGAGAAAAAAAAGACCTGTCATATTAGCCCATTGTTTGACTTTCCTAGTTTAAACACTTGCTTGTCTATTTTCAGAATTGTTGTCAGCTAAACATTTTGATTCTTTTCAGAAGTCAATTGCTCTCGCCCCATTGCCAGATTTATTTTGATATAGGAAGTTTAACTAGATTGTAGGTTTTAGTGAATGAGAAGCTCCAGATTGTCCTTTGCTCAGCACGTGCTTCTGATGGATGTCGGACAGAAGTTGGTCTCAGTGAAAGCAGCTCGAGTTCAGAATTCAGATCCTTCAGATAGACACTAACGCTCGCGTTGGATCTTTTGTGAATATCAGAGGTGATTCCTCTTTTACAAAATCTGTTCATTTTCTGGGAGTTCAGCGCGCACACGTCCTCCCCGGCTCACGCTAGAGGTCAGTGTGGTGCTGCTTCTCAAGAGCTTTCTGAGGACCATCTGCGCATCTCTTCCCTAAGGTTCAGCAGCATCTGTCTGAGCTGTGTATCTCTTGGGAAGCTCGGAACGCATTCAGCAGAGAGGTCGAGCATCCGGCAGTACCTTAGAGATATTCCTGGCTCAGAGGATTTATGTTTTATCAAGAACTGAATGAACTCTAGAGATGGAGACAATGAGAATATCTTTAGTATCATCACCACCCCCGCCTCAAATCTGACATTCAACAACACCACTGACTAAATGTTACTCTGGCATCTTTTCAAAGAGTGTTTCTGGACACGCGGCCAGACCACACTGATCTGTGACTCCTGCTCAGCTTTTCTAAATAACTTTGTGTTTGAGTTGCCCCACGAGACCTCGTTGCCCCTCTAGGCTCACACACAGACTTCTCAAAGGCTCAGCAGAGGTTTGGTTTCTTTTCAGAGAGAGAAAGAGAGAGCAGGACCTGTCTCTCTCTCTCTCAGGCCTGAGCCAGGCGTGTGATGTCAACAGTAGAGACAGCAGGAGACGGCCAGCGTGAGAGCAGAGCTGACCGCTCCAGGAGACCTCTCTCTGAGCTCTGCCGGCTGAGCAGATGGCTCCTCTGAGATGGGGGGTCAGCGGTGTGCACTTGCAGCTTGTTTTAGACCCTTTAAAACTTTAAATGAGTTTCTCCAAAGTGTTCTGACGGCCTGCTCAGATGCTTTATTGATGAAAGCAGGAGCTTAGAGTGCTGTCGTCAGCTTCAGTCCAGTTTTACTCTCACATTGAACTCTGATCCGTCCCAGCAGCTCGTGTGGAGGAGCCGGCGGATGACGGTGGGGCTGATGGAGGGCGGTTCAGGAGCCTTCATCTGTTTGTGCTGAGGGTGACGAGCACTGCACGGAGCTTCTCTCAGATCTGTCCTCAGACTAAGATCAGCTCTAAAAGGCTCGTTACCCTGGGATCGGCATCCATCATTCCTAGAACAGATTTCAGCAGCTTTACACTTTTAACTGTTTTTTAATAACATCTATCTGCTCGATTCAATCCCCTGACGCTCCAGTGGTAGCAGAACCTTTATCTACAGCTCCAGGGAGCTTCTAATCTGCACTCCTCTGCTCCCCCTCCTTTATATCTCTCTTTTGTTTCTCCTGTTCTGTTCTCATTTCAGTTTTGAGTAGCTTTAGATAAACTCTTCTGTGAGTGATGAGCTGTGACTGCAGCTCCTCTCCTCTCCTCTCCTCCAACTCTGATATCAATCCTGCGAGCTGAGAGCTGTGGTTCCCAAACTAGGGAACGCGAGAGGAGAGGGGACAAAATCCCAACTTTGAAATATTTTAAAAGCAGGCTGTAGATCAGCAGGATCTGCAGCCTGCTTAAGCTCTGTAGCGCGTTCAGGTTAAAGCACTCTTTGATTAGCATAGGCGAGCAATTAACACTCTTTTCAGCTAGCACAGGTAGAGTCTGGCAGGGTTTCTCTCAGTTTCGGTCCTTTCGGCGGGTGTTAATCACTGGGGCGGGTTCAGCTGTACTGACTCAGCCTAATCAAGGACGGCATATCAGTAATACGTGAGTGCTGTTGCGAAAGCGTCAGCGGAACCGTTCAGTCTCCTCGTGTGTAGACTACTCGGGTAAAGACGATCGACTCTACCTGTGCGACTCCACCAAGCAACGACAGCGAGGCAACACACAGTAAGCCACTACAGTATCTTCTTGTAGTTCCTCTCACTTTGCTAACATGTGCTTCCAACTTATCCCTGTTCTCTGCTCCTCAGCTCACCGCTCATGCAACTACATTCACGTTACACGGAACTCAGCACACCTACGTTCACTACCTTCTGCTCCACCCAAGCCATCTTCTGTCTCCGTGGGTCTCTGGAACTGCCAATCAGCCGTCAACAAAGCTGATTTCATTCCTGCATTTGCTGCTCAGTCATCACTCAACATCGTCGGCCTGACTGAAACATGGATACGACCATAGGATACTGCAACCCCAGCTGCTCTATCTCAGTCATTCACCTTCTCCCACCCTTCCCGGGAAGCTGGGCGTGGTGGTGGCACTGGACTTCTAATCTCTAAGACTTGGAAATTCTCACCTTTCACCACCTACGGCAAGACATCCTCCTTTGAGTTTCATGCGGTACACACCCGACAAATCTCCACATCCTCACCATCTACCGCCCTCCAGGACAACAACTCTCTGAATTCATTGAGGAACTGGACGGTCTACTTTCATCTTTTCCAGAAAAGGAATCCACCCCACTCATCGTATTTGGGGACTTCAACATACACCTGAACAAGCCTTATGCCGGAGACTTTCACTCCCTCATGGCCTCCTTCAGCCTTGATCTCCAGACCACCTCTGCCACACACAAGTCAGGAAACCACTTGGACCTCATCTACACATGGAACTGCTCCCCTCATCAAGTCAAGGTGACACCACTGCACACGTCTGACCACTTTTTCATCACATTCAAGCTGACACTGCCCAACATCGACCACTCGACCACTACTCCAGTCACTTTCAGACGCAACCTGAGGACCCTTGCTCCATCTATATTCTCCACAGCTGTCTCATCTTCACTTCCAGAGCTCTCCTCACTCGACACCAACGATGCCACCGACAAACTCTGCGCTACACTAACATCATGCCTCGACAAGCTCTGCCCACTCACCTCTAGAGCACCTAAGGAGTCCTCCTCCAACCCCTGGCTATCTAGTGTTCTCAGGGAACAAAGGACCACCCTTCGGTCGGCAGAGAGGAAATGGCGGAAATCAAAGCTTGAAACAGACCTTACCACCTACCATACTCTACTTGGATCATTCTCAAGCAAAGTACATGAAGCCAAAAGCACATACTACCAAGAGAAAATCAAGAACTCCACTGATAGTCGGAAGCTCTTCAGAACCTTCAACTCTCTTCTCCACCCCCCCCAAACCCCCTGCTGCCACCTCTCTCACAGCTGACGAATTCGCTGAGTACTTCACCCAGAAGACTCTCACCATTAGCAGCCAGTTCACCGCTCCAGTCGCCTGGACACACGCAGAACCAACCAAAGCTCTGCTCTCCTCCACTCCACTCTCTGAACCTCAAGTCTCTAAACTTCTCCTCTCATCACATCCAACCACCTGTCCTCTAGATCCTGTACCTTCTCACCTGCTTCAGGCCATCGCTCCTACCATTGTTCCAGCTCTTACTCACATCATCAACTCATCTCTCACCTCCGGCACCTTTCCAGGCTCCTTCAAGGAAGCTCTGGTAACTCCTCTGCTCAAAATCCTGCTCTCAACACTTCTGAAGTAGAAAACTATAGACCTATCTCACTTCTACCTTTCACTGCAAAAATTCTAGAACGTGTTGTTTTTAATCAATTGTCTTCTTTCCTTACAGACAATGAACAATTTGACAAGAACCAATCAGGATTCGAGAACGGCCGTTCAACTGAAACTGCTCTTCTATCGGTGACTGAAGCACTCAGATCTGCCAGAGCAAACTCTGAATCGTCAGTTCTCATTCTGCTAGACCTCTCTGCAGCCTTCGACACGGTGAACCACCAGATCCTCCTGACCACACTTGCTACTAAAGGTATCTCCGGCACTGCCTTGGATTGGCTCAAGTCTTACCTCTCTTCCAGATCCTTCAGAGTCGGCTGGAGGGACAAGGTGTCCAAGCCACAGCAGCTGCTCACAGGAGTTCCACAGGGCTCAGTTCTTGGACCCCTACTCTTCTCTACCTACATCACCTCCCTGGGTCCCATCATCAAACGACACGGCTTCTCCTACCACTGTAATGCTGACGACACTCAACTCCACCTGTCATACCATCCTGATGATACTACTATTACAAGCCGAATAACTGACTGTCTGAATGACATTTCTAC
>SRMA01026332.1:8438-352887 GCA_007224835.1 Danionella cerebrum
TATTGTAGTAGAAAAATTACTGAGGTGGAACAGGAAGTTACATCACAGCCAGGAATGAGCCGACTTGTCAATACGGACATACATCTCCGCTTTCTCTGCTTATCCTGAGGGAGAGACGTTCAGCAGGCTGTTTTCTCTCAGGAATATTCCCCCCTTTTACTCCATTGTCTCTCCCTCACTCAATGCAGTTTGTTAGCTGTTTAGCATGTTAAAAGTCTCAAAGTGAATAAAGAACCATTTTCTATGATGCCTTGCTTCCAGCATCTTCATAATAATGGATTATCACAATTTCAATAACAGTATATAATAATACACAAAAAACCTTAACACAATAATACTTGTAGTATTGCGAGATCTACTGACAGACATGATATGGGGGTAAGGGGTATCTTGCGAGAATTTTGATATTTGCCATGTTTTTTGTATGAGGGATAAAATGTTTTCTGAAAGTGAGAGAACAGAATGTGTCTGAAACAGAGGATGAACTTGAGGAGGACCCTGATTATGAGGCATCCTCCTCAGATGAGAATAAGTTGACCCTCCTGTTGTCTCTCCACCAGCAGACACATTACCTTCCAAAAATGTAAAATTATTATTGTTCTCCTCCCCACTTGAACGACAGGGTAGACTTAATGCTGCGAATGGCTCAAAATGGTGTTAGGGCCCACCAGATATGCGGTCACATAAAATCAGCATTTTAGTGGTTTTTTTTAGGTTTTTAAAGATTTTAAGGCATTGGAGGGTAAATAAGGTAGCTCATCTCATGAAAACTCACTAACACTTGTTTTTCAGGGGGTTCCTTTTCCTCAGAACGAGGCCAATGCGATGGATGTGGTGATTCAGTTTGCTGTGCACAAGCTGGGCTTCCAGTTGAGTGACATCGTTATATATGCCTGGTCGATAGGTGGCTTTACAGGTGACTCAAGAAACCCCACTGCAGGAAAATAACGGATGCTTTTCAGTAACCACTAATCTTTGACACTATTTCAGCGAGCTGGGCGGTGATGTCTTACCCGGAGATCCGAGCTCTGGTTCTAGACGCTTCGTTTGATGACCTTTTACCACTCGCTCTGAAGGTCATGCCAGACAGCTGGAGTGAGTCTCCAGAGACTTCTTTCATGTTTTCTTAGGGGTTAAAAGCTGTTTAGTTTAGGTGATATACATATACCCTGTCTGCAGGACCACTAGTCACGTATACAGTGAGGAGGTACATGAATCTAAACAACGCTGAGCAGCTCTGCAAGTTCGTCCCCTTCTTTAATCCAAATTTAAGCAGAAAAGCTGTGATCTGTGACTGAATCCTTTGGCTGATCTTTCAGGTACCAAGGGCCAGTGTTGCTGATCAGAAGAACAAAAGATGAGATCATCACCACCACGTGAGCGCTCACACACAGGAATAAAGAAATGGAAGTAGAGCTTTTCAGCAGTTTGTGCTGTGTTTGGATGCAGGGGTCCAGAAGACATCATGTCCAATCGAGGGAATGACCTGCTGCTCAAGCTGCTGCACCACAGGTCAGACTCCAAAAAACGTTCAGTGACTTGGCACACCCTCATTTATTTCAACTCGATATGTAAATATTAAGAATTAAAGCGATTAAAGGGCTCTAGCACCACTGGCGCCATCACCTCTCGGTGGCCAGTTCATTGTGAAATGCACTTCGACCAATTATTATTTAGATGTATGCAAGCGAGAAATGTTAAATTTACTGAACATAAATAAAATGAAAACCACATTCATGACCCTCAGGTGGAGCTAATGAGTTTAAATAATATGTATATAGCCAAGATTCTTGTCACACATCAAAAATTGGTAACAAGGGGTATCTTATCAATATTAAATGTTGTTCCTCCTCTGGCCACCTGGTGGCACTATAACCGAGCGTGTTTAGACATGTACGGTTAACAAAGTTGGTAAATATGCGATCATTCAAAAATCTTATAATAACATTCTTTTATGGTATAATTAACAGTCAAAAAGCTTCGCAATTTCCTTTCCTTAAGATAAGACCCATAAGGTTTGGAGCTGAAAAGCTAAAAAAATAAATACATAAATAAAAAATAATACAAAAAAAAATGTAATTAAAAAAAAAAAGCTAAAATGTTAGCGTAATAAATAAAACATAAGCAAAAGTTGCCATTTTCAGGAATTTTGCTGAATTTTGGTACCCTAGACTTGGTTGACAGAGAGTGCACTATAAGCTGAAAACCTGTTAGGTGGCGCTAAAAAGCACTTTTCGGACCGAAGTTTCAAACCACAATCAGATTCAAATTTTTACTAGTTCAAACGTGTGCCAAATTCTGTGACTGAGCCTGTTTAGGCTTGTAAAAATGCACCAAACGTCACAAAAAATGCTCTAGTAGGTTCTCAAGCCCTTATTAATGAACAATTTGGTGAGCCACAGAAGGAATCTTACTAATGAGACTCCATCACAGAAGATTTTCGCACAGGATCGGGTTCCTGTCTGCCTCTTTTTGATAAACCAAACGAATCAATGGCAGGTATGAGAGGATGGTTAGAAAGAGGGAGAATCAAGAACCATCTCTTTTCACCAGCGTTCTCTAGTTTCACGTGCTTCCTATTGTTTTTCTCTTGTGTTCCCGCTCATTTTTCTCTTTCTTTCTTTGCATCAGGTATCCTAAGGTCATGACGGATGATGCAGTGGCTGCAGTCAGGCGCTGGCTCTCAGCAGGATCACATATTGAAGAAGGTTCCTAATTTTTATTTATCCTTCCCAATATTCGATTGTATTTGAATTCTCTGAAAAGAATGTTTGTATCGCTCGAGTTGTTGCATCAGTGCAGGGCAGCATTCCCTGTAGAACCAAGTTCAGCTCATCTCTGTTTCCTCCAGCTCTCTCTCTCTTCATGCTGTCTGTCTGGCTTTTTTTTTTCTTCTCCCCGTCACTCTTGCTTTTTCTACCTGTTTCTTCTCTCTCTTTCCCTCTCCTGTTTCTATCTTGTTTAGAAACACCCTTAAGAAAATTACTCTCACGTGAGCTACATTTAATTTGTAGGATATTAAGTGAAATAATATATTTAATAACATTATATCTTTTTAATATATTGTTATTTTGAAATATAAGTCTTATTTATGTGATAATTAGTTATTGTTTAATTCTGTATGTAACAATTAAAAATCTGACAGTCCAAATATTGTTTAGTTCTTTAAAAAATGTTCTTAGAGTAGTTTTCGAAGAGCTACTTTTTTCCTCTTACTTCATATTTAGAACATATACTTTTACTTAATTGTTTTTGCAAATAATGGTACTTTTACTGGAAAGTCTTACATTGCGAAACCTGTTTTTCTGATTTGAGAAGCTTAAACAACTCTCTGCTGTGACTCCAGAGATCTAAGCTAGATCTAACCTTTAGCTAAAGCTTTGAAACGGTTCCTTCCATTGAGCGTAACCGTGGTCTAGCAGCCGTTCACAACATACACACTGTATTCCACCAAACACCTGTGATGCTTACAAAGCTGATTTGTGCCCCTTTGTTGTTCAGAGTCTGTGTACAGGGGCTATGAAGTGGATAACGAGTGGTGTCTATCAGTGCTGCTCTCGTATCAGACAGACAGAGAGACTCTCTTCCCCTGGAGCGTTGGTACAGCATCCGCACAGAATCATTGAGGGTCACACACACGGCGAATCAGTTGAACACTCTCTTCTTTTCTTCTGCATTTCAGGTGAAGACATGACTCTCGACGGGAGACGACAGCTCGCTCTCTTCTTGGTATGTTGGAGGTCTTAGTTCACTCCACTATTCATCAGTGCTTGCATCAATGCGGTGTTGGTTAACCTCTTAAGCCCGAGAGTCCCCGGTACCGGGGACTTGCCCCCTTGTGCGTTACATTTTCACTCATAGCTCACTAACCCTGAGAATAACCCACACATATTAAATACTGTTGTGTTCAGCGGAAACTCCTCTAAAAACGTATCTAATTCAATTTCATATCCGTTAACCACAGCTCGAACGCCATGCAAATAAACAACAACATGTCCGGAGTATAATTCATGACCACGTTTTTGTTTATGTGCGATATGTATCCACAATATAAACGGAAACACCAAAACCATGGCATCAAATGAAAGCTAACAACCAGCTGAATCCAGCGATATGCAACTCATTTACATTGTATGAAGTATTTCAGAGCAGGGAGCGAAAGTTCCCCGAAAAAACGCCAGCAAAAACCAAGCAAGCATGTAAATCTTGTCTTACCTTTGCCGTTTTTTCAACAAAAAGTTATTTCCATAGCGATAAAAGTCCGTTTGTTGTTATGTCCGGTCGATAGCTTCTCGAAAACTCCATTTTGTATTTTTTGTGTTGCTCCGTGGCCTCATGACGTCACCAAATATGGAATGACTCCCCGTGCGTAAGAGGTGGTCTCTCCACGCTGCGCGTTGTGTGATTTGTTAGCGATCCCGTCAGTCTCAAAATGGTTGATCTCATTGGCTTGCATAGAATCAGAGCTTTCCAGCGATATATAGAGCTCCCGGATTGGACAGATGGTTGGGGGGTAGGGACACGCAGAAGCTCGACGTCAAAGCGTTTGTGAGTGAAAGGTTCCCAAAAAGGTTTTTTGCTGAAATCATGTCCCGTAAGCAAGAAAAGAAGACTATGAACGTAGCTGAAGCTTTGGACAAGATTTTTTCCATATTTCAATTATTGTGCCAAATTGTGCCAAACTGTGCCAACATGGATTACGCCTGAACTTTGTTCAATCAAAACCTTTACAGAATATTAGTTTCTTGTAGTATGAACACTAAACTTGCTACAGATGTTCTTGACATGTAGTGGTTACAATTGATTGTGTTTATTTGCTTCGTTATAAGTAAAATAAGGAGATATTGGAGGAAACATGTGTTTTTTTTTTTGTGAGTTCATTTTTTGGCCATTCCAACATCAATTACTCTTACCCAGTGTTCTTGACTGTCAAATTAACTCATCCACACCACTCCCCAAGAACCTATCTTCATTTTGATACCAAGATTTGCAGTTTAGGCCTTGTAAAAGCTGAGAAATGCCTTAAAAAGTAAAAGTATAGGATTTTCGGAAAATAGGGCTCAGGGCTTAAGAGGTTAAACTTTACCAATCGTGTTTCGTTCTGAACCATCTCTTTGTCTTTCTCAGGCACGGAAATACATGCGAAACTTCGATTCAACGCATTGCACACCTCTACCCATCACTGAGTTCAGGCCTCCATGGAAGCTCTAGTGGATCTGGAGGTCAGGGGCCAAAGGGAAACACAAAAGGTGCTCTCGATCCTGAAAGCGGTACAATCGGGAGGTCTTTAGAAGAATAAATATGGAAGAATGCAATTTGTTTTATTCGTAAGCATGGTCTGATGGAGGTGTTTTAATGTATCGTCAGTGTGCTTCCTCCTTAGAGCTGGTAGGAAACTGGTGGAGAGGACTGGAAAGTGTGGACGCTCAGGTTTATTTCTTTTTTTTTTTGAGGTTCTCCATTCTGTGAAGCACTGTACGTGTGACTAGAATCACATTGTGAATGTTGTGAGCAGTATACAACAGTTTCAAGAAAGCTGGGCACATTTTCTGTTTTCTATACAAGATGAAAATACTAAATTAAAGTTTGTTATCGTCACTGGAATGGAGTGATGTGGGATTTCTGCTTAGGATTTGGCACATTTACAGGTGCTTTTAACACTGATCAGTAAACTTTATATTATAGTATACACATATCCATATCAGCCTGCATCTTTACATACATAGCATCATTAATGCTTACATTAAACTAGTTTTTTTTTTTTCAATGATATTAGTTTTATAGCAGGTGCATTTTAGGGGGAGTCTTAAAATTAAAATAAGGGAGAATCCTTTGAAATTTCATTGTAATTACATTTTATTCAGGCCTTGCCACATTGACTCACTTACACTGAACATAAAGAACAAATCAGCAGTAGAAAAACCACGTGATGAGGAAACATTACATCATCTTCCTGAAGTTCTCGATGGCTTCCTGTACCTTCTGGTGTTCAGCTTCACTTTGCCTCAACTAGGTGAAGAGAACACAGTTTTTTAAGGTCCTCATCATTCAAGACTTACTTTTATTCTTGCCACTTCAAGTAAACTTTGCTTTATTTCATTAATATAAAATGTTGTATAGTGTAGACATAGAATGTGATTGCTGAAACCATCTCTTGCATACGTCTGTGCATGGTGGACTGACTCCAGCTGCAGTCCATTCTTTGTGACTCCCTCACGTTTTTTGTTAATGGATTTTGTTTCACAATCATCTCCAGGGTGTAGCTACCCTTATTTCTTATACACTTGTTTTTCTCTAGTTTAAATGATATTGACCAAAGTACTTCCCGTCTCCACAACAATTGCACTTTTCTTTACAATTAAGACTTTGATTATTTTGAGGCATCTGTTAAAATACCTCAATGAACAGAACAAAAAGGGACCAGTTCATGACCCCCTTGGATGAATCAAAAACCTCCAATTTCCTAAATCTTCAGTTGAATTTCACATACCTTCTCAGAATCTGCCTCCTGCACTTTCACTGGGACTTTTTCCTTGTAGTCGCTCTTACTCATCTTTTCCTTCATCTTCTCCATCTGCTTCTGAAGCTCTCCTTTCTTTGTTGCCAGTTTCGCAACCTCTTTTTCCAAGTCAATCAAGCCCTAATTAATAATAAATAAATAAATCTTAATTATAATGATATTCTCACGGAGGAGGAAACTATAATTGGGGGGTAAAATAAAAATATACTGAAATTGTGTTACAATATCAATTCAACCTTCTGTGTAAAAGCTTTACCTTGAGCATGAGGTGGACGGTACATTTATCCGAGGCGATGGCCACCGCACAGCCTTGTGGGATAGCAGTGTCATTGCCAAGCACAGGATGAATTGCCTGAGAGTAAGACAGCGTCTGGATTTGAAGATTGTATGTCTGAACTAGAGCCACAGTTTCAGAGTTGATGCACTGCAGGTAACCTTGAGAACACAAAGAGGTCCAGTAAAGCTTCTGAAAATCACATGTATATAATACAAGGCTGAGGTTCTATGTTTGATGCTCTGCTGAAATTAGAGCCAAAACCACACATTAAAAAAAAACATTTGGGCACTATACTCTATCGGTATGAGGATCTCTCTCTATCTGAATGAGTATCTTCCTCTATCGGGATGAAGGTCTTCCTCTCTATATCGGGGTGATGACTTGCCTCAATCAGAATGAGAATCTTCATAATTTGAGGTGAGGATCTTCATCTATCAGGATGATGATGTATCTCTTTTGGAATGAGTATCTTTATCTTTTAAGTTGAGGATCCGTCTATTGGGATGTGGACTTTCCTATTTTGAGATGAGGATGTGCCTCAAAGAGATGAGAATCTTCATATTCTGAGTTGAGGATCTTCATCTATCAGGTGAGGATGCATCTCTTTGGGGATGAGAATCTTAACCTTTTGAGCTGAGTATCTTTATCTTCATCTTTTAAGATGAGGATCCTTCTCTATTGGGATGTGGACTTTCCTATTTTGAGATGAGGATGTTCCTGTATGAGAGGCCTTTGAAGTGAGGCTGTGCCTCAATGGGATGGGGATTTCCCTCTATTGTGATGAGGATGTTCCTCTATGTTCAAGAATATGAAACTGCATCTTTTAGTGAACCCTACTGTTGTGTGGTGTGTGGAAGAGAGATATCTCACAGTCAGCGCGAGTCTTGGTTAAGTTGTAATCGGCCCTGAGTGATCGAACCGTTCTGACCACACACATGACGAACTCCATCTGCCGGTCCACTTCCTCACTGTGCCAACAGAACTACAAGAACATAAAACAATCAATATTTTGTAGTTTTAAAATATTTGCATAATTTGTTTGACCCAAATGATCAAAAACAAATCAAAATGTATAATTCAGGAGATGTTTAGCTTTAACAGCAATTTTGATTGATTCACCACACCTCTGACATGTCTGGATAGGGTGTGACGCAGATGCTGGGGGGACTGTCCTGAGGCCGCCTCCTTGGTAATCGCTGATAGAGCTCTTCAGAAACAAAAGGCATTATGGGAGACAGGAGGCGCAGGCCGGCCTCCAAACAGGTGAAGAGAGTTTGTCTGCAGAGTTCTGCTGCCTTCTGCCCTTCAGAGTCAGTCCGGCTCATCATCGGCTTTATGCTCTCCTACAAGAGCACAAATGTGATTTAAACAACTGACAAAAAACAAAACAGAAGCAGGGAGGAGTGTTCTTTACCAGATAGACATCGCAGAGTTCATACAGCCAGAAATTATAAATGGCAGTGGTGATTGTGGGGAAATCATAGGCTTTAAAGCCTCCATCACACAATGCTACGGCTGCACTCAGACGGGACAGGATCCAACGGTCAGTGACGCCTTCATTTCCACACAGCTGATGGACCCAAACACATGAGATGAAACTACCCACAATGCACCACATTATATACACAAGGCTGACTCACCTGAGCTTGTGGACAGGGCACAAACCCTTCTCCCAGAGTCCTCATGGCAAACTTCACAGCGTTCCACAGCTTGTTACAGAAATACCTATACCCCAAAATCCTGTTCACATCCAGATTGATGTCTCGGCCTGGGAGGAACACAAAAAACATCAAGCAGATGATCCTAAAGACTAGCATATTATTTAAATCACCACTTATATCACTTTAGACTTATATCAGGGAGACAGTGTTTTCTTAAGTAACTTTATTCTGTAGACACAGCAGCGACAAACTATGAAATTTGGAATCGAATTCAGTTAATTACTCATTATTCAAATATTGTGGATCTCTGCCTTTGTTCATTTGTGTAATCCTCATCGACGTGAATGATCTAAACCAGGGTTCAAAGCTGTATAGTAATTAAGTGAGTGCTGAACTGCAAGATTATGTCTTTAAACTGTTCATTCAATATTAAAGTAAAGAGAGCAAACACAAAGCCAACGCAATGTTCTCACAAGCCATGTGTGAAATAATCCATAGGAGTTACTTATTTTTCTACATTAAATCAGAAGAAACAGTTACAGATTTTAAAACTCATAGCTACTTTCAAAATATTCACTTTTATATTAACATTTCTTACTGAATAAACTTCACATTTGATGTTAGTCAGCAGCTCAGCTTGTTTTGCCTTTCTGGGTCCTAAACTCCACCAGGTTAATGATTCAGATTTCGATGGCCACCCTCTTTTAACTGATCAACTTGTTTATTTAATATTTCTGAAAAAAAAGCCATTTATATTTAATTTAATTTATTTTCAATAAAATATTTAAATTAAACCTGCAAGCAGCAATCAAAGGGCACGGGCACCTAAGACACCAACAACCTCCAGTGGCCAATATTTTGTTTAAGAGGGAAATGTTTAAATTACACAAAGAAAACCACAACATAAAGTATCAACACCACAAGGTGGTGCTAAGGTTAACAAAAAATATTGTTCCATAATTCTTTTGAACAACTCTACCTTGACTGGTGTATGCACACAGGGCAAATCTCAGCGCATCAGTCCCACACTCTGGAATTCCAGTGGGATAGTCTGACTTCTGCAGTTAAAACATACGCAACAAAAAACTAAGCAGCACATCGACAAAGAACATCATCAGAAAAGATCCAGAGAGAATATGGATTACCTGTCCTTGTTTGGCCTTCTCAACCTCAAGAGGGTCGAGATTGCTGTCTATCAGCTGAGCATGAAGACCCTTAAGACACACGAAGAAGCTTGGTACTCTGTATTCTCACCAACATCATCAAATTCAGAAACTCCTGAAGGTCAGAAGCTGTGGTTGGATTACCTCCAGTGAAATACCAGAGATGACATCCAATGGATCGATGACGTTACCGAGAGACTTGCTCATCTTCCTGCCATGAGCATCCCGTACCACTGCATGCAGATACACCTAGGTTTGGGGTAAGATTAGAGGTGTTGCTCAAGGAAAAGCAACTCTAGGATCCGCTACACTGCAGACTTTCGATAAATCTCTCAAGACCTCTGCTATGGACCTCTTCCCCTTTCTGTAATGAGTGAAAAACCTTGGAAACCTGGCCCAAACACACTCAAGGAACCCACCTCTTTGAAAGGAAGCTTCCCTGTGAGTTTAAGGCCCATCATGACCATTCGAGCCACCCAGAAGAACAAGATATCGTGGCCAGTTTCAAGCAGCGTTCCAGGGTAGAAGACCTGCAGATCCTCTGACTGAAACACGAAACAATACTCTGTTTCCCAATCACTCAAGTCTGGGTACTTTCACAACAAATGAAGTAACTATGCACAAATGCAATTAAAAAAAAAGAAAACACACACAAAACGGCAATTTCTGAGCCCAACTTTGAACCCCAAACCCAGTTATCATCTGACCTCGGTGGGCCAGCCAAAGATGGAGAAGGGGAAGATCCCAGAAGAGAACCAAGTGTCCAGCACATCCTCATCTGAAACACAAACAGATGGATGATTTCTCCAAAGCGTGAATATGGAAAACAACCCAGCGCACGCAAAACCCATACCCTGACGTAGAGAGATTGTGTCTGCTGGGACGCCGAAGCGTTTGGCAGCTTTTTCTCTGGCTTCCTCCTCACTTCTCCCACTAACCCAGTAATGGCCATCCACATCCTAAACACACACAGCAGCATTTTAAATCTTAGCGCATGCACTTCAAGGTGTCTGTGTGCGTCTGCTCACCTCGCCTGGTTTCACCGATGGAGAGTTGACGGTCACAAAATAGGCTGGTATCCTGTGACCCCACCACAACTGGCGGGAAATACACCAGTCCCTTAAACACACAAGTGTTCCTGTTGAGAACAATGGTTCTCAAGCTTTTTCTGCTCATATACAGCCCCTCCCACCTCCCCCCAAGAAAATAGAACATGTTTATCCTTTTAACATTAATGTCATGGCAGAATCATGAACATTTCTTAGCTTTTTCTATAACTAGAGAAAATTACAGACAAACACAGAGCGGAGGAAAGATGAGAGCTCACCTAATGTTGTCCATCCAGTTGAACCAGGTTTTGAGGTGATGGTCAGGGATGATCTTAAGCTCTCCATTCCTGACAGCATCCGCAGCCTGTTTGCCCATCTCTGCACAGTTCACATACCACTGCGGCTTCAACAGAGGCTCCACGATGTCCTTAGAGCGGCTGCATGACAAACACACAAACAAAACCTAGAGCTTTAAATGGAGCTGTGACAAATAAAACAATCAGATAATTTGAGAAAGAACAAGTTTCAAGAACAAGTGACGCCAAACTTTGCGTAAAACACCAACACGTTATAATATAAACTTGGTTTTCAAATTCAAAATACATTTTCTGTGTATTTGTGTCTCTTATTTCTCAGAAATGTTGTTTGTTGCAGTAGTAATATATTCTTTCCAGCAGAACTAATATCTAACTATTGCAATAAAAGCAATTTTCGGTGATTCCCCACATCCCAAATCAATGTCAGACAATGCATTGGATTCATCCACTTCTTTCATAATATTCAAGACAGAAGTAAAGAAAAAAAAAGGTTGGCTTGGTGCAGTCATCCACAAACCAGCATTAGTACCAGGTCTTCGGAATTAGGTAATAGGTGCACGGAGGGGGACATGTGTACAGATCCCAGTAGTTACAAAGGTGTTAAATCAGTCTTTTCTAATGTAAAGTTGAGCACTGTTATTGAATATTAATTCATAACCCAAGATTTAAGATGATGTAACAGAAAAAGCCGCTTTATTTATCTAAATAAAACGCTGCATTGAGAACAAAAGACCAGGGGAGAGTAAAAGGGTGTACAGAACAGAACCTAGCCATGCTCCTTTATTCAAGCAACTTGTAACTTCCTGTTCTATTTCAGAACAATAGGATTCTAAATATTTTTTTCTAACACTTTAACACTGTTGTAAATCTGCTCACTACTGACACAAGCCTCAAGTGGTCCATTGATGAACTGCAGCTTCAGTCACTGTGTCTGAAGTGGAAGGTTGCCACTTGGTGGCAATCACTTCAAAGACTTCATTCCTGTCCCCAAACATTCCCCCATTACACATGTGTTGTCTAACCTGCAGATGGGCACCACCATGGGATTGTCCTTCACATCCCTGAACTGGCCGTTATCTTTAAGAGCCTGGAGCACTGCTTTTCTTGCCGCGAAGCGCTTCATTCCCTAAAAGAAATCAAACCATCACACAAGAGTCACGTTTGCGTCAACCCTTCTCCAATCAGGTTTGTGTACCTACCAAGAACGGAGGAGGAACGTTAATAAGGAGGCCGTTTTCATCCAAGATGTTGATCAAGGGCAGTTTTTGCCTCTCTCCAACCTCGTAATCATTGTGATCATGAGCAGGAGTGATCTTCACAGCACCTGTTTGAAAACAGAGTGATGAAATCTGGAAGAGACGCTGTTAAAGAGGCCGGCTTCCTTACCTGTTCCAAAGTTCATGTCCACAAAGTGATCGAAAACAATGGGCATCTTCCTGTCACAGAATGGGTGAAGGACCATCTTTCCTTTGAGATGCTGCATTGGGGTTTACATTTCAAGCTTATTTCCTAGAAACTCAACCAGAAACACCTTGAAAGGGAATCTTTAGCTGCACCTGATATCTGGGATCTTCAGGGTGAACGGCCACCGCTGTATCTCCGAGCATGGTCTCAATACGAGTGGTGGCCACAACCACTTCCTCATCTGCAGGGGCACAAACCATGTTTAAACATCTCTGAAGATTGAGCGATTGGATTTCTTTGTGCTTGAGTCAATGAACTGCTAAAACTCAAATTTTAAAGGGGGGGTATTATGCAAAATCTACTTTATTGAGCTTTATGTTTTGTTATAATGTCACTCCTTCATTAAAAACACACCTGAATCGTGACTTTGAATCATTCATACATATTTGAATAATCTTGAATCTCCTGCAGTAGACATTGGGGGGCGCTAAAACGCTCTGTTTTGCGAAGCCCTGGCCCTTTTGCATAGCTCCGCCTCTGTCCCCCGTCTGCTGCTGCACTGCTCCTCCCCCTCCATCTCCGACAAAGACTCACGTCTACGGCTGAGGGAGCCACGGTTAGCAACAGCTGGTCTCACTACGCGTCAATGAAGCTCCTCGTTCAGAGTGCTTTTCTCTATAGTTCTCCGGATTAAAAAATTACTTCTAGAAGGAGATGTATGTTTAGATGCCCTCTCTTTACGCTTCCCAAGGATGACACGATTCGTCAAAAACGGTTAAAAAGCTTATGTATTATTTCATAGCAAAACATAGTTTCATTATGATGCATATTTTTTATTTTCTAGTAAAATGCTGCCACAAAAATGGTGTAAATTTACAAGAGGATATTTACCAAGCAGACACGTCTTGAAAAAGTCTCTGTACTTGCTCTGGTTCTGCCGAAAACTCACTTTCTGGGTCCAACGTAGGATCGTGTGCATAGGCTTGTACGATATCCTCCGTTGCCATTTTGCAAAAACACGATTTTAATGTTTTAACTATGAAAATGAAGCGGTGCTCGGAAAATGAAAACATATGGTGGCAGTGCGCATGGAGTATGACGCATTGAAGGGGGCGTGTTGGAAAGAAGGTGGCTCTTAAAGAGACAGGTGAATATCAGGGCGTTACGCGCAGCCAAGATGCCAAATAGTCAAATTTCTATGAGGTTGTTTATGACAAATACAGCGATTACAATACAACTGTAGGTAAAATTGTTACTTGATGTGCTATAAAATGACACTATATGCCTGAAAAACACATAACCCCCCCCCCCTTAATGGATCACCTACAATTTAGTCAAATAAAAAAACTAAAGGTTAGGAGATTTATATTGGCCTCATGTAAAGAGTGACCACTGGATTTTTTGACACCTCCCTGTAGAAGCTCCAAGAGTTCTGGGGATTGCAAACGTCTTCCTTTTCTGAATGGAAAAAGATCCTCTTTGAAGATCCCTATGATTTCACAGACGTGTGCACTGACTAAATATTTGTCAGTGGTTTATAGTACACTCAGACACATGTGGCTTACAGTGGTATGCAAAAGTTTGGGGCACCCCTCTAAGACTATATAGGAGACAAACACAGAGTTATGGGAGATAAGGTTTATATGGTACGTAAATACCACTTTGTTTGACTCCTATATGTAACTAATATTTATTATCTAGACAACCAATGATTTGTATAGTAAAACATTGGCAAAATTTGTGCACACCACTGTATACCCATGCAAAAGGGTTTGTACAGATTTTATTAATAAAACTCAATGACTCTGTAAAACTAATGAGCTCCTACTGTAAGACGTGCACTTACACATGATACGAATAAAAGTTTTATCACAACATGCTAGTATATAAAATCACATGACTCCACAGGGAATTGTTTACAATCTCTGTTGTCCCAGTGACAACCGGTAGAAGACGCATGGCTCATCATTTTCTCACCTGACCCTTCAATCTTGTAAGCGAAGGACACTAGCACTCCAAACTCCACCTTCTCTTTGTAACCGGGCACAGGAAGAAGAGTGCGTCCTGTCAGCTCCTTTTTATCCACCTGGAATACAAAACACATCATGTGACCTCAGACCCAGGGGCTGTCAGTGAAGATGGTCAACCAGCTGTCAACTTTCACTCACAAAATGTCATTCAAAATGATGGAATTTCAGTTGTTTTTGTGCCTTTTCAGAAACATGATTAGGCTCCATTTGACTGAAATTAACTCTTTAAACCTTAATCGTTCTCCGAAAATCCTAATTAGTTCACAATTTCTACTGAAAGATGCCATTCTAAAGCAAAAAAGGATTTTACAATTTGCATGGGAAACACGGAAGCCAGCATCTGATCATGTGCAGAACCCAAGCACACACCTCGATGTCAGAGATGGCAGAGTTGAGAGTGCAGGACCAGTTGACGAGTCTCTTGCTCCTGTAGATCACGCCATCCTCATGCATACGCACAAACGCCTCCTTTACTGCCAACGACAGTTTCTGCAACAAAACGGTTAAAGACCATTAACTCCACGGCAATGGAAAGATAGTTCATGAACCCAACACCGACGATGACTGTAAGGTTACATTCAGAATGCAGCACAATAAAACCCAAATCCATTTTTCTTGGCAAGAACAGCTCATTTCAAATTTCTTTCAGATGTGAATCAGGTCACTTTCATATGTAGTCCTAGATCAGATTTTTAAAAAGGCGTGCTTTGTGGAGAAGAAGGCGTATTTAACGAATTTGTCGAAATAACTCCATTATTACTTCCTCAAATACAGGTTCAAGAACTGGCCGCGATAGCTGAAAATCCGCGAAGTATGGACACCTTATTTACAGTATTTATTTAACAGGTATTCAGACTTTTAAAACCCTCCCTTTACATAGTACTGTTAACAAACCACCCTTTACAGTAATGTACAGATATCTACATACAGAACACAGGCACAAATCATAAGCAACCATATATCGCAACTATTTTTTACATTTCCCGGAAATCCTCAATATATTTTCTCTTATAATATACATACGTAATGGAAAAAATCAGCGAAAGTTGAACCGCGAAGGGTTCACTGTATTCTAAAAATATTCTGTTGGTCTCTTTCATCACCATCTTCTTCCTCGACATTATATGATAAAAATAGTCACCCGTTATCTTCAACAATTGTCCATGGTGAACAATCATTTTAAAATATACTCACGTCATCCATGGTGAAACACGCTCTGTCCCAGTCCAGAGAAGATCCCAGCTTCTTTAGCTGGTGATAGATGCGATCTCCCTTCCTGTGCAAACGAGAACGTGATCATGTATCTGGAGATGACCGCCAGATCAACCTGAGCCTCCAACACTCACTCGTTCTTCCACTTCCACACCTCCTGGATAAAGTTGTCTCTGCCCAGGTCATGTCTGGTCATGTTCCTCTCCCTCATGAGCTTCTTCTCTACCACCACCTGTGTGGCAATGCCGGCATGATCACAGCCAGGGTTCCACAGGGTCGTCTCTCCTCTCATCCTGTGCCTGAATCAACATCAAACAAATTACAGCATTAGACTCTTGTGATTGTGATACAGAGCTGGAATTTAAATAGAGCTCTATTACAAGAAGGAAGGGGGTACCATCTAGTTAAGCAGTCCTGAATGGCATTGGTCAGGGCGTGACCAAGGTGGAGGGATCCAGTCACATTAGGTGGAGGAATACACATCATGAACACTCCCCGTGGGTTCGGCTCGCTGACGGCCTTCCGCTGGATGAAAGAAAATCCCACAGACATATTTTTGCATTTTGCAACCATCCAAACTTTCTTTGAGGATCCTCACGTCTGCTTGATTCTCTCCTTTGATGCCCATTCTTATCATGCAAACTTAACAAGTGCCTAAATTTAATCTCTGGCGACTAAGGGTGAATAAATCAAAATGTAAAACTCCACCTATGATTAACAAATACCGACTTACCCCATACTCAGGCTTAAAGAACCCTTGTTTCTCCCACCAGGAGTACCAGGCTGCTTCCACGTACTGAGGGCTGTAGGAATCAGGCAGGGCACTCAGCACATCTGGAACACAGCAATAACAAACTCAAGGTTTATTACATGGATCAGAAAACGGAACAAAAAGACATTCAGACCTTTTTTCTCTCCATCTTGAGTGGGCAAGTCATAGGTGATCACCCCCAGTTCCTTCTTTTCCGTTTTGGCCTTTTTCTGTCAAAAAGAGTTCCCATATAAACAACACTCCTCCAACGTCATATCAAAACATGGTTCTACCTCAGGCGGCAGCTGTTTCTTCTTCTTCTCCTCCAATTCTTTCTTCTGCTGAAACTTTTCCATCTTCTCTCGCTTCTTGGCTTCTTTCTTCAGCTGTGCCTCACTCTTAGGAGGTTCTGCCATCAACAAGAACGAGATCTTTTAGAACCAGAGCAAAAGGTGCTCTAAAGATAGAAAGCAAGCAGAAACAAAGATCTGCTGCACCTGAGGCTGTGTCAGATGGCGCATTCCCTGCATTACATGCACCAGTGTTTGGGGCCCGGTTCACAGGAACCATTCTCTCACACAGTGAGATCTTCCCCAACACCTTCAGGAACTGCTCCTGGTTCACACAGGTGTTAAACCACCTACTCACATTCACCAAAGACTTCCTGTCTGCAGACTCCAGTGCCTTCAAGAGAAACAGAATTATTGCTATGGTTAAATGATTGATTATTTGGCATCAATTATTGACATTTACTCAAATGCAATACAAATCTATGCCAATGTGCAAAGTTTTATGTAATTTCTCCATTTATAACAGTATTACGTCCTAATTTTGTTTTTATGAAGGTGGTGTATTGCTGCTGGAACCCGAATCCCCCTGAGGGAAGCTTTTTAATAATCTCTACAAAATTCTCTAATACCA
This sequence comes from Danionella cerebrum, assembly GCA_007224835.1. Classification (NCBI taxonomy): domain Eukaryota; kingdom Metazoa; phylum Chordata; class Actinopteri; order Cypriniformes; family Danionidae; genus Danionella; species Danionella cerebrum. The sequence continues at coordinate 25,744 of SRMA01026332.1, forward strand.
CAACCACGAGGAGACAGACATCGAGAGAAAGTCTGCAGAAACACTCACATATTTGAACGGCAATAGCGCTGCTATAGCAACAGCCATATCCCCCAGAGTCAGAGCCTCTCCAACCAGGAATGTCCGTCTCGCTAGAGCTTCATCCAGAGCTTTGAGAACACGCAGCATCTCCGCTCGAGAGCTCTGCTGAAGCTAGAATCAGACACAGCTAAAGCACCGGACAACCACAGAGTAATTAAGCACCATGACGAGGCATCACCTTCTTATCCACTCCAATTATGCCCAGCAGAGGGAAAGTCACAGCACAGGCCACCGGCGTCAACTCATTCTCTGCAAAATTCAACCACTGCCAGACCTGGCTCTGCTCCTTCCCATCACTGCCAGTTCGGTTGCCTGCTGCAGCCAGGTACCAGCTCACAGCACTGGAACCAGTGAGCACAGAGCCACCTGCTAAAACCAGCGCAGGGCGAGACCTGGCAACCTCGGCTGGAGGCTCCTCATGGACCACTCGAGGACGAGTGCAGCCAAACTCAGCTGCGATCAGAGGCAGCAAACTCCTGAAGTCATCAGGGTGTGATGAGATGTAAAGTGTGTCCATCTGATAAACAAAAACAGCAGCCGATCAAAGATCTAAAGTGAGCTTTTTAAGCAGACTATGACTTCTTCCTGCACTGTAATGCAACAGAGCTTGTAAATTTCAATCTATATTAAATACAAGGCTCATCACACGTGTTTACATCACAACCAGAGAGTCACTTTACAAATAAACTGGCTGTATGTATTACACGTTCCACATGATTCAGAGCACAATTTGCTTGATTTGAGATCTCCCAAAGAACACTCCAAAATATAGAGTGGGTGAACTTATCTCAAGCCTTACATTTTACACCTCAAAACAATTTTTTGAGATGGAAAAGCTAATTAGCTAACTACATGGCCAGTTTAATTCAAAGCAACTGCCCACTTAAAGTAAAGAAAAGACCAATATGACGCACGTTGTTAAGTTAGCGAACAAGACCGTTTCTGAATTATGAACTAAACATTGTTAGAATATTTTTAACAGCTAACCTGAAGAGAAGAACGAGGAAACGTCAGATTAAACACCGCATGCAGGCGCTGCCGAAAAGCGACTCAAAGCGTCGCAAAAGACTGTCTGACGCAACAGACGTAACATAGTTGTGTACAGTATACTTTTATTTTATTTTTTTCTGTCTTTCTCTTGTTCAGCTGATTGGAAACAGATTAAAACTAGTATTCACACTCGTGGTGTTTTGTACTTATTTGTTCCAGTAATTTTTCTTATTTTAAGTTGAAAACGTGGTGATCAGCCACCTTACGAACAATGGTTGAAGGGTGCAAAACATGGATTTTTGTTACCTAAATAATTTTGATTCCTTATGGATTGCTTTTTTGGTTTAAAGTTTCCATAAATTAAAAAGGCAGTTACCTCGACCAATCAAAGACCACGTTTCAATGACGCGAGACGTAAGCTAACGGAAGTAGCAGCGACAGCGTTGTTGACGAAAACATCGTCAGCCTTTATGAACAAGGTAAATACATCACTACTAATGTGCGTCTTATGCTTGAAATGCAGCCAAACTCCCCTTTTACAGCTTTTAGTCCAGATTGTTATGTTCGTAGCAGCGTGGCATATTAATCTATCAACGGCAAGGCCTAATTTTGCTAATGTCGATCTATTAACGTTTCAGCACAGCGGCGCAATGCTAAACAGTGAACGCGAGATGATGTTTACGAGTTTTGTGGATCTAAACGCTAATTTGAGACAATGCTGAGTATTTGATACAAATTAACCATTTCTAATTGCGATTTTCACAAATGACAGACATATTATTTAGTACGTTTAACAGACACATGGTTAGAAATGCATCTGTTCTTGGAGGTTTCTTTACAGTGCATCCTGCAAAACTTTCCCCCAAACGAGAGGTTATGTTTTACCCCCAAAAATGTCAAAAACTTTCCGCTGAGAGCAAAAGTATTTTAACAAGCTTAATGAAACTTGTTTGACATAAGAATTGCAGGTGCTTCTGTTGTTACGGTTTAACTTGGTGTCCGGTGTTATCTGGTGACCAAATTGCATCGGCAGATTCGTCAATTCATGGTCGCCTTTACACTGATTTGCATACATACGTTTTTTATGTGTTTTGGTTTGAGCTGCCAGTCATGCAAGCAAAACATGCTTTGGTATTTTTCTCCAGAATAATCACAGACGCATAAACAAATTGATGGTATTCTTTTTTTGTAAATGTATATTTTGTTGTCATTTTGCTTAAATGTTTTTTTTCGCCAAATGAAACCTTTTGTGTGTAATTGTTTTTTCTATTGTTTAAGTGCATTGGGGGAGTGGCTGAATTGATGAATCTGGATCACCAGATAATGTGGTCACTCGTAACACTGGGGCAGGCTTAACAAGAATAAATCTTTGTTTACGAAGCAATCCTTGTTTATGTCTGCATTGAGATGTGTGATTTGTTTTTCAGATGGAGGTAGATCAGCTGCTGACCCTGTCGGGTTCAGCTCTGGCTCAGTCGATCAGCTCTCTGCTCGAAACCCCAGGCCTTTACGTGTTCTCAGATGTATTACAACTGCCCAACGTCCGTGAGGTGAGCCACTGGAGAAGTTATAGCTAGAGTCTTCAGGGGGGTATTCCAGAAAGCAGGTTATGTGACATACCTGGGTATGTTTAAGGGTAAGTTCGTGGATAACCTCAACTTTCGGTTCCAAAAACGGAGGTAACTTTCTGGGTATGTATGTAACCATAGCAACTGACTCTCTGAAGATAACCTGCTCGGGAGCAGGTTATGTTTCAGTGTAACTTCGTTTCAGAAGGTTGGTGAGCATGGCGTGCCCTTTTGATGAGGATCCTGTGGACGTAGAAGCACAAATTATACGAGGTTTTTTTTTTCGGGAGAGGGTTATAAGACAGCGTATTGATGTGTTTGCATACCCTAATGAATATTTGAAAGAGCGTTATCGTGTTTCAAAAGATTCGTTAGTTTAACACGTCTTTTAAAACCGCATATCGCGAATGTGACAAACCGCGGTTCTGCGCTTAGCACAGAAAACATTCTGTGCATAGCACTTAGGTTTTTTGCGTCTGGACATTTTTTTGTACAGTGTGGGCGATTCAGAGCATGTGGGAAAGGCAACTGTGTGTAGAGCCGTTCGTACAGTATGTCTGGCACTTAAACAGTTCTTACCCACGTTTGTACAGTTCCCTGGCCATAAACCTCTGCTTGTTATTAAAGACGAATTCCACAGAATGGCAGGTTTGTCCTTTGTAGTAAAATCTATGACGCATATTTAATATTTAGTCATATTATGTATATCTATACATGTATTAATTATTTTCGTAGTGATATAACATATTCAAAAGGCTGTATAAGTCATACTTCATTATTTTGTATTATAATAAAACGGGAGCCAATACCAAATTTGTAATTTAATACACTCACGCATTTACTCTGTCCGTTATTTTTTGCCAAGCCAACTCTCTTGCTTTAGCTGATGCAGCTGTATTGCTTCTTTTTAATATTATTGGCTTAAACTCCTCATAAGCGTGCATTAAAACCTTCAACTCCGCCTCTGTGAAATACGCCGCTCTCTTTTTTTCGCTTTGACTTTCCATGGTGACTCGTGAAATCGGCGATCCATTGAAAATGTCTTTATATATGCACCGTGCACGCGCATTAACTCTGGGTAACCAGTTGGAGGTTGATTAAACTAACTCTTCTCAGGTGTTTTGGAACCGACATACTCATGGTATGCCTGTTTAGGGTAAATCAACCCAGAGGTTATGATTTATCATATGGTAAGTTAACCAAGCTTTCTGGAATACCCCCCAGGTGATTTGTTTTTAATTACAGAGGTCCCCAGGGATTGTAATCTCACGCTAACCGGCCATGTCAGGAATACGGATGGCAAAACTTCCCTTTAAATTACAACATGTTATTAAACCAATGTCCTGGAATAATGCTGATCAGTAGCAGTCAAATACAAAACAGAGGAGGATTTATGGAGTGTAAAAGTTATCTTTTTTTGTTGGTGTGGAGCATTCTGTAAAGCCCAGACCCCCCTTACTGAACCTTACTCAGGAAACCACCCTGCTACAACTCTACTCTCCCCCAGAACACTGACACACAGAGCACTTAAGTGCATGCAAATGAAAGATGGGGAGTCTTCCACACCCAAGGGATACTCTTACATTATTTATTGGAATAATCCTCCCTGTCTGAGAAAAACTGTTGGTGACAAATGCCCTTTTGAAACAACATGGACCTAATTAACATCTTTTGTAACAGGAAACAACTCAAGAACGTGGTAGAAATCTCTCAAGTTGATTTTGCGTTACCTATTTTATGGCATGATGATACATCTTTAAGTTTGTTAGTGTTGGGGCGTGTTGGAATCCAGCACTAAATGTTAAACTGCTGTAAAAATCAAAATTCATTTAATTTGTTTGCTAGTTGCATTTTATATTAGTTTACGTTTAATATTGTGATCCACTTGGGTTCTAAAGCCATCATCATTATACATAAAAAGCCTATATATGACCTACAGAGATCCACGAAAATAGAAATAGAAAAAAAACACTAAAGTAATTACCTGAGAGTTATGAAATGCATCAAAACATTCACTTCAATCTTTGTCTTTACTGTCCCTTTAGCTGGAGACAGGTCCCCATGCTCCAGTCTACCAGCTCCTCAATCTCTTCGCCTATGGAACATACTGCGACTATAAAGGTAACCATGACAACAGAAGAACTGACTAGATATTAGTGCCCTGGAGCAGCAGGTTTCAGAATGAGGCCGTATACGCTGCCCTTTGATTTGCTAAACATTAACTCCTGACAGGGCTGTATTGTTACCATTCTTTTTCATCTGGCTGTGGGATTGGTTGCTTTCATGTATTTCTGCCGTCTAGAGAGGATCTCCTCACTTCCTGAACTCACGCCAGCTCAGAGGAACAAACTCCGTCACCTGTCAATCATCAGCCTGGCCTCCAATCTAAAGGTAGTCATTGATCAGTTCTGGGTTCTTAGGGTGCTATGCACAACCCCATCTGTGTTCTCTAAAATAAGTTCCACTGTGTACTCCACAGTCTTTCTTAGGTGGAATCGAACACTAAGTGTTAAACTGCTGTAAAAATCAGATCAATATCTTTTATTAAAATTTTCTGCTTAAAACTAGATATCTACCTCAGTTCTAGTCGAAACTAAATTTATTCCAAAACTAGGATTTGTACCCTTGAATTTCCAGAACAAAAAAAACTTATTTTCAATGTGAAAAATTGTGATAAAAAGTAAAAAAAATTAGACCACAGTCTTGAACGTCAAACATTAGTAACGTCATTGGTGTTGATGCATTGTTAGTTTTTGTGCAGCACCAGATTGTATTTTTTTCTACCTCTACGTGTTCGCGGCTGCCCACCTTTACAACCACCTTTTTTATTGCAAAGCCAACAAATAATCGTGCATTCTTTTTTTTCACAATATTGTAACTATTTAAGATCTTGGCAATTAAGGCATAAAAAACCTGGAACAGTAGCTTTGATGAGAACTGAGGTAGATGGAATAAATATTGATCTGACAGCTTGTAGTTTAGTGCTTTAAGTTTGTTTTATCAACATGAAAGGGACGACAGTGTGTGTGTGTGTGTGTGTGTAGGTCACAATGGTATTTAAAACAGAATAATAGTCTTGATGTTTGAAGACCATAATGTATTCAAAACAAGATTAACAACACAACTCTAAATGTCACAGTCTCATCATTAATTATATTGATCTTCTGAGTGTTTAGTCTGGAAGCCCTTGTGAATCTTTAATTCAATTAAAATTCAGATTTTCCTTTTAAAAAGTCAGTAAAAACAGAGGGGAGAAAAAAGCGAATCAGATTACTTGGTTGTGGGATGCCAGTTCTTACGGTTTGGAAGAAAATGAACATTTCTTTCATGTCTGCTTCAAAGCTAATAATGAGTTCTGTTGCAGTCGTCTCAAAGCTACTGAGATTATTGGGTAAATTGTTAATGACATTTAAAATAGATGGAACTGAACGTCTCGTACAAAGCCTAGCCCAGAGCTAATAAGAATGAATAGGAAACGAAGCAAATAAAGTATCTCTGCTTTGTTCCCCAGTGTCTGCCATATTCCCTGCTGCTCCAGCAGTTAGAGCTGAAAAATGTGCGTGAGCTTGAAGACCTGCTGATTGAGGCCATTTACTGCGACATCATCCACGGGAAGCTGGACCAGAGGAACCAACAGGTCGAGGTGGATTGCAGCATAGGTCGAGATCTGGGTCCCAATGAATTACCAAACATCGTCAACACACTGCAGGAGTGGTACGTGTTAAACGTGTGGTGCTCGTTCCCGCGATGGGTGACTTGTTAAACCCATTCCCTCTGTTTCTCTCAGGTGCGTGAGCTGTGAGGCGGTTCTTTATGGCATTGAAGAGCAGGTGTCAAGAGCCAATCAATACAGAGAAAGTCAGCTCAAGGTCAAAGTTCAAGTAGAAACAGAGGTTTGTGTCTGGTTTTGATGTGTATGAATTTAATTTAAACTTGGATTAATTCTTGTGTTGCTCGACTCACCCATCTTCCACTTTGATTGGATGGCTCACTGAACAATGGGGGTGGCTTAATAGTAAACTTTCTGGTAGATGATGGTACCTTCAGGGGTTTGGACACAAGTAGTACATGTAGAAAAAGAAAATCATGAATATGCAAATGAGAATATGTCAGTGTGCGTACATGGTCATTGACTTGTGTATAAATGAATGCAATCATAAATATAATTTTGATAGAAATGAATGCATGAATTAGTAAATAAGATAATGAGTAAATATTTCAATTATTTAATATATATGTAAATAGATCCATGTATAAAGAATAAATAAATACAATGCTTATATTTGTGAAAATTAAAGGTATGGTCTTTGTCTTAACTTTTATACAAATCCTTCCGCGAGACAAAATAGACCCGTTAAATTAACAGATAGCTGCCATGCGAGGCTAAATATTTGCTTATACTAAATTAAAAAGGCTAAATGTACTTAAACTTAATTAAAATGCTGCTCACAGTGAAGACACACACATACTGTATTTCTATTAATCATCCGACGCCCCCAGGCTTCAGTAACAAGGCTTTCCTCACATCTAGGTATCAAATCTACAAAAAACTCTCAAGGCAAGTTCCGCATCGCCGTCATCTGGCCCCGCCCCAGCTGGAGCAGCATCCAATCAGGATGCAGACCAACCATCCGAGCCAAGAGATCCCGCCTCCTCTCAGGAACCACGGCAACAGGGAAAAAAGGGTTCAAAGGTCAAAGGGTACGTGAGCATCATTAAGCTTTCAGTTGTTTTTAGTGGATGAACATTAAAAGAAAGTAGCATTATAATGTTTTTTGTAATGTGAATATTTTACTTTTTAAGCATTTAAACATATGATTTCTGTTTAATGTAATTAATTTACACCAGCTTGTCGTTACAAAAGAAATTCTCCTTTATATGGCGTTTTTTACTTGTTTAGTGTCCACATTGTTGAAAACAAGCACATAGTGGTACAAAACTGCTCACTAAGGTTACATTCCCATTAATCCAAAGCCATCACACAATCCTTAGCTGTGTCCCAATCAAAGTTCTGCAACCTTCAGAGAACACAGTCTACCCAGTCACCTGAGGCTTTGGTTTTTGAAGGCTGGCTATTTTAGTTTCATAAACTCCTCCGTCTGCTACTTAAAAAAAATACCAATAGTTACATCACCTTCAGGTGGCGACATGTTAGCGTTATTAACGTTGTTTTTAAAATGCTACCTTAACCATTAGCATTTAAAGAACCCCTTGAACTACTGTCCGTAAATAAAAACCTGTTCTTAACGCCTCTACTTACTGATTTGGACAAAGTTTTGGATGGTTTGTTAGCAGGCTATGCTGGAAATATTGATTCAATTGACGCCACTTCCCTGATGATGGTGTTTGCGGTACAACAGATGCACTCTGTGCCACATGTGGAAACAGGAAAGAAGGGGACAACATAGAAGAAATCAAAAAAGAAAAAAAAAACAATCAAGATTTGGCAGTTCGTTGGCGCCACTTGTGTTCGGTCACGTTTGTGAGCTCCCATTGGCACCCATGCTTCTCAATCGAGGCGCGTTCTCGCATGAAACTATGGATTGAAAATTCAGATCAGCGTGTTTTTAGATTTGAATACAAATTCAAATGTATTTGCTCACTATTTTGTGTTGGATAAGTGAAGTTGGACATAAATGGTAGCCATGTATCCTCCAAATTTAGGGAAAAGAAGACTATTTAGAAGGACCCATGGCTTTTTGGCAAAATAGGACTTACGGTTCGTTGTGACATAAGCCACCTAGAAAGCCATGCTCTGAAGGATTCAGAACCTGGATTGGAACAGTTCTTGAATGTGTTCTCTAACTGACTGAACCCAGATGGACTAGTTGCTCATGATGCCATTCATGGTGGGGTGTACGCATGAGGGTCACAGACACAGAGATATCGCCGGCCGTTTGGTGTTTGTTTAAATTCTAATCACTTGTTCTTTTCTGAACACAAACAAATCCGGCTGAACTTTCAGTCAATACCATTGTCATTATTTCCCCATACAGAAATACCATCTCGTGAAAATAATTTGTTTTTCATAAAACATCAGGGTGGACAGAGACAGGATAACAGGTGACTAAATGAGAGAATACCCAGCAATGGAAAATGTAATTATTCTGCCTTTAATTGATTTGATCATTTCCACAAACGTAAATCATTGGGTTTTGTATGTTTCAGACTTCGTGGGAGTGGAAAAATTTGGTCAAAATCGAATTGAGATCAAAACTTTCAGAATCCCGGCCGCAGACAGATATCACATGGAACGCCTCTTGGTTTACATAAATCTCCATCGAAGTACACAGAAACCACTTTTTAAAGTTTGTTTGTAATGTTTAATTTAACTCCTTGAGTGTTTGCTTTTGAATCTGGATGTAAATGAATAAATGCTGTCCATCTGTCACCAATGCCGGCTATCGTCATCACTCTAATGTAAGGCTTTTCCTGCTAAATGTTTTGTCTCAGTGGGAGCTTGTCTCTTAAGAGGTCATGACATTAATTAGCCTCACTTTAATGTTGGAGCTCTGAAATAACCTCCTGGTTTCCTCTTGGCACGCAGAGACTTCCTGCCAGAAACGCCCTTGGCATCGGCGAGAAAGCACCATTTCCCTCTCTGTAATTAAGAGCAGGACAATAAAATTCTGCGAGCAATGGTTGTACTTTTCCATGATCCACTGCCACATGTCTTTTGGTCGTACCGTGTGAGACGCACACCTCTCTCTAAAAATAGTGGTGCTAATGTGAGTCGGTGAGACTGAGGTTCACGGTTTCTCAGCTCAAAGCAGATGGGAGCTGTGAACTCGCGTGAAGTGTGTTTGCGTCCTGGTGTTCTCCCTTTGGCGCTCGTGATCGTATGAGTCATTTTCAAAACAACACAAATGGCTTTATTCATCTCGCCCTGCACCAGAGCTGCAGACATGAAGATGGATCTCACAGCATCTTGTGCTCCAGGAAATAATGCTTCATTCCTTCTTTGCCCCTCATCTTTTTTGTTCTCTTCCATGAGTAAGATTTAGAACTGTTTTCCTGGTAATTGCGTACAGTGAGAAAAATCAATATGATGTTATAAACCCTTGGAAATAAATCAAGAACAGGATCTTGGCAATCTGAGAGGTCTATATCACCTACCAAATAAGGTTAGGTTTATCAAAAGAAAATGAACTTGGGGAAACCTATTTCTGAAAAAGGGTGGTGATGTAACGATTGGGAGTAATGTGGTAATTATTGTCAGCATTGAATGTTAGAATCATGCTTTCCTTGGTGGTCTTTCTATTACTAGTTTTAGAAGCATTTATCTTATATGAGCCATTGATTCCAATAATATACAAGTTTTCCAAATGGGTATTGGTTCATTTTAAGTAACTTATTTAAATGTTTTATTAGATTTAGAATCAAAAGATGGGCGCAATTTTTGTCTTGTTTCTAACCCTCTTGTTATTCTTTATATAAGTAACCAAATACATGCTAAATAAACACATGGTGCACAAGGAAATTCAATTATTTACCAAATTTGTGCATTTTTACACTAATTAAATCTCTGAAATATTAACAGGATAGTATTTTTTAATAACGCTCCAAGAGATCATCACAAAATCATCAATTATGTAAATAACAAATTGAAAGAACTTACTTTTGCTCTTCCTATGGTCTTCTAACAATCCAATGCAACTTTCTGCTGGAAAACAGACATGGAAATTCCCCAGTTTTTCAGGTGGGGGATGGGTTGGGGTAACAGGCATTAGTCACAAATTGGAAAATCTCTTTAAAAGATCCTCCAGGTGCAGATATTTTAGGTTACCTCTAAACGTCAAATTAGAAAACATCTACAATGGCAATATGACAAGTAATAAATTAAAGATCTTACGGTTATTTTTGGATACCTCTCACATTTCTGAATGCGTTTGACTTGAAATAGTGATTTCGCTCCTCAAAGCATTAGAAAATGTAAAACAATGAGAACATTGTGCAATGCAATGGTGGAACAACGTTATAATAATAATAAAACACAAGGAACACCAGTTTCCAATGACAACCAGGAAAACGAGCTGAATCCTGAATGAAGTAAAATGGTACCAAACGTTGAAGGGTTTGATGAAGGGTTTGAAAACAACTCTGACCCAGAATACAATACCTTTGAGAATACAAGGTCCAGAGAAGTGATTTATTAATCTCAACTCTTCACTTGTGCAGAAGCTACACCCATCTTCTCTGCAGCGAGTAGCACTAACCCCTTCCCACCAAAGCGGTTTGACACCCAAATTTAGCTACAGAAAATTTCTCTTCAGACACCCAGTGGTCACTTCTCAGACATTACGTCAGCAACCTATGGTTTAGAATGGCTTTTAAAGCTAAAGATGACCAGGAAGCACCAGGCTTGTAGATCCATTTCATCTTCTTACACCATAATTGTGCTTTTAATAAACAAGAATAGAACAAATCTCAGCCATTTTGGTAAATGCTAACGTTAGCACTTTGCTAAGCAACAGACTGTATCGAAACATGGCCTTCATTTAGAAATATAAGAAGTATAAAGCTTAAAGTGAGCTTAATGGCAATATAATTTCATACCCGTCACAAACACTTCGACAGATGTTGGGCCAGAAGTACAGAGCTGTGTAAATGATGTGCTAACACGGCAAAGGAAATATATACGATTGCAGCCGACTGTTGCCATGAGACAAATAACCATGAAAGAAAACTATAAATGGCTGACTCTAAATATAATTAGCTCCTCTAAAAAAACATTTGTTTATTACACCCCAACAAACATGCGAAAAGGCCACGGTGGAACTCTCCTTTGTACAGATGACAGAGATGCTACTGCTAGCACGTCACACCAGTTACTAAATGACTCACTACAAACACCAGCTTAGCTCGAGATCAGAAGCTAATGGTTGTTTTCATGGTTTGGCACGTGGACTTCCCTGGTGATGGCTTTTTGATGAGTTCTTAAGAGAAATAGTGAACACACTGCACTGCAGGGTAGATATCAAGCCCACTGGAGCACAGAAGCTTGCGGCCTCCATTAATGCGTGTGTTGGAATCCTCTTGTGACTGTACATTCGGATACTCTCCAAAACACGAAGATGTGATTTTCATGCCTGCGGGAGTCAACTCTTCAAAGATTGACCACTGGAATTCTGCAGTGAAGGGTAAAAGGATAAACAAGCATAAAGAAAATTAAATTAGGACAAGTCTCAACCCGAGTATGAGATTAGTGCATCGACAGAAAAAGAGTCGTATTTCATGGATGGCACACACGCTGCATCCTTTGTGTTGAAATATTGACAGCGATTGAAGAAAACATCAACAGCCACAGCAGCCTTCTGCCTGATTTATATTGCAAGGGTTCACACCAGCTCACCAGTGCTCACTTCTTTTTAGCTTTTGTTTGGATACGGTCCAGGAAGTCTTGTTTAGTTCAGATTGTCAACATTTATTTGTAAGATAAGCCAATTTTGAAATTTGGTCCATGGCCACACCAGAATGAACCTGATGGGAATCAAACAAGCAACCTTTTAGTTATAAGACGACCAACTCCCCCATTTCGCCTCTTGCCACCCATTAGTGTATGGTGTAACATGAAACTATGAAGTACATTAACCAACTGGGTAAATGTTTTTAACTTTTACCAAAGTGGCTTATATTCCAAGGAATGAACAGATTTCACCAGTTCTTGCTTTCCCCAGGGTTTGAACCTTTCCATTGCTAGCTCAATGGTCTACTGACTGAGTCACAGGGAAGCTTCCAATACATAGACGTAAGAACAAATCTGCTAGCAATCTATCACACGATGCAAGTAGACTTCTAATATTAAACTCTCACATATTGTACCTTTAAAAAATGTGTTTTTTTTTACTTAAAAAACTTATTTATTTGCACCTAATGATATAGAGTGTGTGAGCAGTAATACAGGACTGAAATTGACGTTTACAAACAGTTTTTGTTAAATGCGTTCACGGAGGAACTTTAATAAAATCTTATTACACAAATAAATCTATGACTTGCCAAAATGTTCCTTTTTTACTGTGCTTCTTTCCACTTGCCTCTGGCTTGTATTCTTTCACATATACACACACATACAGCATTTAAAGAAATGGTATGAATTGTGTTTTTGGTGAATTCCAACTGTTGTATAATGATTCAATCTATGTTTTTTTATGAAAATTAAAAAAAAGAATGTTCTCATACGGCTGTTGACATTTGCATGCAATGACTCAATGAGAACTCTAAAGTCAAGTTCTCCTCCCCACCCTAATGTTTGCCACCTCTAGTGGCAAAATACTACATTGTGCACCTTTAGGGTGGTGTTGGCTGAGCAGTTACCTCTCCCTGTCCAGGAAGGACGGAGTGCTGTGTAACGTCTGCCTACTGTCCTCTTGAGCAATGGCGCGATGGATGCCGAGAGAGAGCGGAGGAGGGCGATGAGAGAGGCTGCGGTCATAACTGAGTGTAAGAAGGGCGGAGAGATTAGAACAGGGCACGAAGGACCAGGATGAATACAGAGATGATGGGAACTGTCTCAGTTAAAATAAAATTCCAGACGATGCTGAAATGTTCTGTTCAAATGACATTTCTCCAGAGACCATGTGTGTCGTCCTATTTAATATTAATGCTCCGCACGGGTGTGCACATATCTCCAGAGAGCCAGGAAGGAGATCAGCGCTGCTCTGCTGGGATCCTGTGGCTTGGATTCGGGAGGTTTTGAAATGAATGTCTCTCAGGTACAGGTCACAGCACTTGGAGATTAATTGCAGGAATGATGCTCAGATGAACACCAGTCTGATCTTCCACATGAGCGATAGCTTCAAATTACACAAACCCACTGGGAATTTAGACAGGTTTGAAGCGTTTTGTTGAGTATTAGAACAAGCTTACTTTTTTTTCTGATAAAAAGGACTTAATAGAACGCTGTTGCTTTGGTACAGAGGAAACAAAACTGGGAGATGATTCACATCTAAAGCCCTGTGAAAAAGAGCCCCTGTTTGCTTTGGTCAATCTCCAGAACAAATGATCTCATACGGCAGCTATAGCGATTAGTTACAAGCATGTGATCCACATAGAATCTCATGATTATTTACTGTACACCGTGGTTTCCAGAGATGTGGAGCCATGAATTTGGTCATTTGAGATTCGCCTCGCAACTCTGAGATGAAGGCACGGAGAGGGAGCACCTCTAAAAGCAAGGAAGAACTGAAACATGGACACTTTCCCAGAGCACTTGCCTTTGGATTTATATTCTTCTGCAAAAAAATGCGAAGCTTGTGAGAACATCTCTAATGGGTTTTGGTGCTTATCCTTCAATATTAAAGTAAAGAGAGCAGTTAAAACGTGAGTTGAGCACAATAAGTGAGCGCTGTCCATTCTGTGCTCTATATTTGATCCACATGATGATTTACATTTTAAATTAATGTAACATTTAAATAGAATGAGCTAAAAAGTCTAAATTTGAGACAAAAGTCTAAATTCTAAGATTAAAAGATTTTTTGTATTTTTCAAAAATTCGAGGTACAAAAGGTCAAAAAGTTTTAGATAAAAAGTAAAAAAAAATGTAGGTGCAAAAGTCAAAATGTTGAAATTAAAAGTCAAATTTTTTTCACAGAAAAAGTAAAACAAAAAGGTATGAAATTCAAAATTTTGAGATGTAAGCTCAAATTTGAGACTAAAAGTCAAATATATGACATGAAAGTTTTTAGGTTCTGGATTCTCAAATTCTTGTGGTACAAAGGTCAAATTTTGACGTAAAAGGTCAAGAATATTTGTAGATAGTCAAAAATTTGGTACAAAAGTCTTGGTATAATTTTGAGATAAAAAGTGAAAATTTAGAGATACTCAAGTAAAAATGGCCAAAAAAAATGTATTGATCAGCAGTCCATGCTTACCACTAGGCTGTCCACAAGACACTAAGGCTACGTAGGAATATGCACAGATTTAAAAAAGAGAGTGTTGCTTGAGCTGCTCGACACGTTCAGATGGATATAGAGTCAGCAGTGAAAACATTTTGGCACAAGGCAAAGCGGACAGTGATAAATCACCCTCGTAACCTGTCGCCCTGTGTTTATAGCATGAGATGAGCCGTACCCTGGTTCTCCAGATCATTTACATGATTATCTACACTACTGAACGCTTGTGTCTGAGTGTTCCTGCATCTGATACACCTCAATGCTCCAGGCTACATTTCTAATTAAACCACCATAATAAAACACACTGCAAGGGTCCGCAGGCTAGAAGTCTGTTGATAGTGCTCACAGAACATGGAGAAAATATGGAAGGGTGGAGGCAGAGGAGTAATGGGAAGTCTCACCAGAGCTTAGCAGAGATGATGACCGCAGAGAATATCAGCACAGATGAAATCGTCACCGTCACATAAAACTGTGGGTCCACTGAATAAAGAGGAAACGAATAATGAAAGCAGGATAAATATGTATAAATATTTGGAATTAAAGGTCAGCTTTAACCTGAGGGATGTTTAGCTTTTTGTTCAGTCAATGTTGCTAGAATTCTAGTGGTTTTAAAAGCATTACTCAATGACTAAATGGGAGCAAGCAGACAAATACACAACTAGGGAATGCATGAACTTCGGAAAGTGGAGATACACAGTGTTCTATAGAAAATATTAGTGCACCTCCCAATGATAAACATGCACCTCCCAAAAAGTGTTACTTTACACAGCATAGACATGAACCGTAAGCTTTGTGATTGGTGGCTTTGGAAGCAGAAGGTTTCTGGAGTGACGTCATCATATCGCAACATCTCCACCATGAACCAAACCGATTGATTAAAGAAAAGCAAAAATAAAACCATCTGTATGACCAAAGATTGTTGGATTAGGATTACTAATATTGATATTGTAGGTGGGCTACATGCTGTGTAATGCAGTAGTGTAAATTGGGCTTTAGTCAGGGAGGTGACCAAAAGTTGAGATCCTTCCTCAAGGAAAACTAGCTCTGCAGCTCTTCAAGTCAGGCCAGAACTTCATTTTGGCGTAATAATCAAAGAACTTTGTCCAACATTACAACTAAAAAAACATGTTTACACACTTGTTTCCATTTCCTTTCTTGAATTAACCTTCATTAAAACTCTGAGAGGGTGACTTTTTTTGTACTCTTTTTAAGTTAGAAAGGGTGAGGTATCTTGAGTGATGGCCATTGGCTGTTTATAACCAAATGCAACCTTCAGCCAATCAGGTATCTTTGCCATGCTCACATCCCGCATCCTTTGTTCATTTTTGATTATTCTGAAGTGTATAATAGAAAACATTTTAAATTCTTTTGTTCTGAGATAGAACAGGAAGTTACATCACAACTAGGATGGCTAAAGCTCTTTAAATCAAGTTGCTGAGAAACGCTCTTTCATGCTTTGAATTTTTTTTTTAGCAAACTCAGTGTTTAAAGCTAAATAAAGCCTTCTGTTATATCTTCATAAACCTTGCTTCCAGAGTCGTCTATAACGGGTATGATAAATATTTTAGGTGATTACTATGACTAAGACAAATGAGAGGCAGACCCTTCATCAGAAACCCATGGGGGACATAACTGACATTCTGTACTAGTTATATATAGTATATACAGTTAACCTCTAAAGGTTTTAAAGTCCTGCCTCTTACGATGCTTTTGCACCTGCATCATTTGGTTCTAATGACTCAAGGTATGGTATGGTTAAACAGTTGACAACTGAGTGATATTATGTCATTTAGGAGGTTTGGAGTGAAATAGACTAATAAAATTAAGCAAGAATTGGAGATATTTTATGCTGCGTGCTTAACCTCAACAGATGGTACAGGGAGCAGGTAGCTTAGAACAAACCCTGAAGCTACTTGAAGAAAAAAAGTTTTAATACTTGTTTAAATATAAAAATGTCTTGGTTGTAGTATTGTGTGTGTATTTTCTGAGGTTTTGTGTAGAGAACAAGGCCCGGTAAAACAGTTCAACCCCGACATGCTTAGCCCAGTTGCATTTTCTCCACTTCTGAATTCAACATTTCACCTATGGATGTACAACATGCTTGGATTCAGCTTGTGAACGTCTCAGCACCAGCGAGTGAACTGTAATAACGTCGAAATGTCCCAGAACTCCACAAAAAGCAATATGAGCAAAGCCAATGATGAGAATTAGTCGGAAAGTCTTAGTGGAAGCTGAAACACCTCAGGAGATGAAGGGAAATCTGTGGGGGTGAGAGAGCGTGGGCAGTGTCATAATAAGGTGAAATTGCATGGATTGCATTGATAACTGCCTTCAACTCGATGAGGGAAATCTAAGCTCTCCTTGGGCAAAGCAGCTCTGGATTAAAAAAAAAAAGAATATCATGCATACAAACCTTCCGTGTCCGGCTCCTCCATTTCCTCGCCCTCTCCTGTCGTAGGCCGTTGCATTTGATTGACAAGTGTGCTTTGGGGTTGTGACCATTCCTCGGATGTGGTCGACCTCAGACTTTCTGACTCCAGACTGGGAATGATATGATGCGTTTCGTCCTCCAGGGGCTGCGTCGGACCCCAATCCACTGCCCAAAGTTGAGTGGTGCTGGCCTGTGCCGTGACTGCCAATTGCATGTCACCTGGCTCCTCCCACTTCTTGTCATCTGTGTTACCGGCGGCAGCACAAAAACTGACAGTGACCAGCAGAAAGCTCCATAGGGGAACCCATCCAGAGTGCTGAGAGTTGAAGCTAGGGGTTTGTAAAAACAAAGGGGGGATTGTAAAGGAAATACTAGAGAATTGGAGGTGTAAACCTTGCAGAGAGCGTTAACAACCCAAAGTACAGCAGGGAATTACATGGTCAGGGCACACAAACACACCACCCTCACTTTTTCTAACCATCCTCTGCTCCAGTTAGGTCGTAAGTGGGCATAACACAAAGATAGAAGAATGAGAAAAAAAAACTGAGGTTGCAAGGGGAGGGTCTTGACACTGACTTAAAGACCACAACCAAATAGCTCTGGTGGAAAATGGCACAGAGAAAACAAATGCACACCTATCTAAACAGAGAGCAGTCCTCAAGAACCGTAAGTGAACCTCCAAAGAATCAAATAATAACAGATGTTTCCAAACACACCTGTGGATGCACCCAACCCTAGCCGTCAAACATAACACAGCATCTGGATCCAGAGACTCCAGACCACTGCCACTTGCAGATTTCAGATGCTCTCGTCCAACACAAAAGCTTCCAGATAGCAACTCGCAACACAGACATCTCAATTCGCATCCTTACCTCATGCCACCGGAGAAGGGAGCGGGAGAGTGGCAGAGCGCCTGGAAGCGGGGAAAAGCATGGGTTGCCGTAGTGACAGAGACATGCAGAAATAGTGTAAGTGAGGAATCGAGCGCACAACCAGGGGAGCGAGAGAGAGCGAAAGAGAGAGAGAGAGAAGAAAGAGGATTGGAGGAATGACTGAACTACTCATGATGAATTTGAACTGGTTCGAATTAGGAAGGCATGGAGAAAATGGGAGGATGAAATTAAAGAAGCAGTGAATTAATATTCCCAAGAGCAGCTGGGTAAATAAGACAAATTCAGAAAGGACAAACGAAGAGAGGGAGAGGTGGGGAAAATCAATATCCGTTAATGTAGCTGTGGATGAGAGCCCTACATGATGTACAACAGCAGAGATGTTTATCGGCAGAAGTGACAGCTGTGAAAAACGCTCTCACACAAACAAAGATGTAAAAGGGGTTTTATTGGAGCAAGGTTTACGTAGAAAGCAGTCTGTTGAGTCCGTGTCCTCGTGTTTCTGTCGCTCAATCTAACTGCTGACCCCAAATCTCTGCATTTTGTTCCTCACTGGAGAACACAGCGCAGCCATGAAGAGCTTGCCAATTCCTCTGTTTCTGAAGCATCTTTAGCCTTGGGGTCTTCACAGTAGCTGTCTGGAGGGGAAAGATCACTGGGTTAGGACTTCCACCCTAGAACTTGGTGACCTCTTAAGTAACAAATTTTTCTTAACACAATCCGGTGGATTCACATCGTTATAGCACAGAAATGAGCAAAACATTCCATAGAAAGGCTCAATATTATTAGTCTACCGTATCAGAAAGAAAAATACATACACACAGAGTTTCACCAAAATTCAGTGTTTCTGCTGCAAAACCTCTAAAGGTTTTCTGAGCCTTTAAAAGTCTCTCAGTCTGATACTGTGTTCACACCACACAAACCTCCCCAGTGGGTACCATTAGTGACACGGAAAAGTGCTGCCTCCTTCCTGATTTTCTTTGATTCCCTTTCTTTGTATTCATGTTTGTAAGTTTTGTAAGTTTTAATTAAAGATTAAAATTGTTACGAAGGGAAAACAAAATCCTGATGCACATGGGGTGGTTCATCCCACCTGAGTTCAGTTTCCCCAACCACGACCAGACCTGATCACCTGACAAAAGTGAAAGAGACCAAAATATCTTAAAAAAACTCCACAGCATGTCAAAATCCAAAGAAATTCTACAACAACGGGGAAAGAAAGCAAATATCTATCAGTATGAAAAAGGTGATAAAGCCATTTCTAAAGACATGCGACTGCAGAGAAACACAGTTAGAGCCATTATTTACAAATAGAAATACATGGGACAGCAGTGAACCTTCCCCGGAGTGACTGGTCAACCTAAATTACCCCAAAATGACATGGCAAGAGGTCAAAACACCCCACAACAACATCTTAAAAACTTCCGGCCTCTGATAAGTCATTGTTTCCTGTAAGAAAGAGATCGGGCAGAAATGGTCTGCATGGCAGAGTTCCAACCACAACAGAGCAAAAAGAACACTGAGGTGTGTCTCAGTCTTGCCAGAAAACTTGAGATCCTCAAGTCTTTTGAGAAAATACAGAGAAGATAAATGTTGAGTTGTCGGATTCATTACATCATAAAAGGAACCCAGCATTTAAGTGAAACATGGTGGTGGGAGTGTGATGGTCTGGGGCTTTTCAGAAATCTAGACCAGAAAGGGTCTAGATTTCTATCATCCTTAAGAACGACATCCGGCCATCTGTTTGTGACGTCGAGCTGAAAAACAAAGGTTCTGCAGCAAGATAACGATAGAAAAAGCAACAATTTTGCCTGGAAAATTGGGACAAAAACAGACTCATTGGAAGTTATTGCTTGATTGCAGTGGTTGCTGCCATCAGTAGCTAAACCAGTTAATTATTTTAGGTGGGGGAGCAAACACTATTCACACAGAGCCACACAGATTTGGATCTTAAAACCTCATGTTGTGTTTAATAGTCTATCTTTGAATAAAACGTGTTTGATTTTCTGAAAAAATTATGCACAATCCAACACAAATGTTTATGAAAACCAGAAAAACACAGAGCAGGTTAGAACAGTTTGATAATGTTGGGGGCATACAATTTTAAAATAAATGATCAATTGGAACCAGTCAATTTTTTTCTGTCTATTCAATAGATTTAGATCAACAAATATGTTTTAAGCTAAAAAAAAGTAGTTTTAAAGAGAATAATAATACTGTTGATGCAATATTAATAACGGTTGGCTTGAGTGGGCGTTCTCACACCGGATTGGTATTAAAAAACTGAAAAGCTTAATTATAAATTAGATGTATTACTTAATATTTTATTCATGAATGTAATTAGAGCATTAATCCATAACTCATTGTGTGCTAGAACTAATCTCTTCATTTCGAGAGCGTTTATTTATTGCTTAACCAAAGCCTGCATTATTTAGACTCTTAAACTAAGTGTAACTACATTTTATTCTCGAAAGCCTAAGATGTGGTTCTTAAGCAATATTCACATTTCATGATCTTTGAGCTATAAACATTGTGAAATATTCCACTCTTTTTACCTTCTGAAATGAGTGACAGTAAAAAAACTACAATATAATATTGTAATTATTTGAGATGCATCACGCAGAGAATGTGTAGGGGGATCCTTTTTGAAGTGTAACAATTCTTTAATAATGCTTCAATCGAAACTGAGAAGATGGGAGGCATAAATACACAAGAAAATCGATAATAAGAACCAAGTGCACAGTTGCACAAAAGAACTGCAATGACCAGGAGGAAGATGACTTGTATTAATGGATAAACACTACACAGACAGTATAAAGGTATTGCAGTTTTCTAGTTTTGATTTGCTTGGTAGTTTCGACACTTTATCTAGCGGGGATGGTATTGGGCGCCAACAAAATGCATCTGAATGCTGAATTACTCAGGCATTATTAAAGTGATTTCTGACTTGCACACCAATAATGCTCTTTAATTTGACAGACCATGGCTTCGGCCAATCAGAAGCAGCTTTGTTCACGTGCCTGTAGCTGTTAAACTGCAGAAAACACACTTTGTTCAGCAAGCTCAAATGATAGCGCCATTGTCTTGCGTTTTAATCAAGTGTAGATTTGCGTAGAATGCGTGACATCAATCTCTTACCCTCGCTGCTGTCATCTTCAGAGTCAGACTCCGAAGCACACTCTTCCAGTCGAAGGTCTCGTCTCACTGTAACATCACCTCTGGAGTAAAACCAACAGAAAAGCATTGGCGCATGGATCATAAGGACAGGATGAAAATTAGCCAAAAGCCTGCAGCAGTCAATAGCTTAAAAAGCACACCATTATTCAAAATAATATTTTGTACTTTTACAAGTTTGGCAGAGGAATGTAACTGCCAAATAGAGACTTCCGCGGGATTGTGTGGTGTGTATGCTCCATGTGCGGCATGGGACAGTTTAATGAGAGGAAGCGAGTGCAGGTGGTAGGATGTTAAAAGAAATTAAAAAATAAATAAATAAACGCAGGAGCGAGATGTTAAAAATGTAAAAATGCAGAAGCGAGATGTTAAAGTATGCAGGAGCGGGAGGTTAACAAATGTAAAAAGCAAGGAATGGGAGGTAAAGTAAAAATACCGGAGCGGGAGGTTAAAAAATGTAAAAACCAAGGAGCGGGAAAATCATGTATTGTGAAGGGGTCAAATACTTATTTAATTCTGAGTCATTTGTTTTACATTTGTTCATTTGCAAGTTTCCCAGGGCTCTTTAGATGATAATATTGGAAGTGTGTACAGATGTCATTGAAAACAAGTAGAATTTCATAAAATGTTGGCATTAGCCTAATTTGGCTAGCTTCCATGTGACTGGTTTAGGCCCAGAACACTGAACCCAATGTTGATGGCTTTGGTTTTGGATTTTTCATTGAATACAGAGTGACTTATTTTTAGTCCTCTATTGAAGAAACTGCTGGGATAATTCAATTTCTGATGGCTTCGGTCTTTAGGCGTGAAAAACAGAACACTGCCTAAAACCACAGTGAAACTAGCAGCGAGGAAGCGGATGCTGCACGAGCAACATAAGCTCGTTTAAGCTGCTTTTCTCATCACTGTCAAAATGCAAATTAAAATGTCCTTGAATGAAAACAGTGCTATGAATATTGGCATGAAATGCTGGCATCTGTCTGATCTGGCTCGCTTCCAATTGACAGATTAAGTGGCAAACCTTGACAGCCCTGACGTCTTTGACATGAAGAGCAGATGTGGAAAGATTGCCTCCTGTACTTTGCATTCGAAGCTCTCCGGTGCCTCTGCAACTGACCCTCCAACATAAACATCTAGCGAAGATTTTGTCAAGTCTCTTTAATATCAGATAAATATGTTCAGTATATAAATTTTCTGTGCACAGAGGTGTAAAGTAACTAAATACTAATACTCAAATTACTGTAACCGTGTACTTTTTTGAGTTTACTTTTACTTAAGTACATTTCTAGTTCTGTATCCGCACTTTTACTTAACTACTTTATTTTTATTTTTTTAATGTATTTATTTCTGTGTTTACAGGGAGGACCCCTCAGTAGCTATCCCCTTCCTCAAGCATCTCTAGTGACCATCAAGCACATCTTTTTTGCTGTTATATAAATATATACATACATACATACAGCTCCCATTTTGTATTATTTTATATTGTATTTTGTAATTTATTCTTCTAATTTTATATGCTTATTTTATAAACATTTTAAATACACTTTGTTATACATCTTATTTAATATATATTAATATTTTATTTCCTTTATTTCTTTATTTAATACTCTCAACATTGTGTATGTCAAGGTTTATAGTGACAAATAAAATGTGAATTATTCAGTTCACCGGCTCTACCAAAGGCATTGCCCAGAGATTGGCACGGGTAGATTCATCGTTCTACGTCACAATGCCTCTGAAAACTAATCCTAGATTTCACAATTCTCAAATCTCTCTCCCCCAGGAAAGCTCCGTGAAGACATACGCCAGTAAATCCTGTTGAATTTGGAAGAATTTCTGCCTGGTCTATGAAGAACAAACCCTTAGAGCATGTGCGTCAAACTCATTTTCACCGAGGGCCACATTAACATAATGGCTGTCCTCAAAGGGCCAGATGTAACTTATAAATGTAAAACAATGTAATCGGATGTAATGTCAAATAAATGTAACTACTCCTTAATGTTAAATAACTCATTATTTATAACTTATTCAAGTGACAATTCAGTTGCATAGAAACAATTGTATGCTTGTTGTTCTAATATAAATCCTTTTGATTTTTGTCAGCTTATGAAAACCCACATAACTCCATTAATGAAGGATCAAACTGTCCAAGTGAATAAAGAAAACTAGCATTTTTGTAATTTGTTTAGCAGAAGAAAACCCTCACAGACTGAAGACATAGCATATCGATCAACTATTAGCTGTGCCCAATTCACATCTTGAAATTTATTTTAGCATGAGAAATCGGATGTGTGGCGTGTGAGATCACTCAAATGCGAGAGTCTGGCGTTCAATGTGTGAGAAACGGCAGCTCTGTAGTTTCAGTCGTGAGTATGGATGTGGAAACAGCGTTGAGGCTACTGTAGCCATTGTGGGAAATTTAGTTTTTTTTTTTTTCGTTTTTGCTTTTTTGAATATTTAGGCACTCAAAACTTTTAAGCTCTCACGGGCCACATTAAATTACATGGCGGGACACATCTGGCCCGCGGGCCTTGAGTTTGACACATGTGCCTTAGAGGGTCCAGTTTTACCCGTGTTTAAAAGTGAATCAAGTTTAATTCAAAGTAAGATCAGTGTCTAAGTCAAAACATCCTTCTGTGTCCATGAGGTATTTCTTCTGTTGAACATGTTTGCAAGGCCTCATTTGGAGGAAATCCATGGGTTTTGAGGTGAAAAACTTGCCACCAAGACCAGTAACAAACCTCTTTTTAAAACTTCCCGGAAGCAGCTCCCAAACGATAAGATCACATCCGCCCGTGACCCAACGGTGGTCCCCACTGGCTGTTAGCCACGCAGAAAAACAAAGTATCCTGGGCAGCTCTGGAGAAGAGAGCGAAACCAGGTACTTGCACTGAGGAAGTGAAAACACTGAAAGAGAGATAGAGAGAGGGAATAAGTGACAAACCTCTCTAGGGGATTCTATAACTAAAAGGAATCTCTAACGCCTCACAATTCAGGGAACTCTCGCCGCTAGCCAGGTCAAAACAGGAGGCCATCAGGAGGCCGGGGATCTGACTGACGCAGTCTGTGACTCCGGCAGTGTTGCTGTGATTGCTCAGTCTGCTCATCACTCCTGCGATTGATTTGAGAACGCAAAACATGTGCCATTTCAGAAGCAGAAAAACCTGGAAAATGGGATTAAACTCTCATAATCTGGTTATTTTTAGAATCTTCGCTCAAATGGGGATTCTCTGTGTAGAACATAGAAGCCTACAGTAACTCTACCCCTCAGTCCTTTCTCGAGGTCAAGTGAAAAGAATGTAAGATGAACCAGCAAGATGGAGTTCCCTGGTACACAGCGTATACAAACATGGCTGAGGAACTCAGATCTAAGGAATTTTTTATCACAGCCATTGATTTATTCTATTTAAAAGCTTGTGTGTGTTTATTTAGGTCTCCCTCCTCATTAAAAATTGCTGCTCATCTGCGCAACACTCTGATTTATGGTTGATTGAACCTTCTAAGCTGCAACTCTCAAGCTTTCCACACTCCTGCAATTTCAAGAACTTTAGAGACGCTTGAAAACAAAGAACGTTTATTAGTGCAGATTAGAACAAGGAAAGCTTTTCCAAGGAAATGCCTTGATCTCCTAAACCAAAAACATTGATACATTTTGTCAGCGCCTGGCTTCCTCCTGGCGAACTGCCATCGGGCTCGCTTTAGCGCCCGGTTTGAACTCGTAGATCCACTGAATCTGCCAGTACCAGTAACTAACGAAACGGTGCAAATTCAATAGAAAATTCATAACTTGTATTGATTTGCGCTTGATTTTGATGACTTTGGTCTTGATTTTGATGAAACACTAGCGATTAAATGTTTTCTTTTCCGTTTCTTTGTCTTAGTTTGGGTAATAAATTCATACTGGATTTCATGCTGCGTGGTTCTTGAGTTCTGACTCAAATGATTGCCTCGTGCTGTAATTTTGTTGCCTACCTCAACTGCTAAGCGTTTGCAGGAACTCCCTGAGGGTTAAAATGGTGCCCTCAGCTTCCCCAACAAAAACTACAAAAGTCAAATTTTACCCCTATCCAGAGGCATTTCTTGCTACACAGCAATGGTAAAAGCATGCAGGTTGCCAGATTAATGTAAAATAAGTATCTAATGTTATCTCTGTGATTGTTATTAAAGTTAAAGAACCATTCTGGTGTATAACATTGTGTGACAAAACCAGGAAGTGCCAAGTGGGTGATGTGCAATAAGGTCAGTACTGTTGTAATTTCGGTTTAAATTGGGCTTTGTCCATAATAATGTTTAAAATCTGACCGAATTGAAGTTTTTTTTGGAAACATCAAATACAGTGTTGCCATATAATTGGGTTTTTTGCATTTCGGGAACTACGTTTGAGGTCTCAGATTGTCCAAAATGACTGGCTTAGACTCGTACCTCTATGTATTGGAACAGCATGCTCTTATGAGTGGTGTTTTCAAGTGGACATTAAAAAGAACTACATGTGTCTGTTTGGATATAGCCTAGAGCTGGCATATAAACCACAAAAGCAAGAGAATCAGTGTAAATACAAACAGATTCTTGATGCTCTTCAGTAGATGAGAGTGTTACTCTGTGTTCTTTGCTTTTTTACCATCAGTCTGTTTCAAGGGGAACTGGACAATTTTGATTCCACTTCAAATTTCCACTCAAAGCTACCAACAGCAACTCGCATGAACTAAAACTATGGGCTTTCTCCTGCTGAGCTCTCTTCGGGGGAGCTCAGGGGTAAACGCGCTTTACCTTTTTAATACGCCCTAATCCATTATACCCTACATTCATGTAGGTAACGGTTTTAAAACAGAGTGATTGAAAAAGCATCCCCTCAAATTATGAAGCTTAGTTTCACAATCTAATGGCCAGTTACTGAGATCTCACTGCTAAAGGTGTGTATTAGCTTCTGCAGATATATCCAAAGCAATTAAACAGTTTCATGTAAAGAGTCTTCTGCATGTGTTAGTTGTGCCTCTGGGACTTCCACACACAGACAATATTATCAGCTCCGAGCGAAGAGACTTAGTCAAGATGTATTCCATTAATAAATCTGCTCAACAGCCCTGAGTCAAAGAACAAATGAAGGTCCCGAAGGGCTCGTAAAATATTTATTGCTGTGGAATCTACAGGAAGTGCTCACAGAATGGGATGTTGACTATGTACTGGTGCTGATGGGAGATTACTGTTTGATGTTAACACATCATGTAATCTTCAAAAACATCAAAGAATTATAAATATATATTTCTGTAACCGAAATATTGATGCAATGACGCTACCGGCCTGAAGATGCCGTTTACTGTTCAACAGATGCATTCTGCGCGAAACAGAAGGAAAGAAGAAAACGACGACAGTGAAGAAATCAAAGAACACATCAAGGATGTCGAGCGGTTTATAATGTTAATGGTGGTCCACTATTTCTTTCCTGTTTCCTGTACGAAGTTGCTATGAAAATTTGGGATGAGCGCCACCAATTGGCTCTTTTACGTCCAACTTAGTTCTTAAAAAAAAGCCAGCTTTCATTGGTCAATCTCCTTGCGAAAACAACCCCTTTTTCATTGGCATCACTCATTAGTTGTGTGACATCCTGTTGGCGCCCATGGTTTTCGATCCTTTGATGTGGCAATACATAAACTTAGTTAAACGTATAAAACCTTCATTTTTAAGGATATTGTTATACAATTAGAAATTGGGTATGGTAAGGCTTTAATCATGTTTTTTTTACAGCTAGCACCTCCCAATTATAGATATTTGCAGGCATTTCTTTAAAAAAATGGATTTGTTACTCTTTTTCGGTATGTTTACTCAATAAGAGTAAGAGATAAAATAAACAAACCTCAGAGTGTCTCCTTTCAAACCATCCGGATTCTCCATCAATGCATTAGGAGCAGCGTGCCATTTACTTTGGGTATGTCTTTTTTACATGTTTTTGCATATTTTGTAGGAATGCTAAAAGAATCAAAGGAAATAAGGTTCCGAAATGAGTCTTCTGTATAGTATCCAAATATAGGTTCCAGTGTCCAGAGAGAAAAGAGTGGGAGGATTTATTTTGCAGAGGAGATTCTGTAGGCTTGAAGCAAGCACTCAACACTAAAAGAACAAAAAAGTTTTCTCTTTGAAGAAACTGATTGGAGCATCCTTTGTTGGTTAAATTGCACCAAAGTATGAAGGTCTCAGACATGTCCTGTCTCTAAAAGGGAACATTAATTATTGAATAGACCACTTATCTCACTCCAAATTGATATAAGGTTTTGTTTACCTTCATTACTGGCAAATAATACAATAATTCTTTAATACAATAATACAATTAATATATTTACTTGCCCTAGTTAACCCTTAATTTCATTTGACATTATTATACACGTTAATTATTAACTAAGCAACTTAAAAAAGTTTGAACAGGTTAAATTCAAAAAAGTACATACCAATCAAATAGGTAATGCCCCACAATATTATCTAACATCTTGAAGAAGAGCTTGAGTGACCCGAACTGCAGACCTGGGCTTTTTTAAGGAACAATTTCTGCTCTAGAGTCTTGGTCATTCTTGTGTGTGTGGAGGGCAGAAGGGAGTAACCTGGGTCCCAATTTATTATCTGACAGTTAGCAATCTTACACATAACCGACATGAATCAGACTCCGAATCATTTAGCTAATCACAATTCAGAAATTTAACTCCGTAAACTCAATCCAAAGCCTGCATTGCAGCTATTATAGTGCCATCAGTCACTTTCCTGCTGTTTGAAGCTTCAGTGATCAGTAACATGCTGTAACAGTTCCCACAGGTGCCATACACTCCAAAACTTCTTAATGAGCTTTTAGTATTTATTTCTGATAGGATTACTTGTTTAAAGCATAGTGTTTCCCTAGAGAACAGTAAACATTGTTTTAGCACTCATGGTGGCAGCCTTGAGCTGTTGTACAAGCTGTCAATCAAAACGGTTCAGAGAGAGACAGAAACTCTT
This sequence comes from Danionella cerebrum, assembly GCA_007224835.1. NCBI lineage: Eukaryota > Metazoa > Chordata > Actinopteri > Cypriniformes > Danionidae > Danionella > Danionella cerebrum. Next base: position 53,747 of record SRMA01026332.1, read on the forward strand.
AAGAGCAAATTTTGCTCAAACTAAAAAAACGGATTCCTTTAGGCGATGAGTAATTGTGTTTCAGTGTTCTTTGACACAGTATTGAAGGGTTATGGCTATTTAAGTAGATTCTTGAGGTTTATGTGGGTCACTTAACACAAATAGATGATTTCTCTGCATCTGCTTTTTATTTGTTGAGTTTTTACCAGTTCTCCAGGCACTGTACACATATACATTCCACTGCATGGGTGCCATTTCTGTCCCTGGGACTTAAGCAATTACAATTGCTTAATGAATATACATTTTATCACTAAGCAATGTGTACTACATACTATTCGTATTGCAAATTTAAGCCATAACATTTAAAATATTGATAAAATCTACCGAAAGCACTGAAAAATAGAATTTGTCGATTGTCCACAGTCTCTGATCCTACACTTCACCATAAAATATAATGAAAAGAACCTTGCTTTTGCATTCCTGTTTGAATCCTTATATAATGTTTGCTTCAAATACATTTTACACACAAAAAAACGGGAATTTCAATGTCAGTTTTTTTCAGCAGGAAATTGCATCACTTGGATCTTTAGAAGGCCATAGAAAAGGCAAAGGTAGGTTCTCTCAATTTCTTATTTACATATATTTTATTATTTTGTTATTATATCCTGGAGGACCATTTAACAAATACTTTCCCGTTGCTACTTGTTTTAAAAAAAAATGCACATTTCTGGCAAATAATTTGAGAATTCCCTGGTTTTATAATAATGTGAATCATGTGTCTGATTAGCATGCATTTGCTAATTCTTTGCAAAATAAATTCCTGTTACTTTCCGTCCTGTAACTTATATAAAGAAGAAAGTTAGTAAAAAGAAAAGACAGCACCCATCTTTGGATATTAAAAGTAACTTAATACCCATCTGGAACACTTAAGTGAGCATGCTATCGAAATCTGTTTTGAAATCGTGTAAAAAAAAAAAGAAATTTTGAAAAGGTCCATTTGGTGGACTGCCTTATGCACACAGTTTTTGCCAGCTCCCTGTCACTTTTATTTATTTCCCATCTCACTGTTGTCTCTCATTGTTGATTAAGTGATGAAAAGCTTAAAAAGTACTACAAAACTTTAAAGTACTATAAACCAAAACTTAGCTATAAACCGTTTGTGTCCTCACCTGTTCTCCAGTTTAGAACGCGTATGCTGGATCTCCCGCAGGAGAGGAACACTCGGTCGCCGCGAGGGCTCAGAATCAGCCTCCTGTTCACCTCGTTCTGCCCAGCACAGCCTGTGACCTCTGACCCCCAGAGCTGCAGCCTACGGAGGGGCGCGGACTCTTGCTCGGAAACCTCCCATACACAGACACTACCATCAGCAGAGGCGCTGAACACCAGAGGACCCTGGGACTGGAGACATTACAGACGGTACGACCTGCTATTTTACCAAGGAGTGCATATATTTTCCTAATTTGCATAAAAAAGAAGTACTTAAACCAAAATGCATGCTGTTCTTGAACCATTTAGGGCATTAGTAGTCACTGTGTATCCATGACAACCCAATGACACGGTTAATACAAGCCTGCACAGTCTTCATGAGACTTGATCACACTCACCAGGCTCTTCTTGGCCGTCTTGAAACTAGACCAGCACAGAAGCAGGTTTGGAACTAAAACACACAGCGCTGCAGTTCTCGAGGAACAACTTTGAGCATGCCCGATGATTTTTTTTCCTTATCCATTGCCAGCTTTTTAATTTTGCTTCTGCAACATTTCAACTAAGCGACGTTCTATGTCAAGAATGTTCTATGTTTACACAAATTATCGCTTTCCACATCTCTCTTCGAATAAACTGTTCTCCAATCAGAAGAGTGGGTTTAATCACAGCACGTGCCGAGTAGATGCAGTCATGGCTCTGTTGTCATGGCACCCACCTACCTGTAATGAAGTGACTGCATCCAGGTGTGCGTTGAGCGCCTGACAGTTCTGCTGTGAACTCCAGCTCCACACCTGCAGCTTGCCAGCATCTACAGGAAGATCAATGGCAGCGAGTCTGCACATCACAACATACGTCAAGGCTGACGCAACTCACAGAAACCTACCGGAGCCCGTAACCACAAAGCCCTCGCCTTCAGGAACAAAGCACATGCTTGAGACTGCACTGAAGGTGTAGATGGAGTTAACACACTGGCCTGTGGGGAGAAAACCAACTGTAAATGTGAGAACACCCTGAATTACATCACAACCATTCTTGATCATTCGCTCCTCAAGCATGAGTCCAGAAGAGATGAACGTGGAAGCTTCAGTTGCTTCACAGAGACACTATTCTCTGTGGATTTGGAATGTTTTATCACAAATAAGTAATCAGGCCATAAATGTAATAGTGTGTCACTGGCGTGTGATGGAGGATTCAAACGCTGGGAGAACAGTTTTATTTAAAAAGGACTAGAAATCCAGCTTTTGTCTTGGTGCGGGCGAAGAACAGAGAAATCATCCCCCTGGGGAAAAGCTCTCACAGAGGCTGAGGGCAGAGCAGATAATAATGTTTATAGGAGTTCCCTCAGAACAGATTAGAAGGATCAGAGCAGGTTCAAGTATGACTGAACATGCTGTAGACCCGGAGGGCTGGAGCCCTGCACAGTTTATTTCCAACCCTACATAGAAGGCCTGAAGGACTTAGCAAGCTGCACCAAGTGTGTTTAGCTAAGGTTGGAGCTAAACTGTACAAGGCTGCAGCCGTAGAGTGATTGGTACCCCTGCTGTAGACTGAAACAGCTAGAGATGTATAGAAAGAAATGCTCACAATTGGAGAAAGAGCAGGAGAACCTCTGCAGAACCCAGATCAGGTGATAAGAAGATTGTTGTGATAAGGGAAAGGATTAGTGGAAGCTATGATAGTGGACCCCCTAATAGAGTAAAGGCACAAGATAAGGGTTGGTCTACCCGGGTGAATATCGATGTTGATTGATGAGGAGGGAGAGAATTGTGCAGACTTACAGAACACCTCAGAACCCCCCGAAACATCAAAGAACTCCTGCAGCACAGAAGTAGAAAATACAGCAAAGGCCGCAGAGGAAGGACACTCTGCCCAGTCAAACCGAAGGTTGTGTTTAACATCCAATATGCGTCATACTGCCCCTGGCATTTGGGAGATTTAAGAAATGCTCTTTCGGTGGTTGCCAGAAGTGGTAGACTCCACCGAAGCAGCCATGCAATGGTTTCTTCTTAAAGTTTGCCCATCCCATGGATGATTCTGCTGCTGGAGATAAGGGAGGATGCTTCTGCTCCATGAATGTCATGAAGGGTTCTAGAGTCATCATCAGCAGATCCTTGAACTTGGCAGGATCACACATCTCCCAGGCAGAGCCCTGGATATATAGGGATCCCTGTGTATTCTCTCAGGGGTGTCCATTCCTTTTCTTTTCTTCAGTTCTTCTTCATGAAGTAAGGGCAGTAAGTGGCGTAGTTGTGGAGTTGGTCGTCCTATAACCAAAGAGTTGGCGGCTTGATCCCCACTAAGTTCATTCTGCTGTTGTAGCCTTGGGCAACCCACTTCCTCTGCATTGCACTGTATGGATGTGTGACTGGTTGGTTGACCTGTAGACCTGCTTCTGGGATTATGACGTGTTTCTAGTTACCCATCCTGGTTTTCATCTGCTCTAATTGGGGCAACTATTAGTGACTTTCCCCTGAGACGTAGAGGATTGCTTTATTCAATCATGAAAATGTCCATTCCATCCCATTGGGGGGTTTATATTGGATGTGTTTATATTGGAGCATCAGGATGCAGAGAGAGATCTGAGCCTGCTGTGATTCCACTAGGTGCAACATCCGGATTTCTCTCTCCTGGAGTACCCCTGCTTCCTATAGGATTTCAAGTGGTGATCATGTGTCTTTGATAAAGAATCCTTGTGTGTTTGCACCTTGTCTCACTAATCGCCTCTGGTCACAATTATCCTAGTTTAAAACCAACCAGTGTGTTTTTAATGAGCTCCCAAGACTCAAAACATGGGTGATGTAGTTGGTTAAAATTCAGCTTTAATCCTGCCTTTTAACTTCTAGGGTAACTCCTCTTGCTCTTGCAGCCTTAAACCTATAAAGAGATGCCACATCGAAATTTAGACACCCGTGATACAAGAACCAAAAAGAGAAAAAGGAATATGTGGGAAATTTTTCTTCAACGTTATAGTAAAGTGCCACAACACCCCTTGTGCACCTCAGATACTTTCACGCACCACTTTTTAAAAACCCAGGGAAACAGGGTACAATCCCCAGAGAATAAATGAGATAGCAGTGAGCTTAAAAAGCCTTCTCTCACATTCACTGACTGAGAGTTTGTGTTTCAGGGAGCAGCACAGTAGTGAAGAATTTCTCAGGTGCTTCTCGACGTTATTACGGTCTCTAGTCATCATTGATAACACTGGGAGCATAATTATATATCTGCAGATGTTGCAGTCCCAAAATAAGGTGCAAATTCACATATTATTTCAGTTTGTTTACTACCGTTGATGCTTCATGAGAATGGAAAATTATGATGGTTGAGTAACTGATCAAGTTAATTGAATTTACCAAACATAAATCAATTTCCTGCATGAGTCCAGAGCCGTGCCACATTAGATATTGATGCATTCATGAAAAGCACATTGTGTGTCTGGTAGCAATGGACTTATATAGGGAGACTCCAGTCTTATGTGTATTTATAGACAATTTGTAACAATGCTCAAAGAAGAAGCTCTAGACTGAACTAAGTGCTGTACAGGAAATGAATTTTAAGATTTAGGTATTGATTTTTTTTTTATGTTTTTAGCGTTTTCAAAAGTGGTTAGAGTTTTTTTTTTTCAGATTGGGAAGAAGGTTATAGTAACATTAGGGAAGGTCTCATCTGCTACTACAACTCTGGTCAGTGGAGTCCCACAAGGCTCAATTCTTGGACCAATCGTTTTCTCTCTTTATTTACTAACATTTGGATGCAGCTATAGAGAAACATAATTTAATCTTTTATTTTTGTGCAAATGGTATTGAAATATATTTGAGAGAGAGAGAGAGACTCACCTGAGCTTAAAACCCAAGATCTCACACAACAGTCTGTGGACCCACTGAGAACAAATCTTTCCTTGTCAGGTAAGTCAAGTGCACGAGCTAAAAAAAAAACAGATGAAGAGAGTGGGACAGAAAGAAAAGGGTGACTGCAGCAAAAGTAATGATACAGAAAAAAGGGCAACGGATGCGGAAGGGGGAGGTTGGTGATAAAAAGGAGAAAGTCTGTTTTCATACCCATTCTCCTGCAGTATTCTGGAGGGGGAGCACTGAGACAGGTGATTCCACCACTGTGGCCTCCCAAGTTACGCTGCTCCGTTGCCGTGGGAACATGCCACACTTTAACCGTTGTATCTCGACTTGTTTCAGAAGAAATGTGAGCAGATTGGAGTTAGAACTGTGTATGTTACTACTGCATGTTAGCCTTAAAATACAAGTGTTTAAACCATTTAAACTTTAGTGTTAAGTGATTTTTCCTTTTATAAGAAGGATTGTTGTTTGCTTAATTCCAAGAAGTGGGCTTTACATCAACATCAAAGCTACTTTACAAACTTCTAGTTTCTATTTAGAAGTTATAATCTGAACTAATAAACATTTGACGAGTGTTTTCCGTTTACCATATTTGTCCAAAATACAATTAAATTGAATCTTGGGGATACGTTTCACTAAGACTACAGCTTGAAGTGACTTGAAGACCCCGGAATTCCAGCCCATCCAGGAATTTCCTGATATGTGATGAAGTACCAGCAGATAATGGGCTGGATGCTTCATGGACAGCAGTAACACACATTCAAAACCTTCACTACGATTGACTCAATACCTGCCAGAAATCACAAGATTGTCCACAGCGACCGCACAAGTGATGATGTCACTGTGGCCCTCTAACACTCTGAGACGAAACTTGGCCTTTTCCCAGGTTTGTATGCGAGATTTGAACTCTGCATCTGCAACATATGAAGACAAACAGCAATTTTTGGCTCAGAAGAAGAAGAAGAATGCGGAATAACAACTGAGATCATTTATTTTCTTTCCTGCACTGAGTGACAAACAAACCATCTGCTCCATCATTGCAGGATACAGCCATCAGGCAGAGCTTCCTAAGCTGCTAATCAACATCTGCGCTGGTAACTGTAATTGTGCGTGTGATTAGAACAGTAATTTGACCTTCCTGTTCTTCTTCGCTGACGGCGACCGGGGGAGCCGTTTCTCCTCCACCATCTGCCTGGCTTTTGCTGCTGCCTTCATCCTCTCGTGCAATCTTCAGAGCGGGAAGATGCTCAACGTGTTGCTCTGGTAACTCCGCTCTGGCAGCAAAGCAGACAGAAATGAGTCCAGCTCCAGAATATCCTCTCACCTGTTCACAGGTGTTAAACAAGCAGTTATCTCAGTAGTAGCAGTTTAATATCGAGCAACTAACTGTTCGACAGAAAGGGCAGCCATGGGATTTTAATTAAAGCAAGATGATGAATCACTGTTGACAACACAATGAGCTGCTCAGATTTCCCTCCACCCAAACAAAGTCATTCATTCTTACATTTGTCTTTTCATACTATCCTCCTCCTTTCCCACAAACCCTAGAGTTTGCTGGGGGCCAGACAGCTGCAGCAGAAGCTCAGCCAACCTGGAACGGTACTCTGCCTTCTTTAAGACCTACAAAGAATGAACACTTCACCTTCAAACTTCGTTTTCATGTAAACTGAGCAGGAAAGTCCCTTTTAAATAATAAAAAAAAGAGTTTAATGTTAATTAGGAGGTATCTGGCAATTCTGTACCTTCACTTTTTCCTCGGGAGTGAGTGAAATTTTGATCTCCAAGTTTTCAATTTGCCTTAACTTCTTCTGGAGTTTCCTCGCCTCTCCCATCTGACTGAATGTAAACACAAAGCACAACACGACGTAATTCAAACTGTCTATTTGTGACAAAAGCTACAGGATTTAATCCACGGCTGGTGATGTAGAAAAAACAGCTAAAATTGTTTTGTGACGTTTATCCTGCAGGATACATTCACGCACACTGTTTGTTTGTGCAGACGACGTGTTCGGCTCAATCAGACGTCACGTGACGACTGTAAAGCGGAAGTCAGGCGTTCACTGTCAGTGACGTCATCGTCAGTGAGAGTATAATTGTCTCACTTGCGACATCAAGTGGACATTATCAGTATTGCCAGACATTAATTCATTTTCCAACCCGCTTATTCCCTTTCGGGGTAACGGGGGTCTGCCGGTGCCTATCTCCAGGGTTCACCGGGCGAGAGTGAATTTAATTGCATTTTAAGACCGTTTAATGAGCTCTCAACATCTCTAAACATCGGCTTTTTGACTTCCAAAATTAATAATAATAATAATAATAATAATAATAATAATAATAATAATAATAATAATAATAATAATAATAATAATAATAATATTAATAGAAAATTATGAAATTCTTTGTTGTGTATAAAGTTGTTGTGAAGTAAGAAGTTATTAATATATATTTTCGTTCGTTCGACGATTATTAAAATGGCCTCTTTGACCAGTATATTTTTTTTCTTGGAAAGAATAATGAAATAATGTGCCTAAAGGGGACGTATAGGTCAACATAAAACGAAAATTTTAAAGCCTCAAAGAGGTCTAGATAAATACAAAACAGATTTTATTGTTTTCATTTATTTTGTTTAAACGCTATTAAGCTGAAAAATATGGTTCGAATACATTTCGAATGCACTCTGTAGTGAAAATTGTTTTAAGTATTTTGGGAATAATAATGAAAGATTTAAATGTTGAACCCCAGGCTCTGAAATACAAAACAGTGGGTTTTATTCTTGTAATTAATTTAGCTGAAGGCTATTGAGCTTTAAAATGTGGTATACGCGCAAATTCAAACCCAAGTGTATAACTTTTGCGACGGTCCCTAAAATTTGTGAACATCAAACATTCAACTAGGGTCAAAGACTCCACTGGGGTGCCACCCCTACCACAAATGAACACCCGTCATTTTATGTTGTACAAACACCTTGTCTTTTATTGAGAAGAAAGTAATAAATTATAAACAAATGTACAAGCAGTTCAATGCACCTCCTCCACCTCTCCTCTGTTCTCGTTACATGAGGCAACAAAGCATGCATATGAAAGTGTACACAGAATTGGTTTGATAAGCAAATTAAAGTATAATTTAAGAAGAGAAATACTCATAGATATGAAGTCGGAAAGTTTAAAACCGTAATCCTTATCTCACAGTGCACGTATATTGCAGGTACCCCTGGGAAGGACCTTATTATTATTATATAACCCAGATCTACGTAAATGAAAGGTGTTTTGTGTACTGCCATAAGAAAAGGTTAGAGGGCGCTGGTTCACACAAAAACCATCGCATGGCTGTTTTGTTCACCACATGGAGCATCTAGAACTGACTGATTCATTGTTTAAAAAGAGGCTTTTGTCCCAGCCACCCGTCCACATGAATACGAGACTTGCCGAAAGCAGTGAAAGAATATTTTTGTTTGGGGAACATAGACTGCAGGTCAAAAATAATTACATTCTCCACATAGAGAGCACTTGAAATACAATACTGTGGGATAGATTCTCAAATAAGCTGTAAAATCCTTTCAAACCCCTTTCTTGTTAGGTGTCAAAAGCAAATAAGACAATGGCGGTTTCCTCTTTGCTCTGTTTCTCGCTGATGTTGCGCTCATAGGGCTGGGGGTGTTTAATTGAACTCGGTGAAGTCCCTGCAGATGCCCCGGACGATGGGCTGCTGGAACTGCTCCAGGCCGGTGAACTCACGGGTGAAAAACACGTGGCTCTCTTTGGGTTCCGATGCCATAGCCTTCAGATCCTCCATTGGAGCCCAAGCGACACCCACTGAGAAAACAGTGATCCCTAAGACAAAATAGAAACAATCAACATGGTTTCTCTCTAGAATTCAATTGCACCTCCTGAAAATATAATCATTTGTATATTCAAGGGTTCCCCAACAACACCATTACCACTCCAGGGACCATACCATTATAATAGCCTCAGATCATATATCTTTTTTTTTTTTTGCTTATCAAAATAATGCTGAATCAACGCCAGGAAGCCAAGTCAAACCTGAGAGGAGCCTGGTGAAACAATGAATATCCTCTCACATTTGAGTTGGTTCCCTGACATTGAGTCAGTGTAATATCACTGAAGAACAAGATGTTGTGCCCATCATTGTTGATATCTGGAACCTTTTAACCGCCCTGTGGTAAGTCAGACAATAGTCTATCTCTGGTTCTAGGTTACAGTTGCCTTGATCCTGGAAGTTCTAGCAGACTGTTGCCCAAAGGAATCCACTCTTGAACAATAGGAAACTCTTTAAGCTCTTCTATTTTTTTTTTGATTGATGTGTCAGTCACTAAAGAGGGGCAAATTTTGACCCTCGAATAGAGCTTCACTCACCCACTCCATTCTGTTGAAGGGTTTGAAGGCTCAAATTTGGCATAACCAACAAAGTGCACCATTATGAGGAAATTGTAAATGGAGTGCAAAGAGACAGGATATAGAGGTTGCAAAGATGACATTTTGCACTGAAAAAATGAGGCTGTGAATGGGTATCTTTCTGACAATGGGCTCACTTCTGACAACAGCCTCAAGTGGTAAGTTGGTGAATTGCATCCTGAGAAAGAGTGGGCAAGTACATGTGTCTGTGGACTCCAAGAAAGGGGTGTAACTGAAGGTTTGCACAATAGAATGGTTTAACACTAGAGCTAAAGTGTGGAGGACAGCAGCTTTCAATACAGCAGGGATGACCATGATCTGTCCAGAATATTCTCCTCCACATCAAAAGATCACTCAAAAGCTGCACTCAAGCCTCTTCATAGAGAAGAAAACTCCTCCAAAATGAAATACCAAGCTATAACCAGTGACCTAAAGAACTCTATCACCAGAATAGTCTAAATTGGGGAAGGTGTTGGCCATGGCCTACATTTGTAGACACCACTGCTTACCCTCTCTTTGGGCAGCCAAAGCAGGTCCTCTCACATCATCATAAGATTGACCATCAGTAACAATGATGAGGAACTTCCTGTTGGAGCTTGTGCGGGTTTTAAAGAGACTCCGCACAGCAAAGTTGATGGCATCTCCTGTAGCCGTTCCTCCACTCATGTAGGAGATGCTCTGCAGGGCCCTCAAAGCATTATCTTTCATGGTGTGGTCATTGAAGTTGAACTCCATCCTTTGGTCATAGGTAAACTGCACAGCACCGATTCGTGATCCGATGTCTGAGATGTCAAGGCTTCGAGCAATGGAGACCAGAAGGTCCAGCATGAGCCGGAAGTTCACGTCACCAACACTACTGGAGCCATCAATCAAGAAGCCCAGGTCCACGGAGTTATAGCATGTCTTGCTACAAAGCATTTGATCAATGGAGCAAAGCTTATGGGCAAGTGGCTTCACAAACTTGTTGGTGCCAAACCAGCTAGGCATTGTGAAGGAGAAGAACTCATTGTCTTTGCACACCGCCTGTTAGAAACACACCAGTGTGAACAGTAAATCCAAATTGTGAGGTGTTTTTCTATGTCAAAGGTCTCACCTTTCTCATGAAGTCTTGGTCGCTCACCATGCTCATCTCCTCAGGAGCAGGTTTGGACACAGACACAAAGAAGACATTAATTCCAGACTCTCTCGCTAAAATTGCTGCCTCTTCCACATTATCAGAAGGCCACCCATCGACAAACACCACAATGACCCGTGGGTAACCTCTCCGCACACCAAAATCCGGATTGAAGAAGTTCCTCACAGTATGCAATATGGCTTTACCTGCACAAAAGCTGATATTTTAAACCTCCAGAAAAGATAGCATGGATGCTACGCCATCAAAGAGGACACAAGGTGCAGCTACTATAGATCTCATAACCACGGTATTGTAAAGGAACAGCTTGATTTTTAATTCTTTTAATTCCTCTGAATCTGAATGAGCTTTGCATCTTGAGTAGCAATCTCTTTGTACTCTACATTTCAATGCTGGGGAACTACGGATTTAAAGAACAGAGGAAATGTGCTTCTTCATTGTATTGTTATAGTTTTGGTGGGGAAACCAACTGCCAAATGTTGTAAAACTAATGCTAACTTTCTTCTAGTTCATCTGCTTCTGACACACTTGCATGGGGTTTGCTGGAATAACATATTTCAGGAGTGAAATGTGATTAAAGGCAGGGTAGGAGATTTCTAAAAGTCAATGTTTACATTTTAATGTATATTTCCCCAACAAACGGGCTTTTGTTTATTTTAGCATGAAAACAATTACTAGTTTCAGGTTTGATCATTCTTTCCTTATGTAAAGGAACCCCTTCTTGAGTGGATATTTTCAATGTCACTTGTTTTTTTTTTATTTCTTAAATGTTGGATACCACCACTGCACTTTTCTGCTGATTGGCTAAATGTGTTATGGTAATCGGGCCAACTCTGTATCCTTTTTGAAAAAACCTTTAATGCGAATGTTTTGAAAATGGTAAAATGTAATTTATAGACGCAACAGCCACTAAAAGACATTTTCATCATAAATATTACAACTATCTTAAGATAGTAAGGGTGAAACAATATATTATGGCACAATATTGTGAGCCTAAATTAACATAATAGATATCATGGAGTTACTGGGAGATATAATCTAGGAGTGGTTGCGATTGTAGTCTCTTCTGAAACTTCTTTAGCTTTTGTTTTAATTAAAATTGACTCGTAGACAATTATTCTCTACTTACATTTTAGATGAGACACATTATAAAACAACTTTCCCCATCACTTAAAAATGAGTTCATGTAACTGTTAACACTGCCCCCTAGTGGATGGATGATATGCATTGCTAGACTTTAGCCTTCTTAGCTTTTGCTGTCTCAGAACTTTTTGATCACTTTTTCAATCATGGTTCAATATATAAATAGCTTCAATGGTTGATTAAATAGTTTTAAGTTTTAGTAGTTTTAATAAGTGTACTGTCACACCCCTATACTCATAATTTAGAAATTAGACATTAGAAATTAAAATCTTGCCTAGTCTGAAATGCCATTTCATTACCAAAAGCTTTGAAAAGCCACTCCTCGTTGCTGGCAAAACTGTGATAAGATCACATCTTGTGTGGCCTGTTACTTCAATCTTAGAGGTTTTTAAGCTAAGCCAGTCTAAAAAACTGGTCTATTTCATGTTTAAAGATATTTTGCCTCCAAGTCATACAAGTGTAGTTTGCAGGAGCCGTTATAAACCTGTATTTGTATTGCCCCCAATGTAGGGAATTTCTCTGATGGCAAAAGACACATCTTTGGTCGTTGTGTAGTTTGTCAGGTAGAATTCAGTTCGGGGCGTCTCACTGAAAAGAGAGCATGGCATTATAGGCTGCGTCTTTAAAAATATCCATTTTATGAAACGGCAAGTGTCCCACATCACCTGGTTTGCACCACTCCAACATGAGGACCTGGTGTTCCAATCTTCAACATGGCAGTCAGCTTACTGACAAAGCTTTTCTGCAGATTAAATCGTCGCTGTCCAATGTTGTAGCTGCTGTCCAGCAACAAAGCCATATCGACTGGGCAATCTGTAAGATTCCCACAGCTCTAGAATGCCACGTCATACACTACCTTGACTATGAATTGAGTAAAAAGCATGAGGAGATACAGACCCCTGTTTGGTGCTGTTGCAAGAGGCTTCTTCACAACTTTTTTGATTGGTTTCTTGCCTGCTGAGAAAAGGAAAAAACTCAACATGGATACCAAATTAAAATAATCTCCAGTAAATGGAAGACTTGTTACCTGCTCCAGTTGCAACTGCAGCAGAACTGCTAGTTTGGCTGGACACTTCCATTGGCAAGCTAATGGTTCCTGTGATAAAGGAGCAAAATCAGTGACAATGGCATTAGAAATGATGCGAAGCTATAAAGATGACAAAGCAAACTATGCATTCGAATGTCAAGATCTGAAATGTTCTGACCCCTCTCGGGAAATCAAAATGCAAGTTTTTTCTTCAAATCTCTCTTTGTTTCAAATATGGGTATAAAACGGATGAATCTAGATCTTTGGATAAAAACAATTCATAATTAAGCTTCTGTTTGAAGCCTATTGAGCTACTTTTTCACCTTAGATGCCCATCAAGCAGAAAAGTTACTCAATAATCTTCTTAAATAATTAAATTGATAGTAAAAACACAAAAAATTATTAATATGGCAATTTATACGCTTATGCACAGTGAACAGCTACATATAAACTTTTTACACAGATTTAAAAATAATCTTTTTATTAATACTAATTAAAATATAATCCAAATCTGATCAGTGTTTTAGTATTACATTTATATATAACTTTTGTATAAATATTCAATTAATTTTTGTATTTATTTAAATTTCCTGACACTTCAGTATTTCATTAATTTAAGCAGAGTGAAATTGCTGCATACCTTTTCATCTGTAAATAAATACTAATAATAAATATAAAAAATAATCTAACAAATAAAAACCTATAACAATTGTAATTGTTGTTAATAAATATTAGTAATACTTATAACTATTAGTGTTGTTAAATTGTTGTCATATTATTATTATTATTATTATTAATAATAATAATAATAATAATAATAATAATAATAATAGAATGTAATTATATCCTCTCATTTAAAATGGCAACAAATTAGTATTTGCAAATGAAAAGTTATTATTTTTCACGAATCAATTTTTTGTTCCTCGTTGTAGGTTATTTTTATTGCCTTTAAAGTGAAATAACTGGACAAATGCAAAGGAGGCAGAAAGATGTTCATCATAGAAGAAAAGAAGCTTTTGCTTCAAACCTCTTTAAAGATACAAAAGCTAGTAACCGTTGTAGTGGTGGCAGTGGTTTACTCACTGGCCACAGTAAAAGACGAGCTCCATTGTGCCAGTGACTGGGACTGAACGCCGTGAGCGTAGGAGCTGAGGTAGTTTGCCCTCCCTTGCAGCCCGTGCACCTCCACAGGTCCACCAGACAGACCTATGAACCCTCTGGATGAAACACAAACGTTCCCATTGCTTTGTGGACCTTAACTGCAAGCTGCAGAAGGAAAATGGTGTGGAAACTTCTACCTGTGAATGGCTGCTCCACAAATGCTAGAAATGGAGGCATATACGCCTGACCCAAAGACAGAGAGGCTCCACAGAGAGCAGTTAGCTGGACAGAGCACTAGATGACGAGTGCCTGCCAGATCCACTGCTCGGGTCCCGCAGCCGATTGGCGTCGGGACTAAACAAAACATTTAGTTATTAGTGAAATATAATGTATCACTAGTACATAACTGTAAACAGAATTTAAATCTGATGAAAATAAATGGATAACAATGAAACTGCTTTAATCGTATAAAAATTAAATAAATGCAAAATTAAAATGAAAAGATGGATGAAACACACTCACCGATTGGTTCAGAACCAAAAGTGCAACAGCTCAAACTTAGAATGCCTATGAAAAGGAAAGGAACGCATTGGCATGCTGCACTTTTGATTATTCAGAATAACACAGAGTCAGTTATCGCCAAACGAATCACAAACCTAATACATGAAGAACAGCAAAGCCCATCGACATGGTTAAAGAAGAGTTCTGCAGAGACAAAAGAAGATTGTCAAAAAGAAGCCACTGAAATCTACATTTTAAAAAAGTAGCTTTTAAAAACAAAACATTTTATTATTCCTTCTATATCTAAATATGTAAGCTTGCAGGATTGAAATCAGATACGGGAAAAATGTAATCTCCCCAGACACATCCATCACAACCAGCTCCTTTGGAGACGCATACTTCAGTTAATCCTCTCACAAGTGGGAAAAGAAGAGAGAGGAATGGAATGAAGAAGAGAAAAACCTGGAATTATAGCATTTATATTTATGAAATGCACTACACATGCAAATCTTGAGAAAATTTAATCCAACTTACAGATTCACTGAAGGATGATGTTTCCTCAGCCTCACAATCTTTGACCAAAACCTGAAGTAATTCCGCAATGAAGGATATTCCAGAGGTGTCTGAATATTGGGGAAAGCGCTAGTCCTTTAAATAATGTCCCCAAAAGCCCCAGTGGTTCCCTGCTGACATCAAAAGAGGCGGATCTCAAAAGCAAAGCACCTGAAAAGGACATTGTTTTAAATTCTCCTGCTTCTCAGACAGTTATTACAAGAACCGCAGTTTAAACCATTAACTCCTTTTAAAGCACTTTCTTACTTTTTATATTTAGTTAACAACAAAAATAAAGCTTGAATCCTTAACAAACATAACCCCAACAGTACGCTGTTGCAGGCTACAATCGAATTTTTCTTTTGTGAACAGTTTAAAATTAAAAGTTGATCCAAAATGTTATCTCGTGTGAAAAATGACATATAAAGTGAGATTCAAACACACTTTGTTTAGGACAAAGCTGGTTTCTGAGTTAAATGTGGTGAAAATGATCTCAATTCAAAGCTTACAATATAAACAAAGCTACTCTGAATGGGTCGACTGATGGGAATAGATCTCACAGCCCATTGAAAAAACCTAAACAAACAGTCAATGAAAGAACAGACGATGTGTCAATGCCAGAATACCCCCCTCCCTCCCCACCCCAATTTATTAGAGCTTAAACACACACACGACCAGTCAAAAGTTTGGACACACTTTCTCATCACAATTACTATTTTTTTTTCACCAAGGAAACACGCCTTAAATTAGCCCCAAAATGTAATTAGATGAAAATATAAATGTTTCTTCAAATTGCACACACAAAAAGTAAACCTCCACTTTGCAGTAATTCCATTCTGCCAGATATTTGAGTTGTTTATTCTCTGAAGTGCTCCTATTATGGTCCAAAAAGCTCATATTGTGGTTTTAGTTGTCCCCAACAAAAGGCTCAAATACTTGACAGGGAACATTCATCGTGTTACAGTAAGCATTTTTTTACACCTTATACTCAACGGCCAATTTATTAGGTACACCTGTCAAACTACTCATCAACCCTTGGAAGTACGGGGCCTTTTTGGCTGTTTTTTCCCACTTGATCAATTTGTTCTAAACAAACTTTAAAATAGTTTTCTTTTTTTTGTAAAAGAACTACAGATTCTTTTCTTTTTCATCACATTTCACAGTAATTCCACAACAAACCAGACATTGTACAAAAAAAGCAAATTCCAAGTATTAACTTTAGTCTTTTATACGAAAAAAATCTCACAATTTCAGAATGTTTTATCATGAAAATCAAAACCCCCCCCCCACAAAAAAGGTCAAAACAATGTGAAAATTGTATTTAAAAAACCAAGCGAACCTTTTCTAAACCTTATACACGATTGAAAATACTTTTTGTGCCATTGTGCATTTTTTGAGCTAGCATTTATCAAAACACAAGCCTTATCACAGGTATTGTACTTCACTGGTCTTGTACCTCCAATATGAGCATCTGGAACCTAGAAGAAAAGGTGATTTGAGTGAATGAATATGACATGGATGTTGGTGCGAGACAAACTGGTCAGAGAAACTGCTGATCTACATGCACAACCATCTCTAGGGTTTACAGACAATGGTCAGAAAAAGTGAAAATTTCAGGTCTGGTGATGCCAGAGAATTGCCAAACTGGCTCAATCTGATAGAAAGGGAACAGTACCTTAAAAAACACTCAATATAAGATAGTAAACATGTCTGAATAGCTAAAGTGGCTAAATATAGCATAAACCAGGCATGCCCATAGTTGTTCCTGGAAGCCTATAGCCCTACACGTCTTAGTTCCAACCACTTTCAATACAAAAATCAGTCTATTTTCAAACATTAATTACCTCATGACACAGGAACTCGTGTTTAGCCAATCAGCAGATTGGTTAAAAGTACTCAAGCTCCAGCAAAAACAAAAGCTTCCTTCCTCCATCCCTTTGTCACTTAAGGGGTGGGTTTCCAACTGTAAGCGTGGTCCACACTACACCCACCTAATGCGGCTTGTGATGAACAGATGAAGTACAGATGAATAATGATATGCATTAAAAACCAACCTGGATAATTTTGATTAATCTGCTCAGTTGAGACAGCAGCCTCAAGTGGCCAAACGATGAATTGTAGTTGCAGTCACTTTATGACAGGTACTCCTGTCTGCAGACTGCTGATGGGATAAGCCCCACCCACTGAATGTTGAATCGTGACGCCACTTCCATGCTAAAAAGTTTTAAGTTTTCACCAATGAGACGATCTGTGGGTGGGACTTCAGATTCAATGGGTGGGGCCTAATCCATTTGCAGTGTGCAGACAGGGACATCTCCAAACATAAAATGGGAGGTTGTAACTTGGCTGACCCCTAAATTTTTTGTTTGGGTCTTTTTCCCAATGAAGGGTAAAACTGTCAAGGAAAGTCAAAGTATGATTGGTTGTGTATTTTTCTATTATTTTTCATTTCAAAACTTGCAAAAATGCAATCTTAAATATATTCACCAAATATTACTTTTTCAATTCCAGTAAATTTATTGTTGTGTGGGATTCACACAAAATTCTTATTTAAAACAGCAGATTCTCACAGCCCTATCATACTATGGGCTCTTAACTCTTGGTGGCAAACAAGTCCTGTTTACCGTGGCATCTCTCAGACCTTGGCATTAGCTGCTGTGGAAGATTGTGGCGTGCGTTAAGTTGCCTATTCAGTGCAACAGATAAAAACCTTCTCCAGGAATGACACTCAATCCATCTGTTATGAGCCCCTTTCAACAACTGCTCATTGTAACAACTGGGAACTTGTCCCAGCGTCTCGATTAATGAATATTTCACAGCACAAAAACTCTGTGTCAGGCTGAAGCGCTCTTTCACAAGGAAATATTTGTGAGGGTCATGGACGAAACAGAAAGAGTGTGAACTTCATTGAAAACCATTAATGAGTCAAATCCTTTGGGCTAAGGAGCTTATGGTTAGGTGCCAAAGAGTGATTGGAGACACATGATTCTGAATTTAATGAAACACCTTATGATTAAAATGTTGATTTTAAAAGGATTGTTATTCTCAAATCAACAAATAAAAAAATCTGTTTTCCATCGTCAAGATGAATCTGCCAAAGAGTAAGTGCTGTACTGGCTGGGTATTTCCTTAACCCATAGACGTCTCTGCACACATTGGTGCGTGTGCCAATCACAGCAGCTGATTGATTTAAGTAGTAATGACGCGACCCAGCTATTGTTTCATTTTGACTTGAAACATAATGTTCAGGTTTCAAAAACGTTATAAATTTTGATATTTTTGCTTTAAACGAACATTACAAGAGTTATGAAACTTAATTCACTAGGGATTTCAAATTAAATTGTGAGAAAATACGCAGGTGTCCTTTGGTTTAATTTTACAGAGCCCAAATCGAAATTCCATTGTACTTTTTGTGCCAGAACGTCACAGGTCTTGTACTTCCAATAGTTATCCCTGCTTTTCACCACTAGATGGCACTGATAGCACCGATCTGTAAAATAAAGCTGAATAATGACTTTTCTCACATTTTAATTTGAACAAATTATGAGTGAACTCTTGTAATGTTCACGTAAAACCAAAGATATTTAGGCTAATGTTTGAAATCAAAATCCAACAATATGTGGATCTCGTTTCACACATAATACAAACGCAGGAGTGTGCAGAGACCAAGATTATCACATTACTTTAGTAGTGTTTTATATGTTAAATGTTAGTGAAGGGTAGGAAACTCTCATAAGATTGGATAAAACTTCAGGAAATCGAATTGAAATAAAACAATTGATTATTTTATTTTTTTTTACACGATTGAATCTTTAATGTTATCAATGGTTTTGTAACATCATTGAAGACAAAACATGCTTCGAATGTGCCTAAGAAATCAAAAGTGAAGTTTTAAATCATTAGACAATTAAAACGCGCATTTAACAATAAAATTAATTGATGTTGGTAACAGAAGTCTTTAGATCCCAGATTAATAAATTGGCATTTAAAAAATCTCTATAAAAGTGATTATTTATGTAACTGAATTGGTTTGTTTTAATAGCTTATTAAGGTAATGTTGAGCTCTGATTACGAGTCACACAGAGCTTTGTTCACAATTTGTTCTAAAAGGTTATCCTGACTTTTCTGACTTTGCGCAGTGTCACATATGTTTCTTCCCAGGCCAGCATTGTGGCGTCATATTTCTCTCCATGTGAGTCTTCATAGGAGATCCACAGCTCATTTCCAAGAATGCACAGACTAGAGCTGCACTCCTTATAAATAGCAGTATGCGTCTAAGGCTTTGACTGATGTCTCATTTAGGCGACCGTCTTCACCTACACAAATATTAGCCTTGGCTAACGTTGCATAGACTTGAGCCCAGATTTGTCAGCCGAATAGAGACATTTATTTTCACAAAATAATAACATCGAAAAAGATTTCATCCTCTATCTTGGAAACATTCACTAGAAAATATGACTTCAAGATTAATATAAGAGATCCTTTATATCAGCTTTCCCTTTGTCTGAGAAATATAAAGCCACGCTGTATAATGTAGTGAAGGGCATGAAGAGCTGCATTTTTAAAGGTCTTCGAAAAAAAGTGTGTCTTCTTTAAAGTTAGTTCCAAATGATTAATTCACGAAGTTTAAAAGGATTATTAGTGAATATATTCTACACTGTAATTATTCGCCTTTTAGATAATGGGTTTCCGCTGTGTAGAAAAGTATTTATAAAGTTAAAATGATTAAAAATTCAAAAAACATCAAGTTGTCGAAATCTCATCAATCTGGCTTTAAAATAACGTGGTTTTAAATTTGTTTAAAATACCAAATGCATTAAAAACAATTATCAATGAAATAAAGCAATTATCAAAGCTGCAAGCAGCAATCAAAGGGTTCTCACACCTTGGGTGGCATCACCCTTTGTTGGTCAATTTGTTGAACTATGCTTCAATTGTTATTTGAGACATGTTTTCAAGCAAGGTCTGTTCAAATTTTAGAAACACGGGGACAAATTAAATAATGAAAACCACAACATAACATTCCATAACCACCAGGTGGCTCTATGAATGAGTTTATTAGGTACACCTGTCCAACTGCTTGCTAATGCAAATTTTTAATCAGAGAATCCCTTCTTACAGAAGGATAACTCGCCAAATAATCTCAGACTGATTTCTTAAACATGACAATGAGTTCACTGTACTCCAATCGCCAGATCTCAATCCTACAGAGCACCTTGGGGATGTGTACACCAGAGTACATCATGGATGTGCAGCCGAGAAATTGACAAGCTGACAAAACTGGATACTAAAAAGGTGTACCTAATAAAGTGGCCAGTGTGTTTGCTGTGCAGAAGTGTTTAGATATGAATTCTTAAAATAGTTTTTAAATTTCATAAAAATTTCGATGTTCCTCAGGCGCCATCCCATAAGCCTTAATATGAGACTGATGGAGTTTGGAGGAGTTCTGAGAGAAATACTTGCTTTTGCAAGTTTTGGGAGGAAAAAAAAACTTCCTAGAGTTTGGAAACATGTTCCAAAACGAATTTCATTCATGTACGCCAAACTGTTGAAGCCTCTCAAGCTGAAATGCATTAGGTGGCGCTATAGAACAACATTGCCACACTCACTCTTTGAACCCCAACCGGATGTAATCGTTCACCAGTTATGATCCAAATACAGTGAAATTTCGAGATTATCAAAAGCTTGAGCAAAGACGGAAAAAGAAGCATTAGTACCCAAGTTCTGATGTATCGTAAAAATATTCAGATTTAAAAGTGACCCATTAAAACAAAAAACACAGACTTGGC
The DNA here is from genome assembly GCA_007224835.1 of Danionella cerebrum. Taxonomy (NCBI): domain Eukaryota; kingdom Metazoa; phylum Chordata; class Actinopteri; order Cypriniformes; family Danionidae; genus Danionella; species Danionella cerebrum. Next base: position 74,437 of record SRMA01026332.1, read on the forward strand.
GTACAATTTTTAATAAATAAACAAAAAAAAAATCTTTACCCAGTTCCAAACAAGACAGTGTACATTGGAAGGCATCTCATCTTTTAGGTCGACTCACTCTTTCAGCCACTCCAGCCATTAATCATGCAATAATACAACATCAAACTGATTAATATTTTCCGGAATCCATTACTTTTCAAGCTGTCTTGTCTGAGCCAAAAACATCTTCTTGTGTAACAGACCCATTTTATCCTCAAAAAGTCTGTGAAAACATTCGCCATCACCAAAATCTGTGTCCATACATTCAGGGTGGAGGCTATTCATCTGAGGCAATCAATTTTTCCCAGAATCAGGATTTTCCCACTCACTATGAATGACTGTTGCTACCATGGAGCTGAATGTGCGGCTAATCACTCAAATTTGTAAAAAAAAAAAAAATTGATACGTCAAATGCTACCAATTCGATTTATTAAGCTAAATATAACCACGGTAAATCTACAATTTACTTTGTTTGTAAACAATAAACCAGGAATGCACAGACTAGATAAAACTAAAGCCTCCCGGAGTTGCTGTGTTTCCTCATTAATCGATGAGGACTGAAGTTGGAATATTCAATAAACGGACTACGCAGGTGTTCAGAACGAAAAGGGCTCTCACTCTTCCCTTCATGGATGACATCACCTGCATTATGCCCAGGTTCTGTTGCTTCCTTCACCTTAAAGCCATCCACACTGAGCTGCACATCTGCAGGTTGGGCCAACAGCACAGGAGGGGTGTCCCTGTGCGTTGACGTTGGTCTGGGGCAGGAGAACAGAGCCTGTAGGTCCTTCCGGAACTTAGAGCTCATGCCAATGTAGATAAACGGATTGTAGAAACTTGCTGACTTGGCAAACAGACTTGCCAGGATGCCGTTGAGTGGGGGTACTTGGAAACCCAAAGCGGACCACATGGAAATGACTGCATACGGTGACCAGGCCAGAAGGAAAGCTGCACACAAAATCATCGAGACCTGGGGCAAGAAAACACATCAAATCAATCTGCGCAAAAGGTCAAGGAATCCTGTAAGGGAAGTCTGAACCATCAAGAGGTCCTTGTGTAATTTACCCAAAGACTAAGGGTGTAACTAAATTTATATACCATTTCAATGTGTAAATGTGGCATTTAAAAAGTTTAAAGACCCTAATGCAAAGAACGCCAGGGTCTAGTTTGTTTTGTATTGAAGTGTGTAATATCATTCAGCCCCTAGTGGACAGTTATTATATTTGTGCACTCAGATAATGTCTTTTTTTTAGTTTTTTAACTGTTTTATCATACCTGGTTTGATACATTTCTTCTTGTTTTTTTATAGAGAGAACTTCCCACACGATATCTCTTTGTAGCTCGACGATTTGTCTAGTGACATTTTTGCATTGCAATGTATTGTGCCACGACTGTTAGACCCCTAGTAAAGACCACTGTTTTACTTAAAAAGACCACTCCATAGACTCATTTGTGATTGTCATTGTCTGACATAGCATTAGCATAGCTTAGCATAAATAATTGAGGTAGATTAGACCATTAGCGTTTTCTTATTTATAATTGAATATGTTATTCATAACATATTTTCAATCATAATAATTGCTAATTAACCAAGGAACTTTCTTGCCAATAAATAACTGTAGCAGGCGTAGGGAAACGAGGTAGCGCGGTAACTTCTTGTGACCGGTAAAGTTCATTGATTATTAAGTATTATGGGTATAGTTCCTAACAATATCAGCTTGAATATTATGAACATTTCATTTTCTGTTGTTATTGCAATTTAACTCTAAAAGTATTATTATAAATAGTATTAATATAAAAAAAATTTGATCTGAAAAGTCATTTTGGAAAGAAACTACATTAGGAGATTTGCTCAATGTAACCTGTGACAAAATAAGAATTATTATTTTAAATTGGGATTTCAAAGCTTTTATTTTTTATTTTTTTGAAGATGTAGAAGCAACTGGAAGAATTCTGGGTAAAGAGTGGATATTGATTGAAGTGGAGTCCATGCTCCTCAACCCTGGACTGTATTATTGAAAATATTTATCGAAACCATTATAGAAGACTCTGGACGCAAGGTTTAAGAATTGTGACATTTGACAATATTTTTTCTATTACAACCATGAGGTGATTATCAACGGACTGGAAAATGGAATTAAACGTTAATTTCAAAAGCTTTACCCGTGTAATGCTGCGCTCCATCTTCCTTTGCCTTTCGCTGACATCACCACCCCGACTGAACTTGTGGCTGGAGTTGACCCTCCGGATTATACACACATATGTAAAGACTATAATGAACAGCGGTACAAAGAAATTGAAGAAGAAGATGCTAATGGCATAGAGCTTGAATGGGACTGAATGCAAAGCTTGCGTCCAGTCGATTTCACACGTCCCATAACCTTGAGCTGCAGAATAAAATGAAATGAAAATTCCACTTGATTTAAAATCTTAGTTTTCTCGTTTTGGTCATACCTCTGTAACTACCCCAACCAAGAAGTGGAGCCCCAGCCCAGAACAGAGAGAACAGCCAGACTTCAGTTATGACAAGGCAGATATTACGCTTGTTGATGTGATGAGCTGAAGGATAAAACAGAAACCTTCAATCATCTTCTCCACACCCTAAGAATCATAAGTCACATGGTTCTGCAATATGAAAGAAATACTAGTCCTGCTGAAATCTCCTGACGCATGCTGACTAAATAGCAAAGTAAATCCAAACTCCACTCAAAGTATACCTTTCATTAACAAAAGTTAATTTAGTCACCAAATTTCTGCAACTGCTATTAAAAATATTGCTCATAACCCATTGTAGAAGACTCTGGAAGCAAGGTTTAGAGTTGTAACCGAAACCACTTAATTAAATTCAAATCCAGTTAGAAGCATAACGTCTTGTGTAAAGAAGGGAACAAAGAAAAGAATGGGGGAAGAGAAAAGGAGAATACTGGGGAATGGGAAAGGGATTCAAAGAGTCAAATGTCTCTTCGAAAGTTCAAAACAGGAAAGAGAAAGAAGGATTCTCAGCCACTTTATTCAGAGAGCACGTTCCTAGATGTAACTTCATATTTGTGATTAAACTTTCTCAGAACAATAGGATTCAAAATATTTTTCTATTAAACACCGAAAGGAGATTCATCACCAGAAATTTTTATTTCTGTTCAAGTTTTGAAAGTGACGTCAAGAATTTCCAGAAACACGTTAAGGCTTATGGGATGGTGACTATAGGACGTCGACATTTTTATGAAATTTAAAAACGGATTGGCCCCAAATTCACCAACTATATTAAGAGTTATTTACTTTATTAGGTACACCTTTTCTAATACCCAGTTTTGTCAGCTTGTCGATTTGTCAGCTGCAGATCCATGTAAAAAAAAAAAGAATGGCAAAGGGGTTTATCAATTAAAGGGACCAGGAAAAAAAAAAATCACACATGCTGCATACAGGTAATAATCTCAGGTATGTTGTGGAATCATCATGAATACAATTTTTAAAATATTTAATAAAAGACGCTGGGGTTTTCCAAAAAAAACTGTTTTAAAGGTAATTTATTAGAGAAAATTGTAAAGTAAAAAGTTGAATAGTAAAAAATGCTCAAAAAGGCCCCAGACTTCTAAGGGTTAAAAACTTTCTAAAACCATGGACAACAACCAATTAATTCCAGAAAGCGCATGTGACTTTGGTTTAATAGTGGCACTTTGTTAACCACTTTTGGAATAATGTCTATGGGTCTGGAAGAGTGATGCCCTGACGTATTTTATAGATGATCACCAGAAAAGTAAAAGCAGAAGACGGTACAATAAAAAAGAAGAGTCAGTCTTTTTAGGGTTTAATGATTTCTTTGTTACAGAATGCAAAAGAACCAAATCTTGGACCAAAGTTGATAGTGGTTTGAACTTGTCTGCTTTGAATATACAGACACTTTAACCACAACGGCTGTATAAAGGTACAGTGACTAAAGGGCAAGAATGAGCCTACCATTATGAGGCTGACAACCTTTGATGTAGCGAATAACACTGATTGCCGTCAGAGTGTTGATGCTGATGAGTCCAAAAAGTAGGATTAGGAATCCATCCACCTGGCCAAGAAACAACATCTTATACATTGCTAGCAAGTCTGAGATTCTTTGCAAACCTGAGGCAATAATCCCCCTGACTTGTCTCGTCACCCAATAACCTAGCCCTGAAGAACAAGGCAGCCAGAATAGAGGATAAAGAGAGACATGCATGTGCACTTGGACTGACTACAAACGATTAATCTCTTCAGCCCCTCTCCCACGTCTTAAAACACCTACTGTAAAGGTAACGGACATCTAGTTTGTGATAGATCTCATGCAGTAACTTGCAAGTGGCAAAAGTTACACTATCGAGCAAATGTCTGTTTATTTCAGCAATTTGTTTCAAAACTGAAATCTACATGATATGTTAGATCTCTACACACAAAGTGAACATTTTGATATTTGTATCAATTTGAACTATTACGGAATAAAGACAAAAAAACAAAACCAAACAAATGGGCCACACATTGGCCTTCTGAAAAGTATGTCAATGTACTTAAGTTTCCAGTAGTTTGTTGGGTCTCCTAGTGATTACAGCATCATGGCATGTAGGCAATCAGCCCTGGTAGCTTGAACTGAGTCTGTATTATGGGGTCTATGTCAACTTATCTTCCTCTTGACAATACCACATAGATTTTCAATAGGGATTAGGCCAGGTGAGTTAGCAGGCCACATACAGTGATTCAAAGGCTATTAATCCAGGTAGTTGTGGCTTTGCGATGTTGGAAAATGATATGAAATCATCTCTAAACAAGTTTCTCTGCGACAGGAAGCATGAAGTGCTCTACAACATCCTGGCGGAAAGCTGTGTTCACTGTGGACTTGAAAAAAAAGACAGTGGACCCACACCAGCAGGTAACATGGCTCCCAAAAACACCCCTAACTGAGGAAAGTTCACACTGGACTTGAAATCAGCTCAAATTTTGTGTCTGCACAGTCCTTTTTCAAATTACCGCAGCACTTACAGAGCTTTTGATGCTGTTGCAGAGAGGCTTGAAGCAAGGAATTCTACAGCTGTTGCCCGTGTCATGCAGATGTCTGAAAGTCTTGATGCACTGACAACTCCTCGATTCCTGATTAACCCTTTCTTCACAATCCTTTCAATTTTGCAGTCCCGGTCATTTGTGGACCACATTTTCCTCGAGCCGTACTTTGATAGGGTGCTCTTTGAGCATCGGCTTCTTTTGCATTTACTCTTTGAGACTTTTCCTCCTTATGGAGGGTGTCAATAAAAGGCAAAACATTGAAGTCAGCAGTGAACCCCATGATCAATTACGGTAATCATCAGACTAGATTGAGACATAAGGAGTACAGAATGTTGAACTTTTGTCAGAATACTGTGAATTTGGGAAAATGTTTTTGTTTTTTCGCATTAAAATGGAAAGAAATCAAGGCACAAAATGGTTCACTTTGTGTGGAGTGAGCAAGTATTGCAGAAAAGTTATTTTTATACTAATTTGTAACACAATTTTCTGTTTGAAATAAATAAAAATCCAGCAAGTATGCAATACTTTCTCATTTTCATCAAGTGGTTTTTGTTGTAATAATCTAGTAGCTGTATGAACATTCATTTTCTGCTGGTAGCATTCGTGACCTCATCCAATTGGTAACATAAACGAGGGTCCATTCATCCACCTCATCATTTACTGGGTGGTGGGGGCAGCCGACTAAGTAGGGAAACCCAGACTTCCCCTTCCACAAACACTTCCTCAGGAATGTTTTGAGGCATAGTCTCTCCAGCATGGCCTAGGTCTTCACTGGGACCTTCTTCTGGACGTCTAAAAGGCCATTGTAAAAGATGCCTGAACCGCTTCAACTAGCTCCTCTTGATGTGGAGTAGTTACTATACCCTGGAATCATGTTCTCCAGCAGGAGAGCTTCTCATCTCTAAGGGAACAACCCATAAACCAAAGCACTGGCCTTTTTGACTTCAGTAAGACAGTGCTTTGTCACGCTCCGTCCTTCTCTCATGAATAAACAGTGTATTATTTTCTCTAGCGGGAAAATATTACATAGTGTACCTTTCACACACATTTGCAGGCATTTTAACAGCATTCAAAGTAGCATGATCTGGGAAGCTTTTGATCATTTGAACTTGGTAATGGAATTCCTGTAAAAACATCTCGAATAGTATTATTCGCTGATTCTCTTGGACGTCATTGGCTCCTTCGTTTACATTTTTTAATTTGGGGAACAATAATAACAAAAGAATGTTTTTCTCCATTCCATGAATACAAGTGAGAAGCACTGGACAAAGTGTTCTTCCTGTTCAAGGCCACAAATTTTTTCCAAGAGGACTTTTCTTAAACAACAATACAGTGTCGAATGCTTACCTTGCAAGTCCAAAACGTTTTTATAAGATAACCTTCATCTTTGAGCACATCGAAAACTTCAAGGATTCCTCTGGAATAACCAAAAATAGCAATGCTGGCGTCAGAAATGGCAAGGTTGAGAGTCAAGAAATCCTGGGGTTCGAGAAACTTTCTTTGCTTGGTTAAAAGCAGAATTACAGTACCGTTTCCAATCCACGAGAGCCATCCTATTGATAAATGAACACATCAATAAAGATTTCACTGAACATAAAGAGAATTCAAAGTACAATCATTACCCAAGATCACCAAATAAACACCAATAGCCGTTTCGCCTCCACCTGTCACTCTGTAGACTGAGAGATTTGAGGAAAGAGCATTGTTGAAATTATCCATTTTGGGTCAAATCCTCAAATTCATATTGCGTCTAAGTTTGAAAGTGTTCCTGCCTTGATGGCAGACAGAAAAACACGCTGAAACTACACGAGACACTGCGTAATCTGATTATCCTGTTAAAGACATTAGAGAATGAGGTTTCGGGGACAGTCACCAAGCCACTCAAGGCAATCCACGAGATGTTTTGATGACTCAAAGAAAACACAAACCAGAAGCTGTGCTTAAGACTGTTACAATTTATTCAGAAGAACCTTCAGTACTGGTTTAAATAGAATAGGAAAACAGTATAAAGTAATGGAATATGTTAGAGGAAATTTTATGGAGGAGATCTTGATTCCAACGGTGGATAACCAGAGATGGAGGCTCCTCCTATTTCTGACCAAGCTGGGAGAGCTGGGGAGAAATGAATGAGTTTAACCACTTTTATTCTGATTAATCACATTAACAAAAGCAGGATTACGTGACAAATCATTGAAACCCTAGGACATATTGTACAGAAGCTGGAAACCCAACCCTCCCCTTGTTTTCACTCAAAAGCCCAAAAGTTAAGTGAATATTAAAAAGAATTTGACGTGGAAAAAAATGGACATAATATTTACAGAGGGAGAGGCACGTTATGACTTGGTGTCAACTTTGTTAAGATAAAGTGCAACGTACATTTGCTTCGCCCTCCAAATAGCATTCCAAGACTCAACAACTCAGAGACATTTTGTTGGATAATAGAGCAACGGACTGCTCAGTCGCTAAATTCTGGTATTGTACGTGAAACTACATGGTTTTTCTGATGCAAACATGGCGACACTCAAAAGTTTTCATCATCATCTCATCACTTTATGGTCCACCGTAAATTATTTTACCTGCTTAATGAACTGGGCAGCGTTGAAAAGTTCACTACAGCCATAAAGAACCCTCTTTCCCTGCCTAGCCTGCAGAGAAGGATATAAATCAATAGGTTATGAGCAAACTATATTCTTGAAAGATTCTTTTTCAATTAAAAACTCATACCTTTGTGTAGTCAACAAGATTTTGATATTCAATGTAATTGCCTCCACCAACGACAAAAACAATTGCCTGTGGAATAATAATGGGTTGAACAATTAGTTTCAGAACAGTAATGAGTAAGGGATTATACAAAACAAGGTACTAATGATCATCAATGTCACACTATGGTTGAAAACTGGGATAGGAACAGCCAAGAGCCAAGATGAAGTTGAGAAAGACAGTTATACTGAATAAACAAGGTCTCTCCCAGACAGATTTCTGGTGATTGAAATGGGCAACACTGAGGATTTTTGATGCAGTGGTCAACCAAGGAAACACGTGCAGCAGATGCACACACAACAAGCTAATTACTCTTCCAAAATGGAAGATGTCAACAGCTTAGAAATAGCAGAAAACAGTGGAACTGAAGCACAAGCAAAAGTCTAGCCAGAATATTTATTTATGGAAAGCCAAGTCACTAGGGGTGTAACGGTACGCTAAAATCGTATTCGGTTCGGTACAGTGTCTTGGAGAGTTCGGTTCGGTTCATTCGGTTCGGTACAAAACAATAAGAACTTACATAATCTTTATTTTGAAAAGGTGCCAATACACAGTAGAATTCTTGCATAAAATAAATAAAAGTGACACATTTGGGTGATATTTTAAATAAATTGCAATCTTTATAAAGAAAAACACATTTTTTTAATAAAAAATGAAATACTGCAACTAGTTAGGATAGATAGGAGAGATTAACCTATCCACATTTTCTGAAGAGAGCATATATCTGGTTGCAGTGACTACCTCCAGCAGTAAAAAATGTTAGATGTGTTGCCTGCCCGATCTCCGTGGAACAATGTCGGCATACAACTTTAAATTTATCCACTCGTCTATCCTCGTTATGTCTTTTAACAGAGAAGACAAAGTGTTCTCAAACACGAGACCGTAGTGAGGTGGGAGGGTCTTCAAGCTCTGGCTTCTCTTTCGCTGTTGCCATGATGCCATTTTCCTACTCGCGCTCATGTTCGTCACTCAATAGCGTCCGTGCGGAAACTCGCCTTGGAACATTGTTCCGCTGCGCTTAATATCACGCTAATAATACATTTAAATTATTATAAAAATACCGAATACCGAAACGGTACGCAAGTGTCCTGAACCGAACAGGGCGTACCGAAACGGTTCAATACATACCGTGAACCGTTACACCCCTACAAGTCACTCAAGTACACATGAAATCATTGGAACTTGTGTGCAGAGAAATGGCAGCAGGTGCTCTGGGCGGATTAGTCAAATTTCAAAATGTTTTGTTGAGGTAAAAGTCAGTTTGTTTTCCAATGAGCAGCAGCAGGCAACAGTGAAGCAGAGGTGAAAGGTTGAGGTTCTTTGAGTATTTGGGGCTGCATTTCTGCAAATGAAATTGGCAATCCGATCAGGATTCATTTGCCCCAAAATTATTCTGCAGCAGGACAATGACCCCAAGCATACAGCAGAAGTCAGAAAAGACTTGCCATACAGCCAAAGACATTAAGCTCTATAATGTTTTATGGGCTCAAAGTCACATTTCCACTTTTTTGGAATTAGGAGCAGTCATCTTTTTCAAATATCAAAAACATATTTTCTTAATTTTTAATATATGCTATTTTATATAACGGTTAATGCCAGCTCCCTTAAAGAGTTCAAATAATTCAGTTTCCAAATAACTTTCATCAGGTTTCATCTTGGAGTTTCATACTCACCTCCTGAAAAGGGTTCTTATTCCTCGGAATAGAGCTGAGGGAGTTAAAACATCAGGATTAATTCATCCTCACAGACACAGATTGAAAATAGTAAACAGTGGAGCTTATAAATGACATATCTTCCTATATAATAAATATTTACAGTGGAAAGTTACAGCTCTGGCATGACGTTGAGATCCTTTATTTTCCTAACTTCATTGCTGCCTTATGTGCAAGCAATAAAGACGCAAGCAAAATACAATTCTAGCATGGATCAAATAGCTTTAACATAATATTTGAATACAGAGAGACCAAGTCAAACACAGAGAAGTAAAACCTGAAAATAAAAGCCCTACCTCTCACTTCCACGAAGCATCTTGGGATCAAAGTATCTGTATTCATCAGTCTCCTAAGAAAGTGACAACACACAACGTTTGGGATTATAGAGCACGTACGAAAATTACAGATGAAATAACAGTCCCCCTCACCCCCTCCTCAAAGCACTATTTTACTTAAAACCACTGCATCCATCTTCATTAAACTCTTATCAAGATCTATTTCTTCCCAGCAACCATTAGTCTGAAAACCAGAAGCTTTTAACAGTAAAACCTCCTCCATTTTCATGGAAAAGTGAGATTGTCATCTCTACGTTCTATCATGACACAAATTAAAGATCACTGTCTCTGAGGTCGAGTCTGGTGGCCTCCTACTTCCTGATCTTTGGTATCAGAAGGCCCAAGCCCATCGCCCATCGTACATTAGTAAACCTGGCTTGGCATGCCTCACACTCTAAGAATACTTAACTCTGGGATGAAATACTTTGCCGTCAATTCGCTGAAAGAGGAGCCCCACTGCGTTTCCAAATGGTGAAATACTCCAGATTTTTCCGCTATCAGTTTACCCTTTTTGGCTTACAAAGCTCAATATTAATAACACATGCCAAACACACTATTGCATCCTGGTTGCACAGGCTCATCTGTGAAGAGCTGCAGGGGGAAGAGAGCCGCCGTGCCTCCCCAACAACAGATGTATTGTTCAGGGAACTGAAATTCCAGTAGCTGAGAAAATGATAATACGGTTATGTTCAAATCAGGTTCATGAGCAACAAGAAGAAGCATTTCCAGCCAGTAATGGGATACCTATCCATTGCAGTTTTTGAGGACCCGAAGATCAGAGGAACTCTGAGGGTGTTTTAAGAGGAAATAAGTCTTTATGTCAAAGTAGGAGTAGTGGAAGCTAAAAGGCTGCTGTTACATAAGTGGATGATTGCAAGAGGTATTATGGGACTGTCAATTCCACCACATCAGGATAGTTCTTAGAAGTAAGCTTCTGTAAATTTGAACACTGAGAAGAGTTCTAAAAAGATACTTTAAGTGGGTGCCGTCAATGATTTGCCACATCTTTTGCTTTGTAGTGATTCCACAATCTTCAATCATTCGTTTCAAAATCTCCAATCAATATTTCAAAGCCAATTTCTTTCCCCTTCAAGGCATTCCAACAATAACGTGTGTGTTTAAATACCTGAAGCTTCATATAGAGAGAAAGTGAGATCAAGTGTCTACACTCGATCATCTACCAAATCGCTTGAGCTTCTGTAGAGATGTCCCCTAGTGTTGGGCGCATGAGGGGCTTGAACCTTCGTTCCACCTCACGATGTTGAACAGCCTAAATGGAGTACTTCCAAATCCCTGGGCCCTAGAAACTTAATATGTCATTGCTCTGGGTTTGCTCACTAGAAGCTCTCCCCCTCTCTCTGCAGGTGTTCCCCTGTCTGAGACAGTCACATTAACCAAGCAGATCATATTGCTTTGGATTGAGGTCTCGGCACACTCACACAGACTCTTCAGTGCCCTGTCTGAACGAAGCCACTGTAGCATAGTGCGGCACTGTCATACACATTAGTCCTTAGTGGGAGGTAACCAGTGAGTCTTAGAAACAGAGTTGATCACCAAATTGATCTTTAAAATGCTTTGGATAAAGACTTTGCATGTTTGGCTATTTTAGCAATTAGGTGGGTGATAACAATTTTATTTAAAATGTTGAAAAATCAGTTTGTCTACCATTAACTTGAGCCTTTCTAAAATGAGATTAGCAAGGCCACTCCAGGACCTTAATGGACCTGTCCATCTTTTTAAAACACCAAAATGCTAGACAGGAAGGTGTTTTTGAGCTCGTTGGCTATGCTTGTAATCTTCAAAACATCACATTGATTTGAGAGGGCAATAAACAGCTTACCTGACCATGACATTTGTTCACAATGTTCTTTTCTGAGAGTTCCATGCATGTGGTTTCATGAGTTGGGGGATGCATGGCAGGATTTCAGTTCATAACTGTATAGTGTGTTTAGATTTACTGCATGGTACTTTTAAAATTCTGTACTAATCATCTCAGCATTTCTTATCAAATTAGCAAGGGGTGAATTATTTCCTTCTTTCACTGTGAAAAGTTGACAGAAAAGGTTATAAAAAGGTGGGAGCTCTCACCGGGTTTGACTTCATTTCCATCAAGTTGTCCAATATGCGAGTAACTGGTAAATTCTATAAAAGGGAAATAATTGATATTTAATTCACTCGAAATTAAGTATAAAGTCCACCACAGTGCCACAACTACTCACCACACACATAATCGCAATTATTAATCAACCTGACATTCATTATTAACTGTGAAAATCCAGAGGAAACATTGAGATGTGAAATCCACTCAAAAGGAACCATTGAGCATTAAAAATAGGGGATTTAGCCAGCAACAAATCCAAAATCTAAAAGTATCACAGTATCAAATGTCAGCAAACTGGAGGTTGGAGTAGAACTAAAAACACAAAATAAAGGCAGATAGCTCACATTCGCTTAATAAAAAATCAGTTCTCCTGATTAATTTTTTTGGGTGTGTGAGTGCGCAAATCCAGCCTCGTATTTTATCACTCTCTGTTAAAATCCCAGGCCACTGTGGAGGATTTAAATGTGATTGCTTTAAAGGTCCACAATACCCTAAAATACTTTTTTGAGATACTAACATGTATAGGTTGGTCTCTGTCAGCTGAAGACTGGAACCTGTACTCTTAATTCACTTTTATTCGGAATCCGTGGATCATTCTTTTACCAAACTCACTCACTCGCTTTGTGAACCGACACCCCACACCATATTCCTCCAAACTTTACACTTGGTACAATGTAGTCAAATATTCGTATCCTGAAAGCTACTGCTAAATAAATAGGTTCTTTATTTTAACAAATGTAAAATCAAGTGACTGAAATCTGTGAGTTTGTAGACATAATGCCTAGCTAGACTGCTCCTTTCTTTAGTGAAAAATCTTTTAAAACAGGCTGTCTTTAAAAGTTGACGAGCACTGTGGATCCTAACAGATAGGTAACAATAGAGCAGGATTAAAATTCACAGTAATATTCAATTTTAAGAAACACTCACATGCTGTTTCAGCACCAGATTTTTCACCCCCTCCATCACGAACTGGCTGCCAGTGTTCATCACTCTTGAGAATAGTCTAAAAAGTGACATTCCATTGCAGTCAAAACCTTTATAAAATCAACTAAAGCTCTCACATTTTCAAAACTAAATGTAGTGTAGCCTCATACCCCATTGGTTTCACTCCACTGGCCCCGTAACTTGCTGGCGTTGCAGCCATCTTGGTGAAGGCTCTGGAAAAAAAGGGTAAATTAGTACGTTCTCAACTTTTGTTTAATTCAAGTGTAGTAACTAGGCAAAAGTGAAGGTGTGCTTTTGGCCAGGACTTACTTCCACTGCTTAATATAGTTAAGCGGGGATAGATCACAGCCTGCGTCAACCATGGCTTTCTTGTACTGTTCTAGATCAGACTAAAAAGAACAACATGTCATTATTTATTCAATGGTAAACTCTCACAGTTAAAGCTCAATAGTTTAAAAAGAGATGTTATGACAGGATGACGTATAGAGCCCAAGCCATAGACATCGATCAGGTTAAGAGACAATGTCGTCTATACCACATGAGTGAGAAGGCTGTTTTCATGTCACAAGCTTCATCTCAGCCCGAAAAAATAAACAAAATGGGTTTGGAGCTTAAGCAAATGCTGCGCCAAAAACAACCTACGCAGATTCAGGAGGACACTGAAGAAAGACAGAAGAACCAAAGGCATGGGAATTCGTTCAAAACTGTCTTCTGGAAAAGCTTGTTGATAAATATAATAGCACACAACAATCAACACAGGCCAGTGCACTTCCTTCAGGGTTGAAATGTGGTCTCTTGGCCACAGCTCCACTGGTCAATGCATCGGAAGTGTTCAAAGGAAATCAAACTGTCATTTGTATCTCATTTACACTTCCTCCAGAGAGTAAATTGTGCAGTGAGCGGAACAATCCAGCTTTATCAAGGTGGAAGAGTAATAACATTTGGCCATTGTATCAAAGGGTCTCAGTGTTCCTCAAATCTGCCCTGTGTGTGTCCTAAAGAACAACAAGGCTTTTGAAGACAGAACAGTTGAAGATCCCGGGCTGAACTTCATAGGAAATGGACAGAATGTTTTTGGCTCCATGGATCCACAAACAAAGAAAATCAATGCGTTGCCACTGAAAATAAAACACGATGTTACCAAAAGTGCACAACGCTGTAGCCCAGCACAGTCAAATGAAAATTGATATTTAGAATTGCATTTTTAGCTTTAAAGGAAGTCTCTGGGTTCAGTACAACTGGCACTTACCACTGGTAATGAGTGTCGGACATTGTTTGTGGTTTGAAACTTGTTGAATGTGTTGTATACGCCAAAGAGTGGAGAAAGACCACCTGATGGATGTTCATGAATATTACAGCTCCACATTACTCTGCCATAAGTATTCTGCCAAAGGACACTTAAGTGACACCCCATTCTTCATCTATATGGTATCTTTTTGCAGCTATAACAGCTTCAACCCATTTAGCAAGGTTTCAAAAGCCTTATGAAAGCGTTTATTGGAATTCTCTGACCACTTTACCAAACTTGTTAGGGAGTTGAGACTGATGAGACTTTACTCACAGCCAGAACTGTCAAAGACCACCTAAAACTTCCTTTGGATATGCAGAATACTATGCAAATCAGACTTGGTGTGCGAAACTTGTTTAGTTTGATTAATTCAAACTAGAGTTTGTTTTCCCTTTGGGTTTGATTCGTTTGGACAGGCGAGAAAACAACAACTAAACTAAAAATCAGACTAAAAAAAGCAGTCTGAGATATTGTTTACTTCCATGTGCATGTCAACCTAACCAACCAAAAAGCAGTCAAGGAAACACGTACAATAATATATTTGACCAATGAGTGGCCCGTATGATGTTATAGTGTGGATCAGAGGGAGTGTTGTGGGAACGAGGACTAAATCTGCCAAAGGTTTAAAAAATGTATCAGAAGTTCCTCTTGATCCAGATCAAATTAAACAAACTCGAGGCGCGAAAGCACCCGAAGTGGCTAAGCTCAGCTCTTGAAAAACAACCTTGTGCTATGATCTCCCCTCCAGCAAACCTCATATTTGGTTCAATGCAAGTTTCTCATAATGACTACCAATCCCAGACTCAATAATCAAAGAATGATTAGTTAAAAAAAATACAGTTCCACAGCTCGAGGTCTGCAGATTTTCTTCATTTCTCCTACACATAGGCAACATAGTTTGGAGGTCTGTGAAGCAGGAAGTTGCTATGTGTACAATGACTGTCATTTTGCATAGGAAACCACAAACTGTTTTTACCAATAAAACTTATTGCATACCCTGTTAAAAATTTACATCTGGGAAATGTCACAACTGGACTTCAAAGGACCACACTGGAATTCATTGAGCTCCCGAGAGCGGACCATTGTTTACAAATGCAGTTGATTTTGCCACGTGCTTGATTTTGAATACAATGCCCATGGAAGTGATAAACAGTCAAGGATATAGTACTATTTATTTAATATTATGTTTAAGGAAATACTCAGCTGAAAAGGAATCAAGATGGGCTAGCACTTTTAAATAGAAATGCTAAGAAAATAATGTTGGAGTAAAACAAAAGTTAAAGAAGCTATTTTCTGTGAGCAGTTCATAAGATTATGGCTTGATCTAAAACAGAAGACATTCATTTGATTACAGCTTTAGTTAAACAGAAGGTTTATCATGGCAAGCATTGTTCCTTTGATCAGCATGGGGTGGATGTACTGCCGGACGATGAGAACTACATCAAGTGTGAATCCTCTGTGAGCAAGAGCATGTTGTGAGGTCTTACTTCTGAAGGTGGCTGCTGGGAAGTGATGTAGTAGATCAGAAAAAGCCTCATCTTGTCTTCTGCTGTTCCAGCTACCAACAAGAACAACATTTATACAGTCATCAAAATGCATAGGCTTATTTGAAATTCATGAGAATCTACCGCCTTGTTCTTGAAACATGATCAGTAATTCAAACACTTCTCTCATAAATAAAGCACTGTGTAAACCTTGAGAAGTAACTGATCATTATCATTATAGCTTGTGACCATTCCTGTGTGCTCATAAGCGAGCCACGGAGCTCCAGAGGAGCCTGTGGAGATCAAGAAACTGTGTCCTCTTGAAACCTCATAATCCTGGCAGGAGAGAAAACGAAATTGTCCTGTGGTAGCATCCCAGAGAGACGTTAATGCAGCCTTCGTCCCCAAGGGATGTGATGTATTTCAGTTCAGAAAGCTGGAAAAATCATTGGATGAGGACGAGGGGTGGGATGAGATCTCATTAGGAAAAGGGGTAAGAGTCAATCTTTCAATTAATGTTGTTTGATCTCTCAGGATGGGGCAGTTCTTGATACAACAAACGTTTATTACGATGTGGCAGCACGCCATTCTTTGAGGGATGCAGTGGTGTTTGGATTATAGTCAAGCTCAAAGAGCAACTGACAAGTCAAGGCTTATTGAAGCAATATGCTACAAAGAGGCCTAGTTTTTTACCAAAATTATGGGGTGTTGTGAGGCTGAATGTGTGGTTTTCCATAGCTACTAAGCCAAACATTAATCAAAGGTTTTAATGTTGTCATCATTGAGCTCTAAATCAAAAAGCATATATACTGATTCAGTTCAAATTCTTTTTCATATTTAAGTGAGTGCTGGACACGGCTCACTTATTGTTAAAGCGTTTTTTGTACTAAAAAAGAATAAAACAGCCTTCTTGAATATTAAGCTAGAATAAACTTGAGGACCGGCCAAACTTGAGGGGTTCTTATTGGCATCACTGCACTTTTGAATATGCGGTACAACATTATGCGTTATATGTTGCAGATAATCTCAAATGCAGCAAACTGTTTAGTGTTTAAGCTGATGTTGATGAGTTACACTGTTGGTGGTACGTTTGTATTGCTGTGAAGCTCAAATTTGTCTGATTACATCAATAAGATGATTTACAGTAACAACCCAAGGACTGAAACACCACTTACTATGACCACAAAGTTAAGAAGGCTAGGGTCTAGTTTGATTTGTATGAGGGCATTTGATACCATACATCCACTAGGGGGCAGTGTTAATGTGGTATTAAGTGATCTTTTTTACTCTAAGTGATGGAGAGAGCTAATATTTATAGTTTAAATTTGAGAAGATAAAAAGTTTCCTAGTAAATATTCCCTAAAGCAAGATAAGGTAAAGAAGTTTCAGAAGTGACTAGAATTACTATCACACCGACACATCACACTGACAAAGAGGATGTTAAACCGATAAACATTCATTTAGGTGTAAGTTAATATGCTGTCGATCACAACAGCTGATATATGAAAGCTTTATATATTCACCATTAAGTCCTCAGGTCTCTCTAAGGGCTTAGAGAAAAAAATGTTTACCTATAGAGTCATAACTTTGTTTTAATGTCTTTTGAGGATCATTTTATCCATACCCCTCAAATCTTTTACTATTGTTTGACAGCATTTGTGTTGGGTTTTATACACATGTTGGTAAAAGTAAAAAATGATCATAAACATCCAAAATATATTTCAATAAACAGTTGTCAAAAGATTTTATGTAAGTAGCCCTAAAGAATAATACGGTAAAGTAGAACCTGCAGAAAGCCTCTCAGACTCACCATCAGGATCACTGATGATGTCCAGCAGGGATTTGTCGAGTGTGGACTTGCTCATGAGCTTCTCCTCAAACTCAAAGTACACATCAAGCTTCCGTGTCTGAAGACAGACAAATTTAGAGGAGAAATATGCAGCGCTGCTTCGCTGGAATAACATCGAGTGCTGAGAAAACGTAACCCAAGAGATGAAAAACATTTTTCTCAGGGAGCCCTGACCTTGATGTGGTCCAAAACTGCTGTGGCAACGTTGGTGTGGAGGTCGATCAGCCTCTTCTTTTCCAGGAGCTCAGGAAGAGAACTGTTTAGAAAGAGGAGCAGGCTGTTATCCTACTCCATACACACAGGGTCAGGAAGGGGTACAGCGCTGCACCCTTTGTGACTACTAAATATGTATAAAGATACTTGTGAAACCTGTGAATGATTTTGTCTTTAATAACTTAAGAACTTTAATCAATTCCAGGTGGAAGATTGCCAAATTTAACACTTTAAATGGTTAACCCAGGCTAATCCTAAGCCTCATAAAATCAGAATCCTGGGTTATCTGTAATACCAATTCACACTGCTAAACCCTGGGTTAACATTCTTATTCGCTTATTTGCAGTGAAGAGGTTCCTGGTTCTTCTTTAGAACACATAAGTGGAGTTTTAACTTTCTTCTCCATTCTAATGCTCGGTTTGAGCTGCATCGGATCATCTTGCCCATGTCTACGTGCCTAAAAGCATTGAGTTGTGGGAGAGGTGTACCTAATAAAGTGGCTAGGGAGTGACCCGATCATACCTGACGGCTGAGGTAAGTTTTGCAGTGTTATCTGACAACATGCTAATGGCTCCGTCATCCTCCCCTTCTAAACCCTAAGAATAAAAGAACATTTATTTATTTTAACAAGCATTAAATTACGGCTCCCTCGTATAGCCTTACGGACGTACCATGATGCTCTTGAGCCGTTTAACCTCATCCTCTTGGGCTCGGTAGGTATCCAGCTCCTCCTGCACAGCTTCTGCAACCTCAGGGAATGGACTGAAATGATGAACAGAAAACTAATAAATGCTTTGAGTGTCATTAGGCTGTTTTAAATTATCCAGTATGTGCTTCTTTATACAACCATGAAAGCTGGAATGAAATGAAAACCAAAACACAGAAGCATTGGTATTTTGTGAAAATCAATAATGTTCTTAAATATTAACAAACACTCTAACGTCTGACAAACCATTTGACTGAATTAAGACCACTGGGGATATTTTCCTGTCAAATATTTACATGTTTTCCAGTGCAGCTGCTTTCATAAATGTCCTTAAAGGGACAGTCTCTACCTGAACTTCATAACCTTTCCTAAATATAAACATACTTCTTTATTCTGAAGGAAAAGTAAACAAATGATTCAATATTTGAAGATTGAAAAAGGTGGTAAAAAGTTTTTTTTAAAGTGCTGTACAATTTATATAAAAAAACAGTATTAGCTTATTTTGATTATGTATGCAAACATAGGTAAAACATGTTGATGTTATTTTGAGTTATACAACTGGAACTGAACACATTTATCAAGTGCAAAATAAAAACAATGAACAAAGTAAAAAAAAGTTATTTCTAAATTGAAAAAATATTGCATTCAGAAAGCAGAGAGTATAACTTTCATGACACCAAATGTTACTACAAAATTGTATAAGGCCATCATAAGTGACATATGTTTTTATAACTAGTTTAAAAACTGGAACAAAGTTGGGGAATTTTATTCTTCATTTATAAAAAAAGTGAGTGAGTGAGAAAGAGAGGGAGAGGGAGAGAAAGACAAAGCCAAGTAAGTTTTAAACACTGTTATTGAAAAATTAATACAAAACCAAAGTAAGAAGACTCTGAAAGCAAGGTTTAAGAAGAAATAACATAAAATGCAGCTATATTTAACTTAAACATTGGAGATGCCATCAGCTAAATGCAATGCTGCAACTCTCAGCAAACTCATTTAAAGAGCTTGCACATTCATGGTTGTGATGTAACTCCCTGATTGTCATGTAACTTCCTGTTCTAGGTCAGAAATCAACCAGTAAACAAATGATAAAATATTTTTTTATCTATTACAACTCATACTCATAAGAAAATTGGACAGAATAAAACATATTTGTGTACAATTTACAAGGGGACCAAATAAAGGACAAAATACAATCACTTGGTATTTACCTTCCCTTATGCTTCTGCCAGAATTTGTCTGCAGCAGTGAGATCATAGCTTTTCTTGTTTTTCTTCTTGGGTCGGGCTCCTGCTGGACTGGACTCTGAGCTCTGAGACTCATCCACACTCACCCGGTTCAGGTGGAAATCCTGATATAGGGAACACTTAATCAATCCGAATGCAATGTTATGGTATCTTCAACTCTGAATGTATGAAATATAGAATGGAGAACTGTGGAAAAATCCAATAAAGACTTGCTGCCATGCAGGGAATGTTCATCAGGCAAAATGATTTGGAATATGGCGGGAAAAACCCACAGGATTAATGATAACTGGCACAAAAAACAACCCAGCAAGTACATTCCACATTTCATAAAAACTCTCTGTCATCCATATGATAACCACAGCGAGTTCATCTTTCCATATGGCACAACTTGGGCAGAGGTTGAGTTTCCAACGAGGGAAAATTAAATTATCAATCTGAGGAGAAGTGAAATAATTTAGATGAATTTGAGGTTATTTTAGCTACTGCTCACCAGCACATCATGAATGAGAGCCTGATATGTCCATGTGTGATGGAGGGGAGTTGCCAGATCCAGGTTACGATCCGCAAGAACAAACAGAGGCCTCTGAAAACTGTAATGGAAACATAAAGAACATTAATTACAGATTATGTCTCTACATTCTGAAACATTCCTTTTTCTTTTGGTCTATTCATTGAGGGCTGCCTGAGAGTGCTTTAGGACTTCTCCAAAAATGCTTTACACACATTTAGTAACCCCAAAGACTTTCGTAAATATTATTATTATTTTTTTTAGGGCTGTCAAATGATTAAAATTTTTAATCAGATTAATTAGAATTTTCCATTTTCAGTTTTCTGAAACAAAAGATAATGACAGGCCACTGATACAAAATTTTCATATCATGTCTGTTTATTACCACAGCCAAACAATGCTACACACAATATTTGTCATCACTCTTAACCAGGATGTTAATTCAACAGACAGGAACTGTTCTTTACAAGCCTCAGCAAAATGACGCTCCTCAGTTTTTAATATAGACAGCGCAAAAGACTTCAGTTCCAAACGTGTCACTGATGTATTGTGCAGTTACACCGAGGTAACTGTTGTTACTCACTGATGTCCAGTGATCTTCTGTCAAGGCGATATAATTCACTTTTTCTTTTTCAATAGAGCTCGTGGATTTTCGTCATAACTGTGGCTCTTGGCGGTGGCTGAGTCTGAGTCTTCTACAATGCTAATGCGTCTACAATCCTTTGCAATCCATTTTGCTATTGTGCTGGTCAAATGATCTGAAGTTGATTTTGTTAACATTCAGCATGGTCTGATGCAAACCACTTGCTGAACGTGACGGCCGAGCAAGCGCATGTTTAGCATTGATGCGGTACCTCAAGCTTGAACAGCTCTGATGAAATTGAAACTCCTTGTTACAAATCTTGCAAATAACCTTGTACTTATTAACTGTATCATCATTATTTATTTTATATTTGAATCCCTCTATAGGCTCACCTTGCTCCATCTCGCCTCTAGCTCTTCAACCACTTTTCTGACAAAAATTGACGTAATTAACAACAAAAAAATGAACGTCATTAATGCGTTACATTTGACAGCCCTATTTTTTTTTTTACAAGGATAGATTTTTACAAAGATAATTTATGTTTGTATTTAAAACATTAAGTAGAATATTCAACATCAAATACACTTGAGCCTGTTAAATAGTTGTGATAGAGCTTGTGATCAATCTCTTTTATATAAGGCAAAACTGCAAGAAGCAAAAAGAAAGAGGCTCTACTTGAAGCAACCTGAACCTCTATAAATCCAACTCACCAGTTTTTCTTTCATTTTAACCTAGAATGCTTTATGTACTTGGATGATCTTTGTGGACTTTTTCAAATTGATCAATTAAAAAAACTGAAAAATGAGAAAACATTTTGCATTTTGTAATCTATATATGTTGTATCTATTAATCCATGTATTAGTTAATTCTCTATTAATCGAACAGTAAGTTGTTTAACAACATAAGCATTATTACTACCAAGAGCTATGCTTAAACTGAAGCATCGTAATCTGATCGGTTGTTTTTGATGTGCAAGTAAAAACTGAAGTGCTCTTGCTCCACCTGAACTGGCCAGAGCCCATGGTGTCGCCGGTGAACAGGCTGTTCCGAGCATCTCGCAGATTCTCTCTCAGTTTCTTGTCAAGTTTCTGAGGAATCAAAGAGTGCCAAAGAGTCAAATCAACACGACTAATATTTCCAGCAGACCGAGATTGTACAATTGGTTTTAAATAATCTAATAACTGACCAACCATATGTTAACTTTGTCTCAAATTATAGCCAGACATTCTTTTGCTGGATCTAATCTTCTACAAGCTCTGAACCCTGGTGAAAGTGAGACGAGGATACACTAAATCTCACACACGGAACAAAGAGGAATTCAGAACCTCCACGAAAAAGAACTACACTGTGTTGTCAGTTTAGAGTGCTATAATGAGACTATTCTATGTATTACTTAATCTTTAACCAATCATGGGGGAGGGCTTTCATTAAAATAATAGGAACAATAAATAACAGTTTCTTACCACAGCTACCATTTCTGCAGCATTCCCTCTTGGACATCGGATTATTGGGACAGCACCTAGGATAACAGGAAACCTCATTGTACTGCCAATAAGAGGGTGCATTAAATATCAGCTCATAGGCTCCCAAGACACACAACATTTCTATTCAAAATCAACAAAACAGGCTTCATCATTACGCTTAATTTATGTCTTATACAACTCCAGTTGCCATGCAGTATGTAAATAGAGCCAAATGAAATATCAAATGCAGCATCTATTCATTTTTGGTTCTGTTAGCCATTTTAGAAAGAATCTGCCACCCAGAGGCAGTGTTTAAAAAAAACGTACACTTAAGGGAATAAAACTGCTGAGGTAAACATTCAGAGATTTCAAGTTATTTGTGCATGTTGAAGAATTGTAGAGTGTTGATGTTTTTTTTTTAGCCATTATCACCGATTACCCCAAACAATACAGTCATGACACATGGGTGTCTCATTAATATTTATGAGGCCGCGTTCTGTATCCAATGAAAAGATGCAGAAACTTCCCAAAAGCAGCCTTATTTAGCTGCTATTTGATTACAATTAGGCAAAAGGGATTTACAAGGCTATAAAATACAATTGCATATAAAGTTTGAGTTATATTTTTGTATATCTTAATGAGTAAATATTCCTAACTTTAAATTAATAGTCTTTCACAACAACATGTAGAGTACACGCAGAGGGGATTTTACGTTTTTTTTTTTACAGCATAGATTCTTATTAAACCAAAAAAACATTTAATATTTTCCACAAAGACTTTTCTCAACCTTTAAGGCAAAACCCAAGTCACCCTGCGCAACTGCATATACGCAATGGCTGCTAACCAGTACTTCACGGCACAGGACGTAAAAAAAACCAAACATTTTAAACTGTATATTAAATACAATTCATATTACAGGATATAACTATACAAGTGTGCACCGGGAACGGGAGAGCCTACAGTGACAAAATATATGTCCAATATGAATAAATATCTATTTTTGATTGACACTGATAATAGCATAAAAATACACCTTGAAAATAAAATCACCAGGATAAAGAAATTTATGAATGAAATTTGTAGAGAACTCTTACGTGTTCGTTTTTCTGAAATCAGTGGATACAATGCAAACAATGGAAAAACTAATCCATTTTTAATAATTTTTTTCAGCAGTTTAATTTAGCAGCTGTTTTCAGTCACGAACAACATGAAAGAGTAGCAAATTTGAACACTGCACAAGGGGTTCAACTGCAAAAATGTGTTACACATCAGTGAAAATATTAATTAATTCATTCACATTTTAATTTTAGGATTTTTTGGAAATATTCAAAAACCAACGACTAAAGGCCAAAAGTTTAAATGCACCATCCCCAAACAGGTCAAGCATTTACCTAAAGTGACAAAGAAGCAGAAGAGACTGTCCACTATTGTGTCCATTATGCCCTCCATGTCTGTGTCCATGATATCTGGCTTATTGATCGCTGAGGAAAGAGACCAACAGCATCAAATTGAAAGATAAAACAAAAAAAAAACAGTATTTAATTTGATTCCAAGCTCACCGTGATAGGAAATGTGCTCTTTGTTTTGATTGCAGAGAATGAACATATCATCTTCAAGCGTTATGAAGTTCAAATACTGATCAAACACCTGAGGAAAGATGGGGCATGTGATTACATCAAGCTGCAAATTTCATTTAAAAGTAGAAAAAAAAACTCTGACTGAAATGTAAGTTATTGGTTAGAACATAAATGAATCTGACTTACTTTGGTCACCTGGTTTACTGCATTAGCTGCAAGAGCAGCACTTGCTATGTCCTCTAGTTTGCTTCTGGAAATTGCAGAGATGAAGTTCAAATAGTAGGACTCATAGAGTTGGTTTCGAAGATCCTGTGAAGGAAAAACATTATTACCTTTGGAATTGACTCATTTCAACACTAATAGGAAAACAAAACTCAATATTAACCTGGCATATCCTGTCAATGTTCTCCTCTGTGGGCATTACAAAGAAAATGGCAGGAACATCTGGAATGGGGTCGCGGTCTGAGTGCAACAAGCTAAAAAACAGAAATATAAACTATTTTAACATGTGGTTACCCATCACAACTCTAATAAAAATATCTTAAGAGTGCCTCACAGGTGCAAAGTGATGCCCATGTCCCGCAGCTCTTTCACGGACAGCAGCGGAGATATAATGTCTTGACCAAAGCGATCGTAAATAAGAACCTACCAGAGTGGAAATGATGAACGCATTCGTGTGACATCTTAAAAACAAAAGGGGCAAGCAAAAGGCAACTCTTACCTTCCATACTGGCTCAGCTGTTGAGTTTTTCAGGGGTGGGGCATTAAAATTGAGCATTCGCTTCAGAGCGGCTGAGGACAGAGATATTATCACAAGTCTATCAATTAGAACAATTGATCTGAAATACAATATTTACTTGTAAAACAAGCAAGAAGGCAAACTGCATTTGGGACAATGTGTGTCAAGAAAAGCATTTTGTTTTGCTAATAACATTACGTACTTTATCAACTTCTTTGTTAAGTAATGCTCTTTTATAGTCACATGTTCACTAGACACCTCTTAAATAAATTATTTGATTCATCCGTGGTTGAAGGATCTTAATTAGAATTTGTAGTTTTAAGTGTGGTTTTCCTCCTAAGACTATAATGGGGTGAACTCATTTTTGCAACATGGACTTTGTTAGGAAAAATATGTTTTTGTGTGTGTAAAATACAGGTCTTGTGTGCAATGACTGATCCACATTTGTGGGAGTATTTCATAGTATAGTATTTCATAGAAAATGTTGAATCTAAAAGGAAACTAAATGTTTATTGACAA
This sequence comes from Danionella cerebrum, assembly GCA_007224835.1. NCBI lineage: Eukaryota > Metazoa > Chordata > Actinopteri > Cypriniformes > Danionidae > Danionella > Danionella cerebrum. Next base: position 99,503 of record SRMA01026332.1, read on the forward strand.
ATGTAGTGGGGTGTACTGATGTAGAGCTCATTAGCATATAACATAAATTAAGTTTGAAAATACGTTACACTTGTGAACTGCAAACATCAGTTCCCTAAATGACCATTTCAGCAACTACCTTTAATAATGAATTCAGAGCTAATAATGTGAACAATAATATTAAGACTTGTCCTGTGAATTACAACTCCTATTAATCAGATTCATTAACTCAGATACTAGAATTATACAACCGGAGTGATAATTACATTATGCCAACAGTAGTATACGTTATATATATTAAATCCACAAGCACCAATAGTGAACTCATTAATCCGATCATTCATTTTACAACGATTGATGTTTTAACGTTACATTATCTGTTAGCATATTGACACGGTTGACAGCTTTGCCTTCCGATTCAGCCCAGCTACGTCTTAATGTTAGATAATGGCAACGTTTTAAAACGGTTGTTTACGGCAAATTAATGTTAATAACAATATTTCTTTTAATAGTTTAAAACTTGCCAACAGACCTGTCTGTTTTTCCCGGACGGAGGCCGCCATCTTTACTGTTTATGCAGTGACGACTGCAAGGGTGACGTGGCAGCCAGGGAGCCACAAACGCGCATGCGTAATGGTCACTGTGAAGTCTGGTCAGAGCCTGCTTTTAGACTTTTTATAGATTTTTGGGTCGAATACGTTAACGAACCATAGTAAAGACAAAATCACTTTCTACATAAGGATAATATTGAATAAATGTGCAAAACTCAAACTTGCATTCGAACGATAACTAGATTCTTTTGTAACTGAACTTTTGACACGTTTTTTTTAATATAAATGGCTGGACATTTGAACCACTTAAAAGCATTCATGTTATAATAAAATTTTTTTAAATGAATTAACACTTGTTTATCTTTGAATCAATTTATAGTACAAAAGAGATTTTGGCATAATGAAGAAAAAACAATTGTAATCATAACAAAGATTAAAGTTTGCATTTTTCATATAGCTTACTGAGATGACTGAGAAACCAGCAAAATAGTTCTTGAAAAGTCTGATATTATTTAAACTGGTCATTTAACTATTCAGTATTTGTAATGCAACCAGGGATCAAATAAGGAGAGAATAAAAACAACACACCAAAATCTGACTACTGAAGATAAAAGCTACTTAGTTTAAACAGAACAAAACATAATAAGAAATCAAAACTTAAGATAAATGCGACTTAGTTTAAAACAGAATTAAAGGTTGGAATAAAAAATAAAACACACACACACAATCTCTTTAAGGAATATAACACAAGAGCTCCATCTTATGGCAACCATAAATTATTACCTCGTTAATTGAACAAATTTTGTATCCAAAAAAATCTAGGTTCCTAAAACGAGCACATGCTTTTCTTTGACAACATGAAACATTATTCATTACGAACTGGTTCCAACAGTAAATAATATAAAATAAAAAAATTTGCAAAACTTTATATACAACTGCATCCCACAATAAAAATAAAGAAACTCTGAAAAAATGGGTATATATTGCTGGCTATAATAGTTTGTGCCTCTATAGTGTGGAACAGCTCAGAGAAAATCAGACACACTGACCATTCTAATCTCTAAAACAATCAAACAACACAAACAATGAACGTCCAAAATGAGGTCCAAAATCAAGTCTAGAACTCCTGAATCATGGCGAACTGACAAACGACATAATCCAAGTGCTTCTTGAACAGCTCATAAGAGGGTAGTAGAGGTAGAAGGACGTGATTGGTATCCCAGTGGCTCTGAGGAAAGGCACAAAAGGGGTCTGGGGGGCTGAAGAACGAAATGGACGGAGTGGGCTTAAATCCGATGGCAGGAACCAAATCAGTACCAATGGTGAAGGTCAGGAGGTCTTCGAGTGATGCTGCACATAGGCCCTCTGAAAAACAAGAAGAGGGTTGAAGGGATAGATCAACCCATTTTCAATAATCCCCAGCCTCTTCTTCCAAACATTTTTTCGTAAATTATTAACCACAAAAATGACAAAATCTCATTTAATTCAACCACGTGATTCAGCTGGAAGGACCGTAGTATGAAATGGTGGAACTTTTGTATCTTTTGTACAGTGTTAAAAAAAACTTTTAAAATAATTCTTGTTTTTGTCACCAGCAAACTTGACAAATGTATTGTGGAGTAGTCTTCCAGAAAAAAAAACAATACAAAGGCTATAGCTTGTACAGAATGCAGGTGATTTCGCTCATAACTGTGTAAGTATTTGTGATGTGGACATTGGTCAAACATTTCAGTTTCTCAGAAATATAAATGTTACACCAATAGCCTTTCCACCACAGGAGAGTGATTTCACTCGATGTTTGGCTGTCCAATATGTGTGGATTTCCCTCCTCTCTCCCATTGAACTCAATAGAATTAAAAAAAAAAAGACAACAAAAAGTGAGTGCTGTCCAAAACTAAAAAAAAAGAAAAAAAAGGATTTTAGCACACATAGAAATTCTGAATATTATAGAATAAAACATACCATCGCATTCCTCCAGATAGCGTTTCCAAAAGTTTGTTGCCGTTTTCTCTTGTGCTCGTTGCTCACTCTTCTCTGAAAGCTGGACGCTAAACAGTTCACTGACGGATTTAGCCGTAAGCCTCTCCATGGGCCCACAGAAGACTGAAAAGAAACTCTCTGCGCACGTCTGAACCTTTTCAAACAGGCCAAGTGTCCTCAAACCTTCACGGAATCTGGAAAAAGACATGAAATTGATGTTTTGCAACATATTATATAGTGACCATGTATGTGATCATTCATATTCCAAATGAAATGGCTTCATATTAATGAAAAATAATATAACAAAAACACAAACTTTGATGTTGACTAGAAAAAGTGTAGTTTATTAATCTGTTTATAAGCAAAATGAATTGGTTGCTAAGGTATAATGTTTGGTTGGCATGGAGAAGTCAGTGACAATGTTCCCCAACCAATAGGAGTGAAATAAACCAACCCTGTCTATACGATTTTCCCTAGAGTGATATGCCAAATTGATTGCTATGGTAAACAGTCTGGTCAATACGGAGGGGTCAGAGATATAATATGATGCTCCCCATGTCGATGTAAGTTAAATGAACCAAGCCCCATGTCTATCATTTAACAAGGCGGAGATACATGGAGATATTTGGTTGCTAGGGAGCGGTTAAAAAATTATTTATTAGTATGTTTAACCCAAACAAAAAGATATAGCATGACATCGATATAGTTTGGTGACTATAGTTTGAATGATCTAGGAGGGGATTCGTTTAGAATTTGTTGTCCATGTATGACATGACAAGCCAACATTAAAATTTTAATGTTGATTTATATATATATAAAACTTTTGCTATACCAACATTTCAAGTAAAAAAAATCCACTTGATTTTAATGAGCCAAAATTAGAGGAAGTACATTTTTTGGAAGCTTAAAAGGAACCCTCAATAAGACTTTTACTTCACAATCATACTTTTATCTAAACTGTTTTAGTTACGTGTATGGTTGCACAAAATATGGGGACCAACCTCTGCAGAGGGAGCTGTAGTCTGAGGATTAGATAGAAGTTAAGGACATCTTCCACCAACAAGTCCTTCTCAGAGAGTTCGCTAACTGTACGCCAGCAGCCGGCTGCTTCCAAATATTGTGATACTGACTGCATTGCATGTTGTAGCCCCTTTAATGTCTTTGATTCTGCAATCTAAAAATCAAACGCATAGTTTCAAAAAAGGTTCTGTCTGCTAAACCCAGCAGTAGTTTTGAAGAACAATCAAACCGACCCTTTTCAGTTTTTGACCGAAGGCAGTCTCTTCAAGGTCTTGTAATGTAGGCTTGTAGTCTGTGGGATAGTTAAACAGGCCGTGATACAGAGCTGGAGAGAAGAAGCCTAGAGGAGGACCTCCGTGAACCAAAGAAAGAGCCAAAAGGCTGCCGACTTCAAAGTAGAGATCATCTCGAAGAGCTGTTCACACAAAATCACTGTTCGTTTAGAAGGTCAAGCGAAAGTAGAAGAAATAGAGGGAGAAAATATAATTATACCTTTTGAGTTGAGAGCCAGGTTTTTAGCTCCATCAGGGCCCTCAAAAATGTCTGACATCTGCAGTTTTAAAACAAGCTGCCTGAGGAAGCAACGCTGGTTCTTTGTGTTGTTGTTAATTTTATCCCTGGAGAATTTCACAGAAAGTGTGGAAGAGGGATTAAAGTTACTTTGACGCAGAACCCGTAGTGCTGCTTCCATCACTCCATCATTTTGGCCAAGCAGCACCTCTGTAGACTGTTGCTGGGAGATCTGACTGGCCAGATCCATTAAGACTTCTGAAGAAGAGGCTAGCATGCACAGCCTTTAAAAAAAAAAGAGGGAAAAGGTGTTAGAATTTTTGCCCTCTACCCAGGCTGGACTATCATGGGCCAGTTCAGCATCTGGGACCACCAGGTTGGTGCTCTGTCATCTCCAAAGAACAGTCAGATCTAGCTTTGGATCTAGCTTTCCTAGCAATTTTTTGGAGATGTTTTTTGTTTGATTTTAATTAAAGGAACTGTTTGTCTGTACCTCGCTTCTGGGTCCTTGCCAGTGCTTGAAATCATGATTACATATGTACTACAGAAAGTGATAATACAGTAACGTTTACAGTTAAAGCCCAGCAGATGACAGCGGTATTTCCACTTCTTTTACTGAGGTAAATCCGAGGTAGGTAAACCACGATATTACGAGGAAATACAGTAAAAAGCTTAGAATAATAAGAGTTAGGACATTATTAGGCAAGTACCTTTTTGGAACAAGCGTTGAATTAATGTCAGAAATGGTTTTTAACATCCTCTTCCTCTCTTGTTTAACAACCAGTGGCGATTCGACACGATCAGGCAACTGCACAGATGCTGTGAAGAAAGAAACGAAACGGGGTAATTAATTGAGGAACCTAAAGGAATTAATCACATATATTAGCTGATGGAATAATTCAATAAAAGTTACCTGTTTCAGAACTCAAAATGGGGAAAAAATATATAACTAATTAAATAAATAAATGAAAATGGGGCAACCTCTGGAGAAAAAAAAATCTCTGTCCCCTCTGTGATGATGGCAATCAATAATTAATGATGGGGTGTTGTTGGACCCCCATGAACACAGTTCAGCAAACTTACTGGTTTCCTCAGTCACAGCTTTGCAGTCAGTGCACACCCAGTCATTTTCGTTGAGGTTAACCCTGGAACACTTTCGATGAGTTCCCTTAGATCCACAGATCGTGCAACGAAGAATTTCAAAATACCTGAGAAGCAAAAAAAGCTTGTTATTTTAATGATTGTTTGGATCTCCATATTATTGTCTATTTGCATGATTTATGATGCGTGAAAAATCTGTGCTTACCCTGACTGTGAACTTTTTCCACGACCTTGAAGACTGAGGCATCGAGTGGCATCACAATGCTCATACACCTGCAATAACTCCTCATAAGCATTTTCCTCCAACTCCCATGATGCATCTCTGTAGATTAAAGCAAGTGGTTTGATGAAAACTAAAAAGTATTACAAATGATTCCAGCAGTGGATGAAGGAAACATGAGTCAGTCATTGAACGATAGTCAGCATCAAAGACTACTGACCTCTCTGGTATATAAATTCCCATTCTGACCATCTCCTTTTGAAACATTTCCTTGTTGTTGCAGAGTGTACACTTGAAGAAGAACTTTGCAGCACTGTGGGCATATTTCTGGAATAAAAAGCTAAGTCACTATCAAACCTCCCACTACAGTGTTGTTTGCATCGATGATGGGATTACCTGAACACAATGCCTGTGAAACCAGCTTCCATGACATGCAGGACATTTGAGCACACAGTAAGAGAGGACGGGTTCAATTTGATCCAGACAGATTGAGCAACATAGAGGCAGACTGGGTTTGAAGATGCAGGACTGGCTCGGTGAGTGCTTTTTACAAAAAGACCTGTATAAAATTATCACCAGCATAAGTATGTAGATGAAAAGTCATTAACTAAATGAAATAGGAAGATATCAATATTTTAGATTTTCTCCATGAGAAATGATCAGTATATATCTCCACAATGACCAAAGTCTAAATCTAACAAATTCAGATGATTTATGAGTTTTGGCTGAACACAGACAATCAATTCTCAGGGTATCACCATCTACATTAACTCATCTTCCGCCTACATTTCACAAGAAGAAGCACACTTACGGAAACGAGTCTTTGAACTGGAAAATAACTTCATGCCCCAAACCACAGGGCATATGAAACTTTTTGGCACAACGTTTGATGAAGCAGCCAACAGAAGCACCTTTGTCCTTGCAAAACGAGCATCTCTGCATGTGAAAATACAATAACGATTTAGAAACTCTCAAAAGGTGTTAAAAGAAACAGTGTTCGCTTGTGTACTTACCAGCCTCAAAGATCTCTGAATCTCCTTTTTGATGTCCCCCACAAGAAACCCATGAATACCTTCATTCTCCTTTCCTCTCTGCGACATCCCACTAGCCATCAACTGCGAGTTGAAGATGGTACATATTGATATATTGACCAATAATGTTAACTGGCAAAATCAATGTTTTGGTGGTTGCTTTTTCAACAAGTAAAAAAAAATTCAACATTTTATAATTCAAAATCATTTGATTGTCAGAAAAAAAAGATAATCTCACACACGCACGGACATAAATGGATTTAATACATTTAAATCAACACAACATAAACTATAAATCAGTTAACTACCTCAGTTAACAAACTATTAACGTTAATTGTTACAAACATTAAAAGACGACAACTCACCAAACAGAAATAGTGGGCAGTTAGATTGTGCTCTTCAAGCGTGACCATCTCTCCATAAATATCTGGACAGTCGTCGCTTTTTTTGCAGAGAGAACAAGCTGGGGAACAAAAAAAGTTAACGTTACATTATTATCTTTAGGTTGCTGAGGTTGGAAATGTCGGTTATTATGAAACACGTTGAAATTCACTTAAATTTAAACTTGTAAGAAAACTAATTTACCCCTTTCTGTGTGTAGAATTTGTTTGTTTTGTATGCGCTGCTCTTTAATCGCGTCCATTTCCGTGTACGTTTTGCGTTGTGTCCTTTCATAAACGTTATCAATGTCGATTTAAAGATTAGTCATTTAAAGTCAGAACGTGGTTAACGCGCTGCCTTACATTCTCGTTTTGCTAGCTTCGCCTTGTCTACTCGCTCAGACAAACTAATCATTTAATCAATTTAATGTTTATAATCCCATTTCGAATAATTCCAGCGTAGTAGCAATCGAGACATTCAAAATTTGCGCCGAGAAAGAAATCCCGCCCCTGCTTGCGTCTGATTGGTTGAATTCAAATCACAAACCAAACAGAGATTTCTTTCTTCTTCTTTTGGTGTTTCGTGGGGTCTGGCAAACCAACGTTGAGGTGTATTACCGCCACCTACTGTTTTTTGAGTGTGCAATGCATATGACAGCTCCTCCTTTTTTCTTTTTTCCAATTAATCATTTAAATATTTAAATAATATATTAATAATATAAGTAATATAATAATAATGATGATGATGATAATGATAATAATAATAATATAAATAATAAAAAAGTTGAAGATAAAGTCAAAATATGACTTTTGTATCTGGATTTTGAGTTATTCATTGACCATTTCATCGATGGTCAAATGCACTGATACGCTATAACGTGATGAGCTGTGAAGAGATGAAGCAATATTTCAAACAAAAAGCAATAATAACAATGTTTTGTTTTGTTTTGTTTTTTTTTTTGCATTTTTTGCATGTTTTTGTCATTGCATTTTTAGCTGAAAGTGTTAGACTAGGCATCTACAGGGCCAGCAAGTTAAAATTTAGTCTTTTTGTTTATCAAATTTTTGACTTTTGACTGTCGAAATGTTTTATTTTTATCTTAAAATGTAGACTTTTTATCTCAAACTTTCGACTTTTAAATACGTGTATTTCGATAGCAGCATGTGTTTAATTCATATCAGTCAGTTAAGCAAATCTTAACCATATGGATACAATTATTTTGTTCATTATATATAGAAGCTTTCTTCTTCATAAACCAACTTTATAAAATGCTAGGGCCTACAATAAAATATTCATTCATTCGTTTTGTTCACTGATGCCACTTACCAGTAGGTGGTAGTAGATCGATATTTTTCCGACTACTGTTTCACCAAGACTGAACCCCTCCTGAAATCAGCCATACAATAATTTGACATCTTCACACCAACACTTTTGCAACCAATATCCCAGTCATAGTTTTAAAAAACAAACAACATTTTTCTCTTTCAAAACTTACCACCTTTAATAAAGCATTTTATATTTGTGGAATTACTGGAAAAGATTGATTTGTTTGTCTATGTTGCCCTTAAAAGATGTGCTTAATGCATCGGGTGCTCGTTTATCAGCAAGTATGACTGTTTTTGATTTAAACTCCTCTACAACTCCTTCCATTAAAGCAACATTCAGCCATTGGGGGCAGCTGTAAACTACCCTTGCTCATAGACTCCGTCCTATTGTTTGGCAACACTTATGAGGAGGTCCTTGAATGCTCTTTTGCCTCAAGATATAATATTACGTGCTATATTTTCCTCCTTTCACTACATTCCAGAGGGAGTCCAAACAACTCCCTCAGTTTCTAACGTAGCACTTTCCTCCCCAATGTCCAACAATTCTCAGCGTCTGCAGTATGCAAGCTAATTTAGCCAATTATGCACAGGTGTGATGCTAATTCTCCACTCTTGTGCAGAGCTCTCGACAGCAGAAATAGTATAATTATACAGCTGTCTCCATGTTTTCCTTCCCAACCACTGCAACTGCCCGAGTCTCACAAAAAACAACATTTCAGTAAAGGCTATATTGAAAAGTCTGCACTAGCTTTCTTTCGCTCTTCCACTCAGCTGTGCATTGCTGTACTTTTTGCAGCAGGTGTGAGACTATATCACACTCTGTATGAAATGAAACATTGGATATTGTTGCACATGCAGGCACAGACTCTCTAGGAGTCACCAAACAAATTGCTCCATTTGTCATGGAAGTATGTTGTGTTGATTTTCAGGTTTGCCAATTATATCGACTCCAAATGTGTAAATGGAAAGCAGCTTTGTTATTATGTGTGGTCTTAGGAGGCTTGAGCACATTCGGTTTTATTTGGAGTATGTGCTTGAATAGGATTTCAACAAATGAACTGGGAAAATATTCCCTTTTTAAAATAATCGTTGTTTTCAAGTACCAAACTGCTGTAATTCATTCCTTCTTTGACCCACTATTGAAAATGATATTGGGGATTACATAAAGTAAACATTGATGGTTATATTGTTGCAGAGTTTTGTATAGTTTCTTGAAAATGAGTCCGACCTGACCCCAATTTAATTTGAATTTTTGTGCCTGAACCTGACAGGCACAAAAAATCAAAAATTGGGGTCAGGCGATTTCAAAGAAATAGATCTGTGCAACCTGAGCCTGTGTACAATTATATCAACGTGAGTGCACACCAGACCCAATTCATTGATTCCTGACGGGCCTTGTAAGATTTGGGCAAAGATCTTCATCTCTACGAAAAAACATACATTCCACAATACATAACATAGAAATCCTGGGATAATACAGAGCAATTATATCCTTTCCTTCCTAGAGTGGTTCTAGTCACTTCCAAAACTTCTCTAGGTTGTCTCTGTCTGTATTTTTACTCTCAACTAGGAAACTATTATCCCTTTTTGTCTTCTCCTTAAATCAGAGAAGTCTTGATACAAACGTTAGCGCCTGGATGATATTACGTGCTCTAATAAAAAAAAAGTGCTCTTTTCTTAGCCTACAGAAGCTCATTGCATTCACCCAAATAAATATTTTTAAAGAGTTTATCTCATAATTATGAGATACTAAGTCATAATCTTGTGATACACTTTACAATTGGGGGGGGGGGGGGGGTGAATGCAATGAGCTTCCGTGCTTAGCTTTGCTAACCATGGGAATTAAAATACAGTTTTACTTTGACAGTGACAAGTTAAAATTGTTAAAAAGTGTTGAATCATTTCTATAGTTGGCTTAAAAGGTTTTTTTTCATTATTTCATTAGTTTTTTATTTTTTTTGGAATACTGTGATGCATAGTTGTATGTTGCCACCATTGTCATCAAAGTCAGTGTTTTTCAATATTTTTGTGGCAAGGTATTAATGAAAAAATGGATACCACCTGAAAGAAATATAGTAATCAACAAAATAATACAAAAAAATCATTGACATTTTGGTTGATTGGGACCAATTAAGTGAAATTGGGTAATTTCCAGGGCACATCAAACAATATTTCATGGCACACTAGTGGTGAAAAACACTAATGTAAATTTAAAAACCAGGGTTGGGCCGACAACCAAAATATGGTTGTAGCCAGTCAGCAGAAAAGCCATCACATTCACTGGCACGTCTCTGATGTTAAACTCCAAATCTTCTTTTGTTTGATGTCACTTCAACCATCAGTAGCCGCGTTACAGTGTTGATGCCATATCTAGCAAAGCAATCAGGATTTGTTTTAATCAATTCAATTATAAACATTAGCTCACAGAAATCTCAAAACACAAACACACACTAAAAATAGTTCTGCTTTTGTTCACCAGTCTACATAAATAAAGTTTATTGAAATTGTTGGTCCAATAAAAACTCGAGAGAGGAAAGAATAAATAGTTGCAGAGTCTCTATTCACTGAGGGTGGCTTGACATCTACATATAAAACAGTGTTAACCTTAGCAAGCATCTCAAATGTAGTAGAAATTCTATAGCGCTTTTCAAAAAGGTGTAATGCATTCCTGATTCCAGAATCCTACGCACCTCTGCAAAGCCCAAGACTCTCTTTGCTATATTGATGGGGCTTTCACCAGGGACAGCAACCTTTTCATTATATTCTGTCACTTTTGATACATTTAATCGACTTGACCACCAGATGAAGAGCTCTTCTACAGAGAGAGAGAGAAAAAAAGTGATATTATTATCAGCGTATGTAAGAGCTGCAAACCAGTGCTTGAAATTGACGTCTGAAGGAACATGGTCCCCTGAAAGAAGTCAAATTAAATGATCATGGTCCCTTGTTAGCTGCCCTTTCAATAGATGCATTTCTTGGGAACAGGATTGACTCCAAGCCCAATCTCAAGGCTTCCTGGTGCACATGTATAACAGCTTGTGATATCTCATCTCGTGTGGCTTGAGGAAATTGCTGTCTACACAGGGCAAATAATTCTGTCTCTTTGACCTGTGGTTCAGGGAAGTCTAATTATCAGCTTCAGCGCTGGGCTCACCAGGGTCCCTGAGCTGCCTTAAAGGCCCTGGGCTGTCACCCTTTCCATCTCCCCTCCCAAAATGAAAATTGAGTTGTCTGCAGAGTGATAAAATGTGTCTGCTAATCAGAAATGTGCAAAGATCCGGGGCGAGAGTGGCACCGAGGCATGAGAGAATTGCAGATGTCTTTCTTCCTGTCTGTCAGACTGTCAAAAGTTTTGCTAACATATATAATCACTTCAAAACATTCTTTTGGATATAGGCACCAAATACCCTTATTGGCCTTGTTAGCTGCTGAAAGTTTTCAACATAACGTCCAAAACTGTATAAACCATCAATTGTGGACGCCTTTAGCTAAGACGCTTCTAGACAGGGATGGAGAAAAAGAAACAAAACGGTGTGTGAGTGCGTATGTGTGTCATTGAGAACGAGAGAGAGGGAGAGATGTTGTACGGTGGTCTCTCTTTTTTCGTCACCCTCGGGTCATAGGGTTCACCATTGGGAGGAGCCTTTCTCTTCAGGAGGCATGCTGGGGTATCAATAACCTCAATGTTTCACCACATGATCTTTTTAAAAGTGCTCTGAAAACAAACACAGTGGCTGGAGTTCCAAGAGCAGGACCTACACTACAGTGCCACGTCTCTGGACGCAGGTAATATCTTTTACCCAGCATTCCCTGGCTGCATCAGTTAAACTAAATGCATGATTTGCTGCTTTGTTTCCATTTTTAAGTATCAGTTGTGCCATTTCAATGTTTGAAATGATTAATTCATGTTGTTGCGTGCAAAAGCTGGATGTTACTCCCCTGAAAAGACCGAGCTGAAAAGAGATTGCGTGTAAAAGAGAATTTCAATTCAACCTTTGAACCCAGCGCAGATGATTGAGATGTTTGCTTCCTTTTCCTATTTTTGCCAGCTAACATAAATCGAGGTCGACTTTTCCTGTTGCTCTTATGACTCAACAAAGAAGAAAAATAACTTTTGAAATCGCGTTTCTTAGTTTCACATTGCATTGCTTTGGTGAAATCTAATTTGAGAGAAAATGGCAACCCAGCTGTTCTTTTGATAGAGAATCACCAAAACATGGGTTCTTTCAGTGCAACATGGATAGTCCATCCTCATCTACACATCAATGCACTTTTCTCTTGTCTGTAAGGCTGTAATTAAAGCTCTGTGCTGTGCTAGGGGTAATTTATCCTCCTTCCCTGTCTCTGCTCTGAAATCAGGTACAGCAGGGCATGATTGCCATGGATGGGGCGTTGCGCTTTGCACAATGCCCCCGCTTTGTGTTTTTGTGAGCACGTGTGGATGAGCTCCCATTAAATATACAAATTTATTATGCAAACAAAAGAGGTTAATTGTCCACATATTTGTATGCAGTGTGTAAATGAATTATACAGGGAAAACTCGTTTCATAGCAACCGTCTCTGGAAGGAAGGTCGGGATGTGGAGGATTTATCAGAGATTTAGGTTTCAGACCAGTTGGTTTATGAAGAAACCCAAGAAAAAAACCCCCAAATGAATCCAGATACACTTTGATTTAAGCAGCAGACCAGAGAAAGTGTGATCATTCATCTCTTCCGTAATGAATTGCTTCACCTAATCAATTAGCCATGCGCGTTAGCACCTGCACGGTCCCTGGAGACAAAGATGAAAATCATTTCCCAAAAGCAATGGAGCTAATTCATATTGATTGTTCTCTATTAATAGTTCATATTTAATAGTTCAAATTATTAAACAAACGGGCCACTGGACAAATGTCCTGACAAGAACATTTGAATTTTTTTATTAAAAATGTCTTTTGGGTTTGTTCTGTCATGACAGACCTGAAAATTCTGTAAAAACATGTTCTTCTAAGTTTTGGAAAAATATCAACAATCTCTTGTAAAGGTGTAACAAAATATTGTGACACAATACATCGCAACACAAATTTGTCACAATTTGTTTCGTGGAGATACTAGAGATACTAGACATATTGTCTAGGAGTTGAAATGTATTTGCTTCTCGTGATTGTGATTCTAGTCACTTCTGAAACTTCTTTATCTTCTCTTCGAGTTTTTTTGTAATATTTACTAGGAGACAATTATACTTTACTCACATTTTAAACAAGAAAGAATATAAAATAAGCGCTCTCCTTTACTTAGAGTAAAAACGATGACTTAACGCAGCATTAACACTGTCCCCTAGTGGATGGATGGTATAAAATACTCTCATCAAACTAGACCCTAGCGTTCTTAGTCTTAAATTAATTTTTTTAGATTGTTTGTATATAAACAGTTTCAATAGTTGCTTAAAACAGTTTTGCAAAATATTGTGATACATTTCATATCATGGACATTTTTTATTTAAATGAATAAACAAAGTGTTAAATGGTTATAAGGCTTATTTTATTTAAATGAAGAAATAAATGGTTAAATGGTTATTACAAAGTTCGGGAGGAGCTTATAAGGACTAGCCAATTATCTTTTTCTGTCTAAAATTGTGAATTATATTTTCAATTGTATATAAGTGGGTACCACAGAAACGCCCATCTTTGGGCTGCCCCACATCCACCACACCTAACACATTTGTTTCCACAGATGATTTTCCAAAATACTTCACATCTGGAGAAATTTCTTTTCAAACAGGGAGTCTGAAATTGTGAATAAAAATGAAATAGTCCCCCCCCGTACAACAGACAATAAAACAAATGATCAAAGATCTAACTAGACCTTCTGCACAAAGTCACACAGCGGCAGGACAGGCTAGCTTTTATTTAAGCGTTTCCAGAGTGTTGTTAAAAACATTGTTGAGAGTTCACATGGATTGCCTCAGATTAAGTGTCGTTCCTCTCTCCTGCAGGGAGGTTGCATGGGATTTTCCACGATGACCAGGGATTAACCATACCAGGAGGAAGTCACATGAAGATTTTTAACTAATCAATCTTCTGCTTCTTCTGAAAGTCTGGGATATGATTTCTCCAAGTTCTCCAAGATTTCACCAGAGAATCAAATATATTTAAGTCCCAAAAAGGTCCAGATAGCTTTAGAAGTACCGTATATTATTACGGTAACAATGCAATTTAAAGCAGGTGTGTGAATATACACGTAGTTTAAATTGTATTTAATGATAATGTAAGAGTAAAAGTCACACCAATAATAAAAAATGAGGAAGTTAGAGAATCTGTAGAATTTAGTCCTTTGGTTAAAACAGTCAAGGATTCGGACTCAAGTTCAAGTTCAAGTTCAAGTTCGTTTAATTTATATAGCGCTTTTCACAACAGACATTGTCTCAAAGCAGCTTTACAGTAAACCAACAAGTTTAAACTCAACAAAGTGAAAAGAAATTAATTACTAAGTGGTGTACATGTCCTTGATGAGCAAGCCTGGGGCGACTCAACCCAACACAGTAAACCCAACACAGTAAAATCCTAAGAGTTAAATTAACTCTACTCAGAGTGTATTTGGTCCCACTCTATATAGAGTTAAACCAACTCTGAAGGAGAGTTATTTAAATAAATCTATTTGAACTAAACAGTCTATTTTTGTCTGCTTTTACTCTTTCTGGAGTGGACTTGGTCCCTCTCTGAATAGTTAATATTTAGTTTGCATTTTTCATGCAGATTTGGAAAAACATGAAGAAAATAGATTATTAAATTACTCTTTCTCAGAGTCGGTTTAACTCTATATAGAGTGGGACCAAATACACTCTGAGTAGAGTTAATTTAACTCTTAGGATTTTACTGTAAACTTGTTTATTCAACCAAAAAGTCTATTCCACCGGATGGGATGAAGGTACAGTGGGAGATTTGACTTAATCAGTGTGTTTTGATTGACCCCTAAACCCTGATTTATCTTGATAGATGCTTCATTGAAGATGACAGGATGCAAGGGTAAGCCAAGAGTGTGCGGATAAATGTCTGTCACAACACAAAGAATCACTGATGTCGTGTTCTTGTTTTTTCTTAGCTAAAACGCATTTTAAGTAGCCACATTAAAAGGGTAAAAAACATAAATTAGACTACAAGATGTAGATCATTCATATCAGAATTATATTTAAGGGAAGTCTTCTAAAAATATATTCATTCTCCGTTTCTCACGAGATAATAAGTAACATTTTTAAAATCTATTCAATCAATCTTGCCCCTTTAGCATAGCTTAGCAAAATCATTGATTCTTATTGGACCAGTAGTATTTCAGTTCACAAAGACACAACGTTTTTCATTTAAAACCTGACTGGTTTCCGGTATGAAGTGGCTATGAAAAAGTGGGATGAGCGCAACCGAGTTTGTCATCAAAACAGCCCGCTTCATTGGTCGTTCTCCTTGCAAAAATGATGTTCTGATAACGCCCATTGTTTTCACTCAAGGCGTGTTCAGACAAAAAATCTGAATCTTCGTGTAGCTGCCTTAACGTTGTGTTTTAGTAACAGGGTTAACTTATATGATGATATTTTGTAAAAATAGAAAGGGATTAAAAGGAAATATGATTATATCATTTACAGAATATGGTAATAGTGGTTCCCTTTCGGTTGGCCACTCCAACGTATATCAAGTCTCAGACTCTGGGAATTGCTCTCTGAGTGGCCAATCTTCTTACAACGGGCGAGTGAAAGCTTAATTCCCCAGTGAAATTAGCATGTGCCCCTATAAAGTCATTTTCTTATTTTGTATGCTTTTGGAGCCATACAGACCTCCAACAATCAGGACAAGAGATGATGGCTTTAGTTCCCGCATTTCAGCTGCCTTCAAAGAGAGATGCTGTAAAGCCAATTTTAGTTATTTATTTAATTTCAAAATAAACTTGTTAGGTACTTTTGAAAAAGGGGTTTATTACGGTGACTCCTTTTTTTCTTTGGTAATCTATATATAAATACAATATACTGTACATTTATTACCACATATAATCAAATAACACTGTTTTAAACATACCATTAAA
The DNA here is from genome assembly GCA_007224835.1 of Danionella cerebrum. NCBI lineage: Eukaryota > Metazoa > Chordata > Actinopteri > Cypriniformes > Danionidae > Danionella > Danionella cerebrum. Next base: position 115,650 of record SRMA01026332.1, read on the forward strand.
TAGCAAACGTGAGCTGATGGTGTTTTCACTAACCCTTGACAGTGAAGCTGTGCGTGTATTTGTTTGTTGTCTGCTTTGAGAACATTGATGTGACAGGTGGAAATGCAGTCCAGAAACATGTTGCCTAGAAACTAATGGAGTGAATAACCCAATATGTGTGTTTGTCCTAGTATAGGTAACCAATGGCAACAGGAAAATATGCCATCTTTCATGTTAACAGGCCTACAGTATGCAATTTCTTTTCAATATAAGAATTTCAACACTAGCAAACTAGATATTTTGTGTGGGAAAGCAGGAAACAACACACATGGCTTCATCCCTGATCTCTTTCTCTTGCTACTGAACCCTTATTGTCTCTAATTATGCATTTGTTCTTGCTTTTTCATGTGTAACAAGATTAAATTTCATTTACATCAGCAAAAAATGATATAGTCTTGTAATTTTGATCCTAACACATTGTACGTGATTCTGAGCATGTCCTGTTCTTGGGCTGTTGCGTGTCTGAGATGGACTACATTTCTACTCTGTGCTTGCATACTCGTAAATGCTCTATAAATATGGGCCAACAGGGTTATGCATTATATATGTGAAGCCGTCTTCAGTCCGGTCCCTTTGCACATCTACGGCTGGGGAGAGATGGGGGCACACACTGATGCTGGGGGAGGTGGAGGTCAGGTTCAGTTCGCTCCACTTGTCTGCAAGCACTGCTTGGGATAATCTGGCTAAGAAAATGAGGTGCTGTGTGCTTAGAGTATTAGCAACTCAATTTGTGACCCCAGCATCATCTTAGACACAACACTGGCCAGGTTCTTTTGGTTTTAAGACCTTTAGATTAAAGTCGAATGGCATGGGGATATAATTCGCAGTAGTCATTCCTTCAAGTGAGTAGAAATGAAAATGAAAATCTCAATCACAAATTTTACTACGCATTCACTGAAATAAACTACAATGTTTATCACAGATAATTGGTTTGAGACATATGTTTAACAGAAAGTAAATTAACATTCCTTATTAGTCTTTGAGGTTATCTGATACTTAAAAAGGGCATTCGTACCTTATCCTTCGAGTCAATCATACTTTAAAATCAATGCTAATCTTTGACTGAACATTGATTTATGATTCAAAATGTATGGAATTTACAGACAAATTGTGTTTATCTTTTATAAAACATAGGGGTAGCTTAAATTAAATGTATTTATATCATATCATGTATTGCAACTGCAGCTGGTCAGAGTTGTAAGGTCAAAAGTTTGAGGATAGGAAAAATAGAAAATGTTTTGAATATAATGTATGCGAGAGTGTTGAAATGCAGCGTATCACCAAGCCCCGCCCCCTTTGTAGCAATTACAGAGATATTGCCAAATCTGTTACCAGTTGGGTTGAATTATGTGATGAGTTTGAATGTGGAAACAACTGAAGTTCAGCTTTAATTAATTTTTTTTTTAAAACATTATTTTTGGACAGTGAAAGGGAAATTAGGAGGAGAGAGAAATGGGGCGGGATAGGAAAGACGACAATGCAGGATTCAAACCGTATCGGCCCTGGGAAACCGCACGTTAGTTACCTACTACACCACGCCACAGCACTTAATTAATTATTTTAATTAATAAATTAAATCAACAATTGTATTTTGGCTGTAGTGCCAGTAGACTGTAATGTTAGCAGTAGCAGATGTTAAAGGTGCAGAATGTGATCTTTGGGAGTCGACATTGACTTTGAAATCAATTATCACGCCCTCTGACCAATGGGGGAAAGCTCCGCCTCACACATTGATCTATAGAAAGGAATCTACCAAGTCAGATTATATTCATGCAAAAGGAGGATCTGACCACACAACTTCCAAAGCTTCCAGACGTTACTAAGCCTCAGGATAACTGCATGTGGATTCAAAGTACTCCACTATGCTCACTGTTAGCTTTTGTACAGTATGATAAAACCCAACCCATCTCTTTAACCAATCAAGAGCCATTAAATGCTCAAACATCAACTTTCTCCTCTTGAGGTGAAACACATTATTTTTAACACTCGACTGGGACTGTTGTCCTCTTTTAAACATTAAATGTGCACAACCAAGAAATAATGTTTCCTGATGTGCTGTAGTTTTTCACTTTTGTTGATTCTTTCCACCAAAAACCGATGTGCTTAGTACTCAGACGTCCAGATCAACATTTGAACAGCTCAGAAGTGTTAGAAATGCCAGCATAAGTTAAGACTGGATCAGTGCTCTTCTAATGAGATTAGATATTTCCTTTGCTCCTTGCAGTCATAGGTCATCCCCCCTCATTGTGCTGTATTTTACAACTTGTCTTCTCTGCCATTCAATTGAATTCCGCTACAGTTTAAGAGCTTTTGGGGGATTACGTAGACACGTTTTTTGCCATGTGTTACCCTCACCTTCAAAAACAACCCAAAGTGAGCAACTCTGTTAATGCAACTTGACACGGGTGGCTTTGAGCCAAGGACTGGGTGCAGATTTGGAGCAAACAGGGCAATTGTTTTCATGCTCTTTTAATGGTTTTACTCGTGAAACAGGTTAAAGTGGAGACTTTTTCAGCAGCTAGTGTTTCTGTCGACAGGGTGTTCCATTAGTAGTGCACGTGAGGGGCATGGCATGTGGCCCTCGGGTCACCGAATCTTTCCGCCCTCTTTCTGTAGCAACTGTAAAGGTCGACTGAAAGTGTACACACCATATAAGTGAATTTGTGATAAAAAGCGTTCATTTTTAAAGGTATGTGGGACTCATTTGGAAAGCTCCTCATTAATGCGCCTTCCATGACGGCCTCTGTCAAGATAGTGAGTCTTTCCAAGGTAGGGGGGCCTGCAGGTGGATAATTTGTTCTGCCAGGTTCCTCAGCCCCTGCGTTAATGAATGCAACAGTACGGATCAGAGCTCATGCCATGGAGAGCTGTCCAACTTCAATGATGCCCTGCTGGAATTCCTGACTGGATTAACCAATGACTTCCCTACTCCGAGCCCTTATTAGGCAGTTTTGATCTCCCCATGCCATGGGAGCAATCTAGGGTGAGCGGGTCGAGAGTAGTTTGCGCTACCAAGTAATGAAGCGTGGGTAAGCAAGCCCAGCTCCTGCACCCCTCCTTTCCTTGTCTGCTTTTCCAAATTGCATGTGTTTATAATACAACACGCTCCAGAGAACAAACACAGAATGTGGAGGGCATGGGGATATGCCTCCTCTTTTCTTTGCTCCATTGTTGAATCAAGGGTGTCTGTCAAACATTGTTCACATCAGCGCTGTCATGAGATTTATGGCTCACATCTGGCCAAACAAGTGTCATCTACAAGATCTTTTGTCATCTATTTGTTTTCAAACCACTGCCTGAAACCAAACATGATCCGACATTAAATAGTTTAGATTACACATCTACATCAAAGAACAAAAAGTTTTGAAAATAGAGAAAAAAGTATATATATTTCACATTTTCAAAATGGGTTTTGGTTCATCTTAAGTAACTTATTCAAATGTTTGTATTAGATTTAGAATCAAAAGGTGGGTGCTGTCTTTTGTTTTATTGAAATCCCTCTTGTTGTTCTTTATATAAGTACCAGGACTGAACAATACAGGACTTGACTTTTTTTTTACATATAATTAGCAAATATTTGCTAGATAGCCACATGGAGCGCATGATTATAGAACAAATTCAGTTGTTTACCAAATATTGTGCATTTTTCGCTTATCTAATGAAATCTCTTAAATAATTAAAGTAACAGGACAGTATTTTTTAAATCACTGTCCAAGATATCATCACCAAATCATCAAATATGTAAATAAGAAATTGAGAGAACTTACCTGTACACTTTCCATGGCCGTCTAAAGATCCAAGTAATGCAACCCCCTGCTGAAAAACTGACTTGTGGATACTCCCTAGTTTTTTTTTACTAGGAAAGTAAAGATATTTGTATAAATAAATGTATTTCAAACCAATATTATACATTGATTTACATATCAACGCATAAGAAAAGTTATTATAACTGTATAGACTAAATTTACAATAATACTACTATCTGGTTCACTTTGCTTCGTAAAAAATACATTTATGAAACAAATTTAATGCTTATTTACACATAAAACGACTCAGGCAGAGAAATTGCACCCATAAGTTGGAATGGCTTCGTGTTGACCAGTTCATTCCAAAATTGATTGAGAAAAACACTGAAAAAGTTTCCAAATGTTTAAAAGGTGAGTCTCCTTGAGAGAGCCTCCTCCAGACAAATGAAAAAAAAAAAACCACATAAGAGTCTCGCCAGTATATTTTTATCCCCACACCCTCGGGATATGCTGTTTGTGTTGGATCATGGGAATGTGTTGATACAGTTAGTGTGGTAACAAGCAGACATCACCAAGCTGACATTTTGAGTATCAGGGGTGTGGAAATACCTCACTCACGTCAAGCCTTGAGGGGGGGGTGGGAGACGAGGTGCAAAGGTCTCATCTCTATTTCTCTGCTCCAGGACTGGGCCACTAGGGCTTAATACAATCCATAAACTCATCGGTCTGTTTATATATCAGCAGACCAAACAGTCTCTTATCCACTTCTATGGCCAAGCATAATGTACACACAAATCAGTGATGCTGTGGGTACACAAGCCAGGCCAATGGCTGGGAGCTGTGTGCTGTCTTTGCTTTCACAGCACACTGTCGCTTTAATAAATAAAGCACTCGCTCCAGTTAGCTGCTCAGTCAGAGCCCCGCCAAAGCCACATTGCGTGCAAACCCGGCTCACTGCTCGAGCTGTGGAGCGCTTGAGCCTAATCCAAGCTGACATGTTACAGTAAAAGTACTTTATAAAATCAATATTAAATTCACAGCCTTTGACATCCTGGGACATCTAAGATAAAGGGGAAATAAGGCGTAGGGTAAATAGTCCTGCAGCTGTGTCACTCGCTGAAGGAGGAAGCCCAGGGAAGACACGGGGGACTGTGGGGAGAATTAGTGCAGTGCTAGTCATGTTTTATACCAAGGTCTTGACATCAATGAAAACATTATAAAACGGCACGCAAACTCTGACGGGGGGAAAAAAAGAGAAAGAGCCGAGGCTGAGGCGGTGCTTCATTCAGAAGGCTTGGAAACCAGAGGGAGGAGACACAACAGAGAAAGTGATACCAAAGGAGGGAAATGTCAATGCTGTGGCTGTTTATCCTCGGGAAATTGATCTGTGTGCAGCACAAACAATTAACAAGTGACTTCTCCATTTGAGAATTGGACAGGAATAAAAAGGGAAATCACACTGTAATTAGTCAATCATCTCACAAAATAAAAAATTAAGCCTTAGAAGTCCGGAGCCTTGTTACAGCAGTTTTTTAAATCTAATAAAGTACCTTTAAAACAGTTTTGTGGCAATGCTTGATATCATTTTTGTACAACTGTAACTTTAGTAATGAATTATTTTATCATTATATTACAAAACAAACAAAAATATTCTTCACCCATTCACAGATTTTTTACTAGGGGTAAGTGTTGGGGGCTTGGGTTTAATAAAGTTATTAAGCTTTGTTTTATGTATAGACAATTTTGAAAAATCTATTTTTGTCGTCATTGTTTTTTTTACATCATTCAAACATTTTCAAAAAATATAAGACTTATATTTTGTGGAAATCATTCTGCAGCCAGCTTTTATCATCACGTTTTGGCTTCGCTCCGCCATCCATGTGAGACAAGCTTGGTCTAAACATTGAAAGACACGATCTGCCAAATCGCAGACACCCCTGAGTTAAATATATATATAAAAAAGTGCCATTTTTGTTCTGACTGAAAATCCCATTACAAAACCCCCAAAAATATGTAAAATCCCCCAAATCGTTTCTTTTTCATCTTTTAACTGTAAGCAAAATAAGAACTTCTTGCATACTGCCATTTCATTCAGTTTGATTTGTATGAAACCTTTGTCCACTAGGGGGCAGTGTTAAGTCATCTTTTTTAAAGTGATAGAGAACGCTAATTTTATAATCTTTCTCGTTTTAAATGTGAGTAAATGATAACCGTCTCCTAGTAAATATCACAGAAAACAAGAGTACAAGGTACAGAAGTTTCAGAAGTGACTATAGAATCACAATCAATTCAAGAAGCAAATACACTTCTGCTCCTAGACAATTTCTATTAATAGCTCTGTGACAATTTAATATTGCAGTGTATTGTTTCACCCCTAACGCATTATTATCTTGGCGATTCAATTATGCTCTTTGATTGACAGCTGTGTTCAGTGTCCCTCATTTTAAAGCTATAAAAGCAGCCAATCCGAGTGTTTGTGTAATATTTCCAGAGATTATGTGTATTTATTTATCCTGCAGGCTGGCGTGTGGAGATACAGTGTTGCAGGATTATGTGTGTCCTACTTTAGCTCCGGAGTAATCGAGAGTCCGTCGAGGATGGCACGCACACTGACTGAATGACTGAGGCCATGGTTTAATAGGTCAGCGGCCAGAGGAGATGAGTTGTGACAAGGACACAACTTGTAAAAGGTCAGGGGAGAAGACCGCACCCCACCCGCTGCTCCCCCATGATCTCAACAAGCTCCAAAAACTGCCAAATCAACACATATGGCTTTGTTAACACATCAACTCATTGTTCAGTCCAGGGCCTTAGAATTTGATGCATTTTTAATTGGATGGATTACTGTTCAGGTTGAATGAAAAAATGTGATTTTTTTCACATTCTAATGCGATTTTGAAAATGGATCTTTATTCCACAAGCGCATGCAAACTATCTGTGTCGGCTGGTTGAATGCATGACCTGTATTTCAGTAGAACGGTATCTAATTACAGATTTTCACCATCCCTTCCATAAGACTCCTGGTACTTGTACACGCTCCCTGGAGCCTCCACACATTTGCTTTATTTTGATTCTTGCTCTTCCATGCGCTAAGCATAGCACCACTCAGAAACATGACAAAGTACATGTTTCCTCGCTCCTAATGCACCCTAAAAGAGGATGTCTGTTGCTCTGCAAAAGCACTCAGAGGTGAACAAAGCACCAAAACAAACATATTGACTGCAACATGCCAACATCAATATAACAGTGATTTCTAGGTTCAAAATAAAAATGCATAATTCTTCACGTGTTAATACTGTTCTTTGAGAACACTGCATTTCTCGATGGATTCCCCTGACTGTTGCTGTTTTTCTTCTTTACATCACGGGAAGCAGATTTTGTCTGAATGCATGAATGAACTGACCTGAAAAATCAATGTACATGTGGACGCTGTTATTCTCTCTGACAATACTAACAGAGAAATGGAGTTAAGTAATGTAGCTGAGCTGATTCCTCCTAGAACTAGCTCTATTGTTGCGCATACAGTAAATAGTACATGATTATTGTTTTTCATTACTTAAAAATGGCTATGCAAATGAGGCATTTCAGTTCAAACATTGCATAAAAAATACACCACAACTCTATTTTTTTATTCTAACTTTAACATGTTGGACTTGACATTTAAAAAAGGCTAAAGCCACCGTGAACTCTTTCCTTTTTAATTGAACGGGAATGGAAACCATGATATTTAGTTTAAAATATAACTAAACTCAACTAAAAAGGAAGAAACAAGTTAATTTTCATTATTTAGCAATGGGTAGCTGCGGGTCAGAGTATATGGGTGGTTCAAGATTTCACAAATAGGCTTATAAGAGCCTTTAACACTCTAAAAAAAGGTTCTAAAAAGTAGGGGTGGGCGATATCTCGATATTTAAAAAATATCGAGATATTTTTTAAACTCGATATGAATTCTGGCATATCGTATATATCGATATAATGTCTATTTTTAATTTTCGCCAATTTGCTTGTGTGCCTTCTCTGTGCTGCGCTATTCCGCGCCTCCTTGCTTTTGTTCCCCCTCCCCTTGCCTGTCGTCTCAATCAACATGGCGGCGCCCGCAACCAGCCCGGAGGTTACAGAACTTGTTGCAAAAAAGAATTGCTGGCTCCATTATATGGAAATACTTTGGTTTTAAGTCGTCAGACGAACAACAGACAGATGTCTACTGCCGTGAATGCCGTGAAAGTTTCTGCCAACCAAAGCGCAACTAATCTCCACAATTCTATAACGCGGAGTGTAGAATATGAAAGACAGAGCGCAAGGTGGTGTAGCATCACAGAGTCCGTGGCATTTTTACATAGTGGTGGACATGGCACCCATATCCGTCGTTGAACAACGTGGCTTTAAACGTATGCTAAAAACACTTGATTCCAGTCAGATACAGTTTACCTCGTCGGCATTACTTTTCGAGACAGGAACTCCCGCGACTGTACACTACAGAGAGAGCGCGGCTTGCCGCTGAATTGGAAAAGGTTACTTACAACAGAGGTCCTGCAAAGATGAGCTTGACTTGTTTTATTTTTGAATGAAAAGAAGGCAATGTGTATTATTTTACAGTTAAATTATTATTTATGTTATCAGGGATTTTGTTTATATCCTAAATGTTACAGGAGCACTTTGTTCCTATGCACTGCCTGTTTTTTAGTTTTATTTTTGAATGAAAAGGCAATATGTATACAAGGATTACTGAAAGAAAATTTGCAGAAGCACCTCTGAGCTTCAATAAAAAGCGACTTTGACATTTGTATTATTTTTTTTTTGCAGTAGGGTTTTTTTTGGGGGTGGGGGGGGGTGGTTATAAATCCTGTAAAGATGTCGAGATATATATTGTATATCGAGATATAGCAAAATATATCGCCAGCCCTACTAAAAAGAACCAAATCTGGTTCTTTGGCTCGTAATCATAGGGGAACCTTTATCTTCTAAGGTGTAGATCCACACATCAAATGTATATAAAAAAATATGATACACTCATAAAACGCTGCAGGTTTGAAGGTCCTGTATTACACTTTTAAAGTGCACTTTTGCTTTAAAGAGTCTTACACACACAGCTTATGTACGGAGGTGATTAAAAATGAATTGGCCAATTCTAATAAGCTACCGTTATTTAACCACCATTAATAAGAGAATTCCCCATCACAAACCTCAACCACTGAGCACAGCCAACATTGAGCACAGCCACTTCTTGCCACATTCATTCCTTCCAAACTTATGATTTTTTCCTGAAAAAATTTACATATTTTCCTTTTGTAGAATTTTTGCATTCATGTGTTTGTGACTTTCTATGGACTTTTGCATATAAATGTTGTTTCTGAACTCATTCGAAGCCACTGCTGCTGTGAGTCTTACCGTCTAACCTGATCTAACCCGATCTAACCTGATAGTTATATGCTCCAAGGAAACGCACTAACACTGACTTGCTACACCAACACTTTATTGGGTACACCTGTACAACTACTCTTTCTAATCAGCCAATCACATGGCAGCAACAATGTAGAAATGGTGAAGACGATCTGCTGCAGTTCATGCAGGATGTGGAAGAAAGATGATTTAAGTGACTTTGAATGTGACATGGTTGTTGGTGTCAGAAGGGCTGCTCTGAGTATTTCAGAAACTTCTGATCTACCAGGATCTACCATGCACAACCATCTCTGGTTTTACAGAGAATGGTCCAAATAACTACTTGTTACAATTGAGGTATGCAGAGAGCATCTCTGAACGCACAATACGTCAACCCTTTAGGCTCAAGACCACACCACGTGGCGCTCCGGTCGGCTAAGAACTTAAAACTGAGGCTACAAGTTGTTCAAGGCTCACCAGAATTGGACAATATAAGATTGGAAAAAAGCTGTCTGGTCTGATGAGCACCGCTTTCTTCAGTATTAGGACAGTAAGGTCAGAAATTTTTCGTCAACAACATGAAGACATGGATCGGGATGATGGTGGGGGTGTAATGGTGTGGGAGATCTTTTGGGTTCATTGGTACCAATTGAGCTTCTTGTCAATGCCACAGCCTCCCTGAGTATTGTTGCTGACCATGTCCATCCCTTTATCTTCTAATGGCTACTTCCAGCAGGAAAACATGATCCAGCGTGATCTCAGATTGGTTCCTTGAACATCACATTGAGTTCCCTGTGAAAGATCTCAATACAATAGAGCATGGATGTGCAGCTGACAAATCTGCAGCAAATGCGTGAAACTATCATCTCAATGTGGACCAAACTGAAGGTAAAGGTGGGTCCAACCCATTAACACTAAGGTGTACCTAATAAAGTGGCCGGTTTGGTGTATACATCTGTGGTTCTCGTATTCCTTGTTAGTGCTGGGACACTTTGCCTCCGCCCTTTTTCTTTGTGTGTGTGCGTGCACATGTGTGTGTTTGTGATTGTAGAGTGATAGACAGCTTGTTACGCTCAACCTAAGGCGGCACCTCGTTAACACAACCCTTGGAATATGGACATAATGAAAGAACCTGGCAACACATCTCACTGGCTCTATTAGCCTCTCAGTTTCCTCTCTGGGAAACTGCTCAGGGCCTCCATTCAAGAGTAGCCGCACAAAGAGCCCAATTCTTTAAATGCTAGACAGGCCCACGGACAGCTGGGTAGAAAATGTCACACAGTGCGTGGAATGCCCATTATCAGACACACTCATTTGTTCTCCGGGCCCTCCAAACCCTGTCAATCTCCACATCCCCCTTCCCATCAGCCACACACACAACCTGATACCGAATTGACAAATCGAGCCTTGCGTCTGTGACAGAATATAATAAACTCGGGAAAGGGGGAGCGTTGAGTCCACTCTGTTCTGCCCAATCTAATTGGTTTCGACATCAAAGATGTCAGTCAACGCTAGACTCCCCTTTTAGACAGTTTCTCTCACTCTCTCTCCTTCTCATTATGCCAATGGTCCTTTAATGGAGCCGTCAGTTCCCTGCACAGGGGGATTTGGTGGAAGTCATAATTAGTGATTTCATTTGACAGAGCAGTTCTGTCTCCATTTAGTTTTTAACACCCCCAGGCCACATTTTTCACATCGAGTTGTCTCAAGCACGCTGATCAGCTTTGGAGCACCTGGTCTGAGATCCAAGCTGTCACACTTTCCCTATTGTCTTTTGAACACTGTGTTCATAGATGGCCTCAGGGGTTGAGACAATTTTGCTGTGGTTTTACCAACTAATTGACACTTCCATTCTTACTTGGTTAATAAAGATGTTGACGAATCGCCACCACACTACATTTCCAATGTAAAATTCCACATTATGTTCAAGACTTGGGGACCTTTCGGCATTTCGTTTCTACTCAGGAAGGAATCAGCACGCGCACTTGCTTGTAAATATTTTATAGGAGAAATATAATGCAATGCAGCTTTCAAAAAGTCTTAACAAACAGATTTCAACCAACTGAGAACTGATCAGTAAAAAAACATTTTATTTATTAAATTTAGAAGTTAAATTTTTTCCTCCGGGTGCTCCGGTTTCCCCCACAGTCCCCAAAAACATGCGGATAGGTTTATTGAATAAGCTAAATTCCCCTTAGGTGTGCATGTGTGTGTGTGAATGTTGCCCTGTGATGGACTGGCGAACTGTCCAGGGTGTACCCCCGCCTCTCGCCCAATGTGTGCCGGAGATAGGCACCGGCAGACCCCCGTGACCCCGAAAGGGAATAAACGGGAATGAAAATGAATGAATGAATGAATGAATGAATAAACATAATCTTTGATGGTGTTTGGAATGCTCCTCCAATCAGAAGCGCTTTTAGCTCACTCTTTTAACAGTCCAGCAACCTATCAATATATATTTTTTGATTCTCTGTCTGTAATACTTCTCTATTTTTTTATTGATTTATGGTGTTTTCTTCTGTTTTCTTCTTCATTTTGCAAAATGTTCACACAAAACAAAAACGGATTACACGACGAAATCCATGAAATTTAGAGTGTTACACAAATATTTTTGCAGACTACAGAGAAAATTCTAGCAACAGCTATCATCATACCTACTGGTTATGAGTGGGGGGAAGAGGTAAAAAAAGGTGTAGTATATTCATGTCACAAAGTACTTGCTAAAAGATACAAAATCGATGACCGCTTCAGCAACTCTGACTTTTTCTTTTTGATGTTGATGATGATCATGATATTTTTGGGACTCTCAAGGTCAACGCTCGGAGAAGCAGCTACAATAAAACAAAAATACACAAAGAAAAAAAAAATCCTTAAAAGCTATCCCACCCAATAATGTTTTTGGAAGCCGAGGGGCTCCACATGCAAACCAGCTGGTTGTCAGTTAATAATCACAATACACAAAGACCTTTCACTTTCAAACACAAGCTACATGTTCCTCGAGTTCAGAGCTATGTTATACACTGCAGGTAGTTGGATGATAGGGGCTCTTTGATGTTCTCACCTGCTTATTTTACTCTGGAAAAAGTCAATCTTCTAATTCTTTGGAGTCCCACAAGGAAATAACCTATATAAACATATATGCCTTAATATAAGGTGTTCAATATCCATATATGTGACATAAATAGAAATGAGTGTTTTCCTATATATATATATATATATATATATATATATATATATATATATATATATATATATATATATATATATATATATATATATATATTGCTATGTTTGGTCTGTAATGATCTTTTAGCCATTGAATCTAGAAACTGCTTTGAAACAATACAGAAAACATTGTATACTTTGGTGGATTTACAAAGAAACAATTTTGTAATACATTTCCGTCTCTTCCTCCATCTTCATACAAGAAAGAATTGACCTTGGAAATGTTTCAGAATAATATACGCACTTCAAATTTGCCTACATGTGTCATATATACACATATATGTTATCAATTATATGGATATTTACTGCATATAGGTTTCAAATATGCGCATTTAGGTTTTTTCCATGTGGGGTCTGCTAGTGCCAGGTGCCAACTCCCCTATTCCATTGATAGTCTATAAGTATTCCCTATAAGACGAGAAGATGGCAACAACCTGGACACCCAAGTCCAACACAACAGTGCTAACTGTTCCACTGTGTCCTGAAAATAAATTCAATTCTGAAAGGAAATTTCAGTCAGGCATAAGTGAAATAGACATACTTTCACATAGCTGGTTAGTAATTGCCCCTAATGTCACACTCTGAGTGTGATGAAGAACCAACAATCTCCTCCTGCAAACCTTTCACCCTTTGAAGAGTTGCATGGCAAAGGCATGTCCGTTAGCAAGAGATGTGAATGTCACAATTAATCATGATGTTCTAGCTATATTGTTACATTACAGAGAATAATTGTACGACTATCAGGAGGAGCATATACTTGGTATAAATTGCTAAGCTACAACACAAGGCTGTGATATATCTAATCATATAGAACTGTGTCCCTAATAGTGAAAAGGATTAGCTCTGGCCTGTTCGACACTGCAGCTCCGCTAACGAGTGATTCTGTCTCAAAGTTTCAACACTCCCTGCATCATACAAACCAGCTGATTGGCAGTTTGTGTGTCTATGCGCAGCTTGTCTATGCAAGAAGCATCACCACCTGCTGTTGCATGACTGCTTAAGCTTCTGCCCCATACAATTTGACATTCAGGATGACGACGGAAAACATCAATAAATAAATAACCCAGACAAATAAATCCATAGAAATACTCAATTGAAGACTGAATGAAACGCTTTGTGAATGTAATATGCTGTGGATGCATTTCAAATGTAAATTATGGTATTCTAACTCATTTGGTTTTCCATCTTTTCCGTCTTCATTTCGTCTCGGGTTCTACAGGCTCACAGCTGGACTTTTGTTTGCCACTCCACTCAGCATCTCTGTCTTATTATATCGCCCTTCAGACGATATTCATACAGCAGGTTGTGAGAAATAAGTGCGTCAGGCCTCAAGTTCATGTGGCAGAGTTCAATGGTGTGAGCCATCCAAACACTTTCACATCAAAAGTCAAGTTTCCTTCTCGCGTTGGCACTGTCTGCATGATTGGACTTGAGACATTAGATCTGTTTCCTGATTCATAATGCTCGATCCAATGAGAGGAGACAGCCATTCTCCAGACCCTGATGTTTAATTCACAGAGCTGCCACTGTATCCCTGTGTCATACAGTTTAAGTACTTCAAGCAGGTAGAGAAGAGAGATGATACAGTGGCGTCTGATTTATACTTAAATAAAATATACTTTTTTGTGAAAGCTCAAAGACTGAGATCTGCAACTTCACCATTGTTAGCATATTTTTATGCCCGTTGACCTGCTTTGAAACCAAACAGAATGTCTGGCTGCCAGGTGTTTTTTTTATACGGTAACCAACTGAGGCTAGAAGGGAGCATCATCTGGTTATCTGTTTAAAATACACCTGTCTAAAGAAGCATTAGATTCGAAAGTCTCAACCGTGGAAAAGACCAAAGAGCAATTCAAAGATATCAAGGACAACACTGTAGGCCTACACAAAGTATGAATGTGCTATAAAACCATTGCCAAACTTGACGCAACCGTTGAAAACTGTTGAGAGTGTACAAAATGATAGAAATAGAAAATCTTCTTTTAGTCTGGGGTTCTATGCATGCAAAACTCCACCTCATGGGAATGATTAGTAACTACAGGGGGACAGACTGAAATCCTGCAGTCCCACTGCAGATGAAAGCACATGTTAAGTCCAATGAAAGGTTCGGAGATGAACATCTGAATGAGTCAGAGGAGAATTGGGTGAAAGTGTCAGATGAGACTAAAATTAACCGTTAGAAGACTCTGTTATTCGTTTTATATTTTTGGTTTTAAAAGAACATTACAAGAGTTATGACACGTAAGTTTCAATGTAATTCAAATTCAAATGATAGAGAGTCTTTCAGTTTTGTTTTACAAACCCCAAATCGGTTCCATCAGTGGCATCTAGTGGTGAAAAGAAGGGATAACCCTTGGAAGTACCTATGATATTGCTTGTATTTTCAAGGCTCAGGCACAGAAAAAGCACAATGGCACAAAAAGTGCTTGGAACAGTGTATAAGGTTCCCCTGTTTTTTTTTAAATACAATTTTAACATCGTTTTGACCTTGGTTTTCTTTTTTGGTTATAAAACATAAAAACTGTTCATTCTCAAATAGCAAATTTCTCAATTTTTTTTTTTTTTTTTTACCGTTTGTTGTGGAATTATTGTGTAATGTAATGGAAAAATATTTGGACCCCCCCCCCAAACAATAGGGGTTGTACTAAAAAATATTAACAAGAATTTATTGCCACAAAACAGCTTTAAAGGTAATTTATTAGAGCAACTCTCTGTAGCTGTATGTAAAGTAGTTAAACGCACTCAAAAAGGCCTGAAACAACTGTACAGCATCAAAGAAATGTTGTAGAGATCTAGGTTTTATCAAATTTTGGGAGAGAACAGCATGACAATAATCACAGCATGACCACTGTGATTACCACCCAGTGCTAAATCATGCTTTATGGAGAGAATAAATACTAATTTTATTTACATACAGTAAGGACAATAATTTAACACAGTAAATTACAAATAAATCTTTTTAAAAAAACCATACAATGTGATTTCCGCATTTTTATTTTTAGATTTTTTTTGTCTCACATTGGATTTATGTATATTTAAATGAACAAAATTACTACTTATTCCTTGAAAATGCAAAAAAAAATATATATTAAATGATATTATTAGTATTCTATATGTATATGTAAACCAAACACTTGTGTCAAGGCTGTCAAAACCACATTTTGAAGTGAACTGGTGCAAGCTTGCAGCTTCTGACACATGTATTTCCATTTCATGTGTAAAATCACTGTCTGGCTACTGCACCCGGGGAAGGATGAAAACCACTGTCCCAAGGCTGCCTGGCCTTTGGCACCTTCTATCACTCAGAACTGCTGCTCTAGGTGCTGTAGTGACATCCGACAATACAACTCCTTACAGCACCTACTGTAAATCTGAACCAATACTACTGGGGTCAACAGGCTCGCACATACAGAGGCCAAAATATTTACTAATATAGAGAGGATTATAACATGATGGCAGCAAACATGAACGCCTTAACTTATAACCTACACTCAAATAAGCATTTGTCATAAATTAGTGCTCTTTAAAGATTTATGGATTATCTTGGAATGGGGTTGTACTGTATGTAAGCTGGAGTTAACAGGTCATTGCTCATTACTGTAATCCCTGATCATTTGTTTCAGGCAGACAAAAACAAACCACTTCGACCAATCCAAACACTGAATTAAAGAATGAATGTAGGTCATAGGTGATCAACATCTAATTGGATCTTGTACAGAAAACTATACTGGAGGGCACTTTCAAGCAGGTACTATCTGGACATTAAGGTCATTTAATTCCCCACAAGCTCAAGACAAATCCTATCACCATTGGGCATTTGCTCTTGAGATACCACGGCCACTTTAGCCAAATCCATTCATCCCACACACTTCAGTCACGCAATTTCGTTTGATGTCTGGAACAAATCCCAAGGGTGGCTCACACGTACAAATAGTTTCCCACTTTAAGGCATACATTTAAAAAAAATCCTCTCAACCTCGTCACATTCAGATGTTCACCTGTAAATTGTTTTCATGTAAAGATTTCACATGTGGATTATTTCAATGTATACATGGCAACCTGTGAATTACTGCTCCCATTTGAATTTGCAGATATTGATTGTTCTCTATGCGAGAACTGTGAGCCAACGAGGATTAAAGCACATGGAATAGTGTATTAAAAAAGTAGGAAAAATGCCAATGCAAGTTTTCATAACTTTCATTGTTCATCCCCACTTTGAACTCATCAGATTTGTACATCATCAGACTCCCAATTGAGATGATGGTGTCAAAGTTGAGTACCCCCTCAGATTTGACACAAAAATGGAAGACTGGGTACACAGCTCCCCCTGTCTGATATTGAATAACCGATGCTCCCTATTAGGGTTTTCTTTCTGAAGATGCTTAGCAACCCTCGTGCTAAAGTATTCCAACCCTGCCTTAATACAGACACAAAAATATATATATATAAAAAAATCAACTTTAATGCTAATTAGCTTGATGAAGTGTGTTTCTTTCAAATTTGAGCTACCCTGTGCAGGGCCCTAGGAACAAGACTGCCACAAAATGTTTGTGCTCATTGTTTAATATTTGTAGACAAATAACAATCTCTTATTAAAACATTTGTAGCACAGAACCGGAAATGGTCTAGAACCGGAACCTTATATTAGCACAGAACCGGAAGCATTTAATACAATACGGTTTTTTTTTAATTGAAATAATATTATACAAATTATTTAAAATCAATTTATTAAAAATGCCATCAGTAATTAATATAAATAATATAATATTGTGGCAGGGTACGAATTTTGTGAGCCCATGTTTTGCCTCTTCAGCCCTGTAGATGGCAGTGCTCCATTAACTTTCACGCAGGAAAAGAGAGGCACTCGCTGGGGAGCCCAAGCTCGACTTCAGTCTGTTTTATAAGCAGAAACCTAATTATACACATTCCTTCTGAAACCACAGCTCTTGACACATTAATGTATCATCAAAATATTTTTCGCTCATTAATATGACTTGTTTGTGCTACTGCTTACTAATATCTTGCGTTGTTAACATGCCTATTAGAAAAGGCATTTGGAGTAAATCAGATTTAACATGAGGCAAAACTCATTTCTCAAATAGGCTGTGACTGTATAGGTGCTGTGCGGCACAAACAACTTCAAACCGCATCAGCGTGACAAATGAGAGGCTAAATCAGAACACACTTCGTCTGAGGTGAATTTTGTGCTGCTTTTGTGCTGCTTTCAAAGCAGCTAACGACTATTACTTAACTAAGGGTTTGTTGTGGTTTTGACATCTTCCATTGGTAACGACTATATAGCAGCCCAGTGCCAGGAGAGATGAAGACGAAAAATGAAAAATCCGTTAAAATGGGCGGGAAACGAGAGAAAAAAGGTAATAAAACGGGTTCGTGAAATATGAAACATTTTTATTTTTCTTTATTTTGAAAATAGTTTTTAAACAACGTCCATGCAAAAATTCTTATTGTTGTCATAATTAATAATGTGATATTATATTTAGGATGAACGAGTGTGAACCAAGGACTGATGTACATATATTGTCAGGTCCAATCCAATAATTATACAAAACAGATGCTAACAATCATCCCTGTCACATATAGGTTGAAATCCTGTCATGAACGGAAACAGAAACAGCTGTGTAAGAGCCACACAATTGGGCGAAGTACAGCCCAACTCTCAAGGAGGTAAGGTTGAGAAAGACAACTTCTTGTCATTACTATATAAATTATAATGATTTTAAAGTAAGCTAAATTTGTTGGATTGTTATATTTACTTTTTTTAGAGGACTTGGGTGACATAATAAAATCAATTACATTGAGCACGGACAAAGCATGGACATGTTAGTCCACATTAGACTAAAACACGAGTCTCTGGTCGATTTTTTGGAGTTGTGGAAAAACAGCAGAAAATGTGCTGTCAGATAGTGTATTTACAGCGCCATTTACAGTATATGTGTATGATTGTGTATCTGTGCGTGTGTGATGTGGTGGAACAGAAATCCCACTGTGCTAAATGACCTGTGACTGAAGTCTTCCATCTCAACCCTATGATTCACACTGAGCCCCACGTCACCCTACACACACATGCTCAAATGAAGTTGGCTTCCTACTGAATCCATTCCAATTCTGTGCCCATGAAAGTGTATGGAAACTGAGCACAAATCAGTGCAGTAGCATCATGCAAAATCTTTTCAACGCATACAATTGGATGCCTACCTTAGACCCTCGAGGAAGTATTATTCTATTTAATATATTTATTTAATATACCGGTATATATATGTATTTTGTTTCATTGATATAGATGATACAGTGAAAGCAATGGGAAGCTTACACTCTAAATAAGATTCTCTAAGAGGCTCTTAGGCTCGCAATAAAAGGGGGACCTGTTTTGGTGCCATTTAACGCTTATCTTCAAAGGTGCTATTTAGAACCAACCATCAAAGGTGTTATTTAGCTCTAACATTCAAAAGTGATATTTAGAACCAATCACCAGCGAAAACCGGTGAAGAACCAAAAAGAGCTTTAGTGGTTCTTTAAAGCAAAAAGGTGCTATATAGCATAGTCAAACCTGCAAAGAACTGGTGAAGAACCAAAAAGAGCTTAAGGGGTTCTTTATAGCAAAAAGAGACTATATAGCACCTACAAACTTGCAAAGAACCAGTGAAGAAACAAAAAGAGCTTATGAGGTCCTTTAAAGTGAAAAGATGCTATATAGCACCCTCAAACCTGCAAAGAACCTGCAAGAACCACTGAAGAACCTTTTTTTTAAGAGTGTTAAAGAAAGAGTCAGAAACACGACTTTCAATTGGTTCATTTTCATTGATACTACAGCACACAACATTGGAAAATACTCAATTCCCTCATTCACATCAACTTCAATATTCTTGCCAAAGTGTGCTTTATTAAGCCTGGCTTCACTTTTGCTTTAAACAGCAACATGTTTTCCACTCAGTACCCTTTTTCACCATCTGCTAAATCATTGGGGGAAAAGTTGGGAATTAACAAGTTTCCACATGTTGCAGGTGAAAGTGGCACAGTTTTTAATTATACCTGGACTCAACTAATTCCAAATACTTAATAAAACAAATGGCAAATCAGCTCCTGACTGTTCCCTGGATAATTGGGACTCTGAGTTTCTTTAGCGTCTGCTACATTAATTAACGCCGCAATGAACTCAGCCACAATATGTTCTGTATTTGTTCAAATTGATTCCCCTGGTAGCGTCTGTGAAAGGTGGGAAAGCGCAGGACGATGAGGCTCCAGCCTGAGCTTCATTAGTTAGCTCACGAGCCACTCGGCTTTGCACTGAGCTCCGTGGCTTACATGTATGAGCTGGATAGCATAGAGTAAAGCACGCTTTCCTGACTGGATTACTTGGCAGAGCTAATGTCCTGATAAAAGAGAAGCCAGGCGATTTGGATTAGGAGCCTTTGTTTTTGCTTTCCAGGACAAAGTTATACACACATAACCAGTTTATGGTATAGTTATATAAGATGCTTTTCATTATGGGTCCATCCAGTGAGTTTCGGATTAAATCTGGCCTTTAGAATTTAAACTACAACTGTATCCTTATTGTGAAAAGGTAAAATGCATTCTAATCTTAACATACAATCACACACAAAAAAAAAACAGGTACTAGCAGGTGGACAAAAATCTGATTTATTTTAAATCTCACCATTTTGAAAAGTAAATTAATGTAAACAGAGTAAACATTGCTATAATAGGAAGTCAGTGATCAGATCCTTGAAAGCCCTGCGGTGTTCAGGATGAAGTGGTTAGAAGAATATTTACCCATCCCCCTTTCTTTTCCCTGTTTTTCTCACTCTCTTTCTTAATCAAGCAATTTTATCGTCCCTCCTCCATTCCCTCTCTCTTTTTCTCTCTCACCACACACACACACCTAGAATAATTATCTCGATCTGTGGCAGAGAGTGTCCTTCCGTCTACAAGCAATATGTACATTAATGGCCTCCCCGTCCCTCCTATGGAGGTTCTACTTTTTTGGGATTCATTTCAGCTCGCTATTCTTTCTGGTTTTCTGTGAGAGGATTGCTCTGAGAAACCCGTTGTCCTCCCACACACAAAATCTCCTGTTTTTACCCATGTGTGTCACAATACAAGATAATGGTTAAGAGACAGGGTTTCAGAAATGAATGGGTTTACATTCCATAAACACGTTAAAATGAGTTCTCTTTGTGTGCGTGTATGCGTCTGTATAGGGAAATGCGACAGAAAGGGTATGTGAAACAGAAAATAAAGAGGTTGAGAGCGAGGGAAAGAGAGAAGGGCTACTTTGTGTCTGAGGGTGTTCTTTAGCTTTGTGTTTTCAACATTTTGCCAATGTGGTTTCCTTATTTTTAAATATAACGTTGAGCCGCCAACAGACTTTCATTCACAGATGTGTGATTATTGCTGATTTTCATTGATATTAGGCCTTCCTCTCCTGTAATTCTTTTAAATGTATTCACTTTATTCATTCATGCATCATCATATACTACTGAAATGGTGGACAACACCAAGAACATAGGATGAACTCTGTTGAATGCAATAATATATGATTACTAATGAGAGATAATTGGCAATGACAGCCGTAATGACTGTACTGCCACTAAGAGGTTTTACTTTAATTTGTTCTCACCAAACCTTGAAAACTTTCAGTAATGGAGTTAATCTCCAGAATGAGTGGGGCTATGTATTATGTCTCAATGAAGACTGATTTGAGACGCTATGATCTGAGATAATGTTGTTGGTTTTTTTTTTTTTTACTCTAAATTGAATTTAACAAACATGTCTGACCATTCAACTCAGACCTCAGGCGTCAAAAAGGCATTTGCACCTACAGACTCACTGGACTCTGATCATTCTCTATAAATCCTAGATATGGTTATGCATGAAATCCCAGTTGATCATCAGTTTCTGAAATGCTCAGACCAGTCTGTCTTGCAAAAACAACCACGCCATGTTCGAAGTCATTTAAATGACCTTTCTTTCCCATTCAGATGCAGATCGCCTTGGTGTACATGTGTAAATGAATTGAGTTTCTGCCATGTTATTGGCTGATTGTAAATTTGCATTAACGAGCAGTTGGGCAGGTGTACCTAATAAAGTGGGCGGTGAGTGTAGTTTTTTCGAACAGCTAATAACTGGATTTTACCGGGCAGCTAGCATGTGAGCAGACGAGGTGGCAGAAAGTAAACAAAATTGTAAAGACTTTAAATCAAATGTATTTACAAACTTAAAAGAAAGCAATGCTTAATACAAGGCATTTTCATAAAGTTGTGAAGCTATTTTGCTGCTGAATTTGATTAATAAACTTGATTATTTTTACCGTTGAGAAAATTTTTTTACGTGTGGCAATGAAATTGAGGGTTTTACAGAGATTTAACATAAACCTCTGAACTTCAGTCTGTATTTGAACACTTATGTTTAGCATGGTTGGTAAGGAAAAAATAGGTTTGACTGAGATTTGATCTCAGATCTCTAGACTTAAAGTCTAGAGTGCTAACCATTAGGCTACACTAAAGAGCCACATAAGGCAGAAAGTAACACCGTTGAGTTGGTGGACCATCTCAACCAGCTTTAAACACCTAAACATACTTTTTTTTTTAATTTGTAACTGTGTCACAGTTGGATAAAACTCTGACCATTTTGAATGTGTTTTATGTTAATCTGTGAAGTGTTTGTTGTGCTATATGTTTGTGTTTATGTTCAGTTTACAAACATACATTGAAATAAATACTCACACAGTCACTTTGCACAACATTTAATGGAAAACACACTGCACTTACCATTTTTCATTTTCAGAACCAAACCTGTTCATTTCAAAACCCGGTCATTTTATACTCAATCTTTACCATGCCATACTGTTCCACCATCTTGGATGATGACATCATCAAGGTCACAAAAACATTTTTCTGTTAACTGGTTTGTTTTGCAATGTTTTGTCTAAATAAGTGTATTTTGAGTTTGTATGTGCTTTACTGTTTTTATTCATTTTTGCTCTGTTTGTGCTCATAGCAGTGAAATATTTCCACCACATGAAATTATGAAATGGTATGATCCAGGGGCGGAGCCTGCAACATATAAGGGCTCCCAGACTTCCATTTTGTGTGGGTTGTTGTAGGAGTATGGTGTGTCGGTGTCATCAAATGCAAGTAGCTATAAATATTGTCGTGTCTTTATTGTTTTGGATGTTTTTTTCTGGGGAGTTTTTTTTCTGGGATTTTTGCACCAATAAAAAACTAAATTTTTGTTACATCTGCAAAGTTTTTGTTGTTTTTGTCACTCGAGCCTCCCACCGTCAGGCTAACTCCTAACAAACTGCATTTAACCATTACACCATAGAAGCGCACATGTAGCTTGAAGGTGCAATTGGGTTGGTGGGCCAATACAGTGTGAACTGTCAGGGCCTTTAGCAGTTGGATGCAAGAGATGCATTTAATCCCATTATTTTCTATGTCTTGTGGAAATCTGGTGACATTTACCCTCTATGTTCCTGGATCATCTCTCACAAGATGGATTGGCTTGATGGATACGATCAAGCCATTCCCACAACAGCTCATTGGGGTTCAGATTCTTCCCACCCGTTTAGAACCCCTGGTGTATTATCCTGATGTTGGTGGCATTGGCAAGAAATTCCAAATTGGTTTCAAATCTGCATCTGGCATCACTGAGAATGGATGAAAATAAGCGTTAAACAGGAGACACTCATTATAACACTCCTGTTCTCGAACACACAGCTTCTCTCCTGACATACAGTATGTGTGAGGCATATGCTACACAAACATTGTCAGTGTACCACCATTCAATTAGTAAACAACAAAAGTCAGTTTGGTCAATAAATGGTCTGTGGGTGTGCCCTAGAACACAGAAAAAGCCTTCCACCTTCCCCCAGGAGCTCCTAGCTCCTTTTGTACGTGTTTTGTGAAAAACCCTCAATAAATAACTACTCTTTAATGAGCCTCTTTTTTGGCTGCGACGCACTTTCTGAGATTTGCAGCCAAATGTCTTTTGTTATTTACAGCAGCTATTTTCATGCACTCCTGGCGTTGTCGATGTAAAATAACAGTAATTGCTGGATCGTTTGCAGGTTGTTTAGCTTGTGTACCGAGCCAGATGAGAACAGTTAATGAGCACAGCTTCCAGCGGCAATTAGTGAAGCAGTCGTGTACATCACAGATGATTTGCAATTAGCTAGCTACATATTATATACACTATGCCAGGAGTGCAGTAGACACTTCAGTGAGTGTTTGTTTGAGGGGGTGCAAGGGAGAGATGCAAGGGGACACAGTATGAGATGCAAGCAAATGTTCACACCTATAGTTCTCATGAGAGACCTGTGCTTGAGATGATTAGGACCCTCCTTCTTTACTCCACTTTATATTATGTTAATTAGCTTAAAGCGGCAGTGTATATGAAAAAATATGATCTACCAGCAGTGTATCTTTAGTCGGTTCTATAGTGGATCTATATTTGTGCTCCAATAGAAACCGTGTGCTCATCATATCAAAATACCCGTGTGTTAACGGTTTATAATAGTGGCATTCATAGGAGGGGGCAGGAAATCTCTTTGGAGGCTGTTTCTTGCGTGACATCATCCTGGTAAAACTGTCAGGTCCTCTGACAGACACGCCAGATGGCTCTGTGTATGGGTGTGTGTGGATTGTTTCATTGTTTTTACACTCCGGGATAGCAGCAATGTTGACACCTTTTAGCTGCTAAAATTCAAACCTTAAAACATCAATGTTTTATTCAGCAAATATAATTTGCATTTAACTGCTTATGGGCGTCTGAAAAGCCGGATTGGTCATCGGTGTTTGCTGCAAGCGTGTAACATGTATTTTCAGTGTTACTACTGAGGCACAGAGTGAATTATCATTGCCATGTTTATTTATTCCACATTCTACTGCGATCTGACCTCATGAAGTTTCTTTAGAAGCTTGAAGGTTATTCTTTGTGAAAGCTGTGCATTTCTTTTCCAATTTACTATACAGTATAATGCTCACTGAGATGAAAATAATAATAAGGTCAGGCATCTTTTTTCTACAGATATATTTTCACACATACAGTGTTGTAAGCGGCATGTTTTGTCCTGATTTGCGACAGAAAACATGTTGCTGTTTTTTTGCCTGCTGGGAAAGGGGTTAGGATTAGGGATTGGGATAAGGCTTCGTATCTCTCTGACAGGACCTGTCAAAATGGCTAGCGGGTGACGGATTCTTGGAAAGATTCTCACAAGTTGGGATTAATTAGACCACAAAACATGAAACTGCAATGTGTACCACATGCATGAGGGAGAGCTAAATAAATAGTTTAAATAGGAATTTCAAAAGCTGTAACATAGCACAGACTGGACCTAGTCACACATTAAGTGCCAGTGAATTCATATTGTGAATAATGCATTAGTTTCTCGGTGGGCGTATCTGTCCAGTCTATAAATCTGTGCTGTGCTTGTTCAGCTAAGTCATTTCCCACATTAAATAAATCACTTAATGTTATGTTTGTTTTTTAAAAACACTACATTAAAGTTTTAGATGCCAAAAAGGTTTTTTTTGTAGTAGAGAGGTAATTTAACTTTTGAAAGTTATGGACTAAATTAGCCTTCACGCAAATAATATCATTCTCCATGGAAAAAAGTTGTACATTTATATTAAAAAGTAAATACATGAAAAAGACTATTAGAGTTGGATTTTCAAATTAGTTTAGTCTAAAGATAAATTTTATTTTTAACACTTATCAGATACAAAATGTATCACATACAAAAATAATCTGAGTCCAAAGATTCTGTTGGAAAAACGAGACAGTGTAAGCAGAAATAGCATTGGCGTTGCTATAACCAAATCTTATTTTTAAACCAAAAGCTGGAAAACGACAGTATACTTTCCGCCACTGAAAGTTCATGAAAACGTATTTCGGAGTTCAGAGGTATTTTAACTTTTAAAGAACATTTTAAGTGACATTTGTATAAAGAATTTCAGGAGGAAACAATCAGGGTTGATATATAAGCTAGCCTTACCTAACCTCTAGGTGACGTTGTCCAAGCTTCACCCTGCTCCCTCCCCTGAACTCCTCACTCCATCTCCGGACAGCCTGCCTTGTACGTTAGTACTCGCCACTTCATGCTCTTACAACAGGGCAGGCCTTGGTGGTGAACTCATGAACTACCAGAAAGTGTGTTCCAAAAATGAGACACTAAAGTAGCCATCACACAACTAATATTAGTCTTCGAGGAAACAAAAACGTATGCGCATAAGTTTTCTTTGTATTTAGTCATTAGTCATGTTACTTTATTAGCACTTCTAGTAATTTTCAAATATAATCGTTTTAGAAGCAGTGCTGAATTTTTGGAGATTAACAAAAACAATTTGCAGGGAACTTGTGAAGAAACACCAATAAGCCACATTTCTGTTTAAACACCTTTAAAAGTGTCAGATCTGAGGTGCCCATTAAAAGAAATAATTGACTGTCATAAAACAAATCCAGCATCTTTGCAAACCAGCACAATCTGTTTCGCAAAGGACAACAAACAGAAACCAATTAGCAAAAACACAAGTTAGTTTGAACATAAAAATCCAGCATTTTTTTCCAAACCCAACTGCAAATCATCCTGGATGATGATGTCCACCCGAATGCATTTATTTGTTAACAAACCCCTGTAATTTATCCTTAAATTGACCCTTTAAAGTCGTTTCTGTTGGTTTGCTAGAGGAAAGGCTGCATTTTAATGCTCAAATGGAATTATTTGTAATTAGTTTGCTTGCGGGTAAAGTTATTCATTGCAAAGCAGATTATGTTTAAAGAAATACTTGATTTATTTGTAAAATTGGCACAAAATGTTCTAGATATATTTCTCTTTACATTTCTGATTGTTTTAGCATAATATCAGTTTTTATAGTTTATTATTTATTAGATGTGTTTACTAATGTGTTTGCTTAGATCTTTATCCAGAAACATTATGCAATGACTCGTAAGCTGCTATCTCCACATCCCAGGTTATCAACATTTACCATATTTAGATTTACATCATTAATGAAACACATTCGCAGGCAGCACTGTATGTAAATAACTGACATGATTACAACACCCTCGCAAGAGAAAATGATTCTTCGTTATGTTGGCCCGGGCTTATTTTTGATACTTAACTGCGAAATTGAAAAGCAAACATCAGAAAACATATTGCAACACTGCTGGAGGTGGTCCCTCAGCAACCCAAATAAAAAACAACAAAGTGCACCTTTAATTATTTTGTGTCTCCCAATAACAACTTTAATTGGCTTGTCGAGGCAAGCAGGGACTGCAGAGCCCTAGTCTGAGATCAGTTGGGACTTGACAGGGAAGGATACTGTCCCCTAATGGCTCACATCACTTGTTCTATAGTCACAAGCCACTAATGACTCATTGCCAGGCATCTCGTTAGCACAGGGCACCGGGGCAGACCTCCACAGCCCCTCCCTCCGCGCCCAGTCGCAGGAGACAAGCATAATTAGGTTCAGGGTGTGGCTGGATTTTGGGCGGATGGTGGTCACTGTTGCATGTTGGAGAGCATTTGATAATAGATTCCCGGGAGATGACATTGATCAACAGTTTCAAACCTGTAAATTGAACACTCTTAGCCTAGTCCTTCTCTCACCTCCACCTAACGAGTCATGCTCAGTAGTTCTGATATAGGAGGTTGTTTATCAAATGCAGTTGTTTGTTTGGAAGAGAACTCATTTGTTGGCGTTTGTTTAATTATGGTGGGCATTTACTCGCTGAGGAAAGACTAAGGCACTTCTGAAGGCATAACGGGGTCCAGCCCAGTACTAGGAAGGTGTACCTAATAAAGTGGCTAGTTTGTTTGTGTTTGTATGTATACATGTATCTGTATCAGAGTGTCCAAACGAGACTTCATTAAATGCATTTTTTACCATGCTACCCTGTCGTAGACTAACAAACATTTATTGGAGGGCAATAATTAGGAGATGGCTGTGACTTTTTGATTGTTTCTTGAGCAAAGTGTCATTAGAAGAGGTGAGTGATTGTTTTTTGGGGACTGGCTGCATCTCATTTGAATACTATTTTACACTTTTTGAGTGTTTTTTTTCATAGTTTGATAGAATATACTATGTCAAAACTAATATAGTAATAAAGAAATGTGTTAAATTGAGATAATAAAGAAAGAAAATATACTGGAACTATGCACAAATTTAACATAGGCTTGTAAAAGTATTGTTATTAGCAAATGAGATGGTTGCTAAGGTAAAATCTTATAGAAAGTTCCCCATCCAAATATGAGTTATATAAACCAAGTCCCCATGTCTATATGATTTTTCTTAGCAGAGATAGTGATATGCCAAAATGGTTGCTATGGTTGCCTTGTTTTTTCATTTACCAAAGTTGAGATAGTGTTCAGAAAATTTGGTTGCTAGGGTTTGTTTTGTAGGGAGCTGTCAGTGATAAACGTTTTTGACGTTTTTTCTTGAATACATTTTCAATGTCTTTTCCCATTTATTTTCAATGGCCAATGGTAAATCAAGTCAACGGTAAATATTTAACCCTTTCGAGAGCCTTGGGTTCAAATTATTTTGCATCTCTAGAAGGTGCAACATAATAAAAAAAAGTGTATGTTCAAATGAAATGTTTTTGATTTTTGTTTGTTCATTCCGTCCTTATTTAATTATTTTTTTTGCTGTTTATTCCTTCGTTGGGTTCGACTTGTTTTTGGACTATATGGGAGGAAACTCTGCTGAGCAGCACAACCCCCATAAAGACAAGAAGAGGATGGAAAAATATCTTAGGTGATATCTCAGCTGGAGCTCTGCAGGTTTTACCAGCCATTGTGTTGCATATTTGATACAACATCCCAACCTCAATTTTGGGACTAGCCTCAGACTTAAAAAAATTTGATTCTGCAGAATTTGTAGTTTATATTATTTGTATTAAATTATAATTGTTAAAATATATAAAAATGCTCTGCAGAGGGCTCTCTGATTCTTCATCAATTTGCGTCCTCATCTAGGAGCTAGTTTCCAAATACTAAAATAAACCTGTCTTAGGTTGACAAAGTCAACAAAACAAAGTAAAGATGCACAATAAAGCGATACCAACATGAATAAAAAGCTAATTAAAAAAAAAGAAAATTACCAGATACTCTAACCTAAAAAACTATTGTTTCATAAATGTGAATGCTAACAGTATTTAAGGCCCAGAGTTTTCTTTCACCCTTGACATTGTTTCCACCAATCAATATGCTGCAGTTAAATCCAGAACAAACACAAAAGCCTGTATGTGTGCAGGCCCAGCCCAAAACACTTTACTTCACACATCTTTCAGGGTATTGGCATTTACATACCCTGTTATATATGCTTCCTATTGTTATTTGAATTTCACCCAACAAAACTACAACATTCTAAATAGGACCTTTTTGCAGAGTCCTCAGAAGTGTCATTACAGAAAAGGCGTCTTCACTGTGGGGATTTCGATTGCTGCCAAA
Organism: Danionella cerebrum; assembly: GCA_007224835.1. Lineage (NCBI taxonomy): Eukaryota > Metazoa > Chordata > Actinopteri > Cypriniformes > Danionidae > Danionella > Danionella cerebrum. The sequence continues at coordinate 144,510 of SRMA01026332.1, forward strand.
GTTACCCTCACAATGAATTTAAAACGAACTGAATCCGCCAACAAAACAAAGACTTTTAGCTCATGTACTCTCTCCAGATATTTAATACGTGTCCCTGCTGACCACATACTAATAAACAAGCTCCGTGAAGAAAGTTTTCATAGAAAAGAGGAGCCATCAGAGCCAAATGCACTCATATTATCAAAAAACTAAATAAAACGATAATAGTTTATCATATTTAATTAGCATTTTCCTTGCTAATTAAACTAATTTCTAGCAAAAAGCAGAATAAAATTGTTTTTAGGTTTTAGGAATATTAACAAAAGGTCAATGAAGGAAAGGCTGGATAGACCTGGAGAGAGAGGTAAAAAGATTGATGAGTGGCTTCGTTTCTAACAATGGCTGCATATCAGACGTGCTTATTTTCTTTTGATGCATCCACTTTAACCCTCTGATTCATTGTCATTAGAAGTTTATGTCAGATCTCAGGCAGCAATCATATGAAGAACGGACGTTTTACCATGTTATGGAGATAAAAATTAGATTCAGGGACTCCAACGGAAACAAATCAGATGATTAGGACTGATAATAGCAGGGCATGAAGGTTTACATCTAATAAATCTCTACATCTATAGAACAATATCAAGATTTGAGTACAGCTGTTTAACTGTCTGAGAATTTAATAAAAATGGTCAAAAATGATGTCATAGAAACACTTATTCTCACATAATAAAATACCGTACTGCTTTTAATTTAAAAATCTGTACATCGCCCCAAAACATCATTTTAAAGTTAGATAAAGACGTAAAGCATTATTTAAAATTTTATTTTTACTAATAAGCTGAACAGCATGGAACTGCTCTAAGCAAACCCACTCTTGAAATATCCTTAAACTGATTTTTCCTTTGCAGTGTTCATGTGTGTTGTATGTTCGCAATCTGTTAGATTAGGCCTGTGGAGGAAGTGTCTCAAAATTTCCACAATTTTTCATCTGAAAAGTTTGACTATTGCATCTCAAAATGTTTACTTTTGTATATCAAAATTTTGTGTTTTTATGTTTTATCTAACATTTTAGACTTTTAATCTAAACATGTCAAGTTTTATTTGAAAACATTTTATCTCAGAATTTTGTCATTTTAAGTAAAAGTGCTGACTTTTTATCTAATAAATGTAATAAACTTTTTTTCGATTTCAACATTTTGACTTTTGTTTCTCAAAATTTAGTCCTTTTAAGTCAAATTTTGTACTTTTTAATCTCAAAATTCTTACTTTTTATCCCACAACTTTGACACTTTTCACCTCAAAATTTAATCTTCTTTTTAACCTGGAAATATTGGCTTCCATAATATTATTTTTCTTCATATTATATAGAGTTATAGTTTACCATGCCTTTTGCAAAAGTAACTAAAATAATTTTAAGGCTTTCTATTGTGATTTTCCATCATCGTGTTTCATTCCTGTAATTAGGAAATATATTGAGTGTGCATGAATATTTATTTGGATGGTTTAAATACATTCTGAACTAAAGCCAAGCAGAACCCTGAAAGCTGACGGATCAGCCAAATCCTCCAAGTCACCCTGCTCTCCATAATTATAAATATAGATATTTTCCCTGTCAGTCAGATCAGCACTGAGGATGTAATGTGCGATGAGTTAATTGCAGAGAGGAAGAGAGAGGGAGAGAAATAGAGAGAGGGAGAGGGAGAGAGAGAGAGAGAGAGAGAGAGAGAGAGAGAGAGAGAGAGAGAGAGTAATTTCTGCCAAATCCCTAATCATTCATTCTCCATTTTCAGTCATGTTACTAAAACTCTTTCCATGTATTACATAAATTGCAATTAGAAGTCATCATGACATGCTGGTATAGGGGTCCTGACCTGTAATGGCTCGTAACACACAGCCACCTTATTATCTGTCAAGAGCTGCTTTGGCATATGCCAGCTTTCTCCTTCTTTTTATGTGACATGCTCCGATAATCTTTTGACTCCCTGTCTTCTGTAATTTAGACTTATCTAAGGAAGATTATTTTACAGCCCTATGAGTGGAATAATTTGAGTTCCCTTTGGCAAAAGAGAAACTGTGCCAGAAAGAGTTTATGGAGTCAAACAGAAGAACTTTGTGAATGTTAAGGTTGCTCACCTGGAAGAGGGCATCAAGACAAATGTTTTTTTGTCACCGTAATTAAATGTTCTTAACTTTCTTAATAGACAAGGTACCAGATTCACAAAGATGGTGTGCAAAGGAAAACAAACTTGACCAGCAGGCGCCTTGAGGGGAAAAAAAACTCGTTGTAAAGTTTTTTAGGGAAGCACAAAAAAAGAAAAAGAAATTTGTGCCGTTGCAATGGTAACTTCACTACTGCCACCATTTCAAGCTTTCCATGCCTTGTAATTTTTAATTTGATTAACATTATACTCTAGTCACTGTCGCATATATAGCTTCAGAAAACACTTCCTGTTGCCGCTATGGGTAGCAATGTTGTCACAATCAACTTATGGCTTGTTTTGGGAAATTTGTATGCTCTCTGACAAAAACAGGAGGCCTGTGTGGGTCTAATTTGACCTGACCCAACAGTGCTATTAGTGATATCTCTAATTGAACAGAGTGAGACTGTGCTGTGCTTCTGCAGGTTGCACTCTGCGTGGGAGGCCAGCCTCAGCTGCGCTCTCTCCTAGCAACCACAAGTCCTTGAGCTCTGCTGTCGACAACATGCCAGTACACACCGAGGCGCATTTAGACAGTTGAACACAGTTGGCCTCTCAAGCTTGGCCAAATTTATTTGCATCCTAATGTCCAAAATTCAACAGCCATTTGATGAGCCATCAGCTCTGGGACTGGTGTGGACTCAATAACTGAATGCTGGGCTGGAGGAAGATGAGCTCTAATTCCTGACTAATCAGATTAACAGAGATTACACATGCTATACTATACTGTACATAGTCACTTCACAGGATTCTGTAACTCTTGACATGCTGCAGGTTTAAATTGACAAAAGTTAATGAAAGTGTTTGGAATGTAGAATGGCAGGACTTCCCATCAAACTTGTTTAAATAGAGGCTGGCACACTAAATATCTCATCACATTTTATGTACACATACCTAATTCAAATAACCAGGGTCTTCCATTATTTATGGTATCCACCATTTTGGTCAAGTCTCAAGTCAAATAGTTAAAAAAAAGTATCCTCCAGAGTTTTCCACAATAGGGCAAACTTTGATTGTATAACAGAGATTAAAATGACTCAACTGGTGAGTATGTGCTGGTCTCTTTTAAACATATTATCACAGTCTATCAGGTAGTTACATGGTGTTCTTGCACCTTCCTACATTGTGTTAATGCTGAAACAGTATCATACTGAAACATCAAGGTATTTAGGGTGTAAAGAAATGTGATTAGGCTACAAAATAAATGTATTCAATGAAAGTGTTCATTAAATAGATGGGGAATGGTATATAGATGTACACCCATACACTTGTGGTTTTATCCAATTGAAAACTTTATTGTTTAACCATATTATCATACTTACATGTATTATACTGTTTAAATAACTTTATTATAACACACTTATTATTAATACCGTAACATGATAGTGAAATGACAGATAATTCTGTCGATTGAGAAGTTATTTTTCTGAGTGGCATTGTGTCCTTGGGATTCGTGTTTGGGTAGGTTTCCTCCCGAAGACAAGCAATAGAAATGTCAAGTTTGTCAGATAAATTCTGAATTCAAATGAATGTTCAGCTATGTCAAATGAAAGTGTATTATGCTTTTTGGCTAAAGTAAGCTCAAGTATCTGTAGACCTCCTGTGACAAGAGTTTGTTCAAGAGTCAATGTTCAAGAATTAACAAATGAACATTGACCACAACCAACAAACCAGCCAACCGACCGACCGACCAACCAACAAATAGAAAGCATTAATAAACATATAGACAAAATAGTCTTTACAGTTAATAAAAAACCCTTACATCAATACAAAATGTTAAAATGTATCTTAAGACAGACAGACCGACCCACCAACCAACCAACCATTAATTAATTTTAACAACCATTTAAGCTGAATTTACTTAGTGCTTTTAAGTTGTCTAATTACTCCAGTCCTCTCTGGACTTTACAATGAATAAAAAACCCTTACATCAATAAAAAGGTATATGTACCCCCTTTTTTCAATAAATATACAGCCATTACAAAACAATTTTTGGAGCATTTATTTTCCATTCCACCTTCCGACAATTTTTAAAAATATAAATAATTTTGATATAGGCTAAACTTTAAATTGTACATCTCATCAGCATTTGTCTATATGAAGGATACCCCAAATGGTTCTGCGGAAGTACTGTGGCACAAAACAATGGTTGCCATAGCAACTATGTCAGTGAACAGATTCTATAACCGAACACCTATTTTAAACAAATATTTCATGGCGAGCAACAGAATAAAGCTTAGAGAAACTTTGACATCGACGTCCCTTCGCCATTTCAGCATCTCTTGTGTTTCTCTGTGACGAAGAAACCAGCCAGGAGGCGGTGTCTGATCAGAGTCCAACATTAAACATATCTGACGTCTATATCTCCATCATCATCATCATCTTCATCATCGCCTCTCAATGTCCAAATTACTCTTTGCATTTCCGTTCTTTGGTTTCCCCCCCTCAAATTCGCAATTGCCCGTTCCGGTTTCCCCAACGAGCGTCTTTGGGGATCTGAAGTTTGCCTCAGTTTGCGCAACCGGTGTGTGAACTCGATCAAGCTGCCGAACCGATCCGATCTACTCGCTGTCCAGGCGTGACTGTGTTGACACGAGGGGATTCACATGAGCGTGCCTCCGGTAATCCGACCGCCGAGCCCCCTCCCGGGGTCGCAAGGCATTTCCTTCCAGATCCAGATCGGTTTGAGCCGGGAGCCCGTCCTGCTGGACTCCGGAGAGTTCAGCCTAGCGCAGGTCCGAGAGATGGCTTGCTCCATCGTGGATCAGAAGGTAACGCGTTTTATCTTCAGCAGGCTTCATCTGCCACGAACAAACACAGAAAGCGATTTCAGGATGTAGCTCATCCTGAATTTATGAAAGATGTGACAGTGCGGAGTTCTGCTATAACTTTTAAATCACTTTATTGGCTGCTCAGATAAAAAGGGGGTTCGGAGGTGCCTTTTTTCTTTCGCAAATTCACAAAATATTTAATATTAAGGCTGGAAATATTGGCATCAGAGTTTTAATTTGCTGCCATGGCATGAATTAATTGATTAATTTACTCTGGAATTATGTTGTGCTTCTTTTCTCTTACATTTTCTTTTAAATGTAGGCATATTTTTATTTTGTTGTTTTCTAAAGCAGCTATTTTGTAGCTTAATAAATAGTTCTGCATTGTGTTTTCCATGTGATGACGACATTATGACGTGTACTTATCGAATTAGTCAAGTGGTTGTGCTAGAACAGATCATCACAGAAATGCAGGCCTGTCTTCTGTGTTGAAAAGTATTTATATATAAATGAAATCTATAAATAGTGAATATTTTCATAAATCAAGAATAATATACTAGGGTTCATGTTATCTGTGAAATAAGATGTTTAGAAATATATTTATGTGATGACTAAGTAGCTTGTTGCAGGTTAACAGTAGCTGGTCAAAGCTGGTTTGAGCTGGTTCAATAATACTCTTTGCCAAAACTCCTATTCAACGATGTCCTATTCAAGTTGTCCACTTGATTTCACAAACTTTGGCTTTCTAAAGACTTTGAGTGGCTCAATTGTGACCATAGACCATTTAAAACTTTGGACATGGTGTCCATGAAGTCCACCATGATTTTCAACCTAAAAGTGCATATAGTAAATTTATTCTTTGGACAGAAGAAATACAAAGAGGCAATAAAGATAGATCAAGGCAGAACTGACATTTAAAATAAAAGGTTGTCCATGTAATCATCAAACAGTCCACCCTGGGTCTGTTTATGTTAGCCAAGTTGTCTTTTTATAAAAGTTGTCTTTTCTCTCTAGTTACTAGTCAATAGCGATAAACTGGTCAAAGTTTCTCCTGATATGTCCTTCTCTGAAACGCTGCCTGTTTAAGTGATTTAATAGAATAGTCTGTGCCCCAGGATTCATGCTTTCATGTTGTTGGTGCCAAATTCTGACCCAACCATACGAATGCCTCAGCAGAATTTGAGTTTTATCAGACCAGACAACATTTTTCCAATCTATCATCCAATTTTTGTGTGCATTGTAGCCTTAGTTTCCTGTTCCTAGATGATGGGTCTGGCACCCGATGTGGTCTTCTGCTGCTATGGGCCATCTCATCTGCCTCAAGGTTCTGTGTGTTACCTCGATGTGCATACCTCGATTTGTTATTTGAGTTACTGTTGCTTTTCTATCAGCTCCAAACCATGCATTTGCACTCACAGAACTACCGCCCCCTTAGATATTTTCTCTTTTTCAGGCCATTCCCTGATGGATCTGTGTGACAATCAGACCAGCCCTTCTGACACCAACAACCATGAGTTCAAAGTCACTTAATTAAACTTTCTGCAGCAGACTGCCTTGACCATGTCTACCTGCCTAAATGCATTGAGTTGCTGCCATGTGATTGATTAGAAATTTGCGTTGGACAGGTGTATCTATAAAGTGATTCTTCATAAAGTAATGTTCATGTTTAGGTCAAGGAGCAGTGAATAATGGAGCAGTGACCTCTATTGTCAGATTGACACTCTTAATTTAAATTAAGTAAATGAATAATGATGAAGTGATCCTCTCACAGTGGATAAAACCAAATCTGAGTTGATACCAGTCTGCAAACATGTAAAGTTTGGCACTTTTACATTTTGTATGAATGGGATCTGCTTCTTTAACACCAGCCTCAGGCAGTCAGGCAGGCACGTCCATGGGATATTTATAATCAACTCTTACAGGTTATTAATATTCAGAGAAATTAAATATAGACAAAACAGCCCCTCAAAATTACATCCACTTTTATTTACAATTTTTCAGTTGCTGTATGACAAATCACCAGAATGTTACTAGCTCCGAAATACTTTTATTGTGCACATTGTACAAAGTTTGTGACAAGATGTGAGGTGTTGACAACAACATAATTTCCCACCATTATAAAATGTCGTTTTCCACCTAAATCTGTTACCTCTCTTGTGGCTTCCCAATTTATTCTGGCATACAAGTGCAGAGGTTGCAGTCTGTTGTGTTTTAAGATGTACAGGTGTTAAACATACAGAAGCAGTGGTTCGATAAACATAACAACAGCATAACAAGCATCATGTGTTGCTGAAAAACATTTTTTTATGTTTTCAATTGCACTTGTTTAGAAAACAGAAGTCTATGTTTGAATGAGAAGAACAGATCTGCAACCCAAACTCATCGGCTCCTTGTATGCAGATTAGATGAGGAGGCTCTCCTGAGCACAAGCACTCCTTGTATTTAACACATTAAATAGTTTGATGTGAGATGTTGAATAAGTGTCTGTATGAGGTGAAAGTGACATTGTTGTGCAGACAGTTTAACAAAAATGCGTATGTGTGTAGATTGTTTGTTTGCATGTGTTGGAAAAGAGTGTTAGCGGGACGTTAAAGTTTTGTTTGTGTGGGTTTTACAGGTGTTCCTTTTGATTTCTTTTCTTACAGTGTAGAATAGACATATCTAAGCCCTGCTAGTCAAACATGATGTCATAAAAATGAGTACACCCCTCACATTTCTGCAGATGTTTTGTTAAATCTTTGCATAGGACAACACTTCAGAAATGACTCTTTGACGCAGTTAAAAAGTAGTCTGTGTAAAGTTTGTATAGCAAAATAGCTAAAATACAGCCAATAATAGCTGAACACTTGTCAAAGTGAGTACAGCCCTAAGTGAAAATGTACAAATCAAGTACAACTAGTCATTGTCCTTCCCGTGTCATGTGACTGATTAGTGTTACACTTGTCTCAGGTGTCACCAGAGAGCAGGTGAATTAAACGTATAAAACGTATAAAAGCTCTTCCGCTCTCTCAACCTGGCCACTGAAAGTTCTACATTGCACCTCACCGCAAACAAATTGTTGCTTTACAAAAAGATGGCACAGGCCATACGAAGACAGCAACACTCTAAAATTGTGTGTTTAGAGGACCATCCAGCGGTTTAAGAGGACAGGTTCTTCTCTATGGTCAGCCAAATAATCTGATTGCACATTCTCAGCGTCACATCCAAAGATTGGCTTTGATAAACAGACGGATGAGTGCTACAAGCATTGCTGCAGAAAATTAAGGGATGGAAGGTCAGTCTGCCATTGCTCAGACCGTATGCCACACACTGCCTGCGTGTCCTTTTGGCAACAGGGAAATACACTTTTCATTTCTTTTGTGAAGAAAGAATCTGATTTTTTGGATGTTTTCCCTCTGGTGCCTCAAAGTCTGCAGTATAATGATTCATTCTTGTTACACATCACGGATTTCAGTGAACTGAACGACTACAGGCAGCTTGAAAGTTTCTAAGTGTACACAGTTGTTTTAAAGACACTTTGAGCTTATTTTAACATAGGATTTAATGCAGCATAAACAGGTTTTTGAAACCAAAGGCTTGGTCTCTCTGGGGCCTTCTTTAGGCAATACAGCTTCAGTTGGACTCACTTCTGGAAAAGTGTCTAAATTCTTTTTAGAATCGTTTGAAATTTTACATTCACCTCTTTCAAACCATTCCCGTATCTGATGTGCACTGCAATGCTGAAGGTCCAGCAGTGTTTTTGTTTTGTGTAGAATATTATAGGTATTCTTTTAAATATTAATAGATTTATGTGTGTTTATCAATGTGCCATCAGCCTGTAGTTTCCAGTCTCAGTGAAGATGAACATGTGTTTGCTCCTCATACATATAGACATATATCTGTTCTCTGCTTTATAAAACACATGAGTGGTAAGTGGACTGGCTTTTGCTGTGAGGAGAAACCATATACAACCATATGTTATTCTGAGAAGTTATTAGAGTGCTATTCTGATTACGTTTAATCGCAATAAGAATGTTCCTCTTGTAAAATGTTTTGGTCTTGAATGCAAGTATACGGAAATTGGATTACAAAGACTATCATACTGTTTTTCCTTATTAATATTTTTGGTTATTTAGGGACTTTAAATGAAAACATTAGGCCAAGTATAGGGTCAGCAATTTTCGAAACAATTGTGTTCAAACCACTGATTACAATTCAACAGAATCCCTGTGTGTGCATACAATGGGAAGAAAACAGCAACCAAGACCAGCATTATGACCTGATCTCAGTGGGTGGAAGATATGAAAACTCTTTACCATCTCCACTTCTTTCTCACATTGACAAAAGTCCTTAGTGCTATCAAGGGGCTGCCTAATAGACTGTGAATCCATTAGTGCTCTGGATTATCAGGCTTAATTAAAGTGATAGCGCCTTTGTTTGAAGTTTGCACCTTTTTGCATTACCGCTCCTCAAAGTGTTCTTATTAATCAGCGGGCTGCCGCACTTTTCATGCTAAGCGCTAACCACTCCATTGCTCAGTCCATAGCATAGGCTGGCAGATGAGCAGATCCCATGACGGCTTTGCTGAACAGCGACATCCGTGTTTGAAGAAGTGCTTTCTTATTAGGTTAATTCATCCATCAGTGTTGGGAGTCTATAAAACAATGAGAATTAACTTCAGTCAGTGAATCTGAAGTGTCTTTCATGTTATTGGTTCTTTAATGAGACATCCAATGCAAAACTATTTATTAGGCACACTTTACTTGTTTTTTGTGTATATACTTCCCTTCCCTTCCCTTCCCTTCCCTTCCCTTCCCTTCCCTTCCCTTCCCTTCCCTTCCCTTCCCTTCTGTTTAAGATGAACTAATTAGCATAAGACTAATATACTACAGTAATACTTTTATCATGTGCCTCTTTTTTTTTACAAGGATACCATAAGATACCCTCCAAAATGTAGCTCTTTGTGCAGTTATAGATGTAGAATGACTGTATTCTAAATGATAATATTAGCTTATATGGTCATCTCCCCAGGACTCACTGGTCCTTCTAAGCGAGCCTTTTTAGTTGCTTGGCAACTGATTATGATTGCCTGTGAAGTACTTATCTGAGTGCCATTATGATGACGAGAGCCATGTGTGGTAAGGTCACGCACGCGCACTCACACACAGGGGTGAGAGATGAGAGCTGCACACAGCCCATTGTTAAGCAGCTGTTTTGGAGAGCTTTCAAAGAGGTTTCATTAACATGAGACACATGATGGTGTGCACGCATGTCCATGTGCATGTTTGTCTGTTTTAAAAGTCTTTGGTTTCCTAGCGTTTCATTCGTTTTGAGAATCTGCACAGTGAATTACTGTCTTTCATCCCGTCGCCTGTATGCATGCATATCATTTTCTACCATTTACAAATAAAAATGAAGCACTGCCCTTTCGTTTAAAAGCATAACAAAGATATGGGTGCGTTCTCTCATGTGTGGCAATAAGAGATAGTTCACAAAGAAACTTGTTAATTGCTCTTAGTAATCAAGTAAACACTGCATCCTTCTGTAATTGAAAATTCTAAAAATATGACATGTTTGCCTCAGTGTCAATGCTGTTTACAGAAAGGTTACATCGTTTTCATGGCAGGGTTTTGAAAACACAATTATCCCTTCTGGAGAGTTGAGCAGTGTTTTTTTTCTTGTTTGGATGTAGATGTTAATGATAGAGTCCTAAAAAACAAACATCACCATGTGAGTCTTATACATATAACCTTAGATATCTTCATGTCTCTGGTTTATTAATAAAATATAGCACATTTTTGTTAAATCACTCATGGAATAAGGAAATTATTTTTGAAATGTTTGCTAAATTTAAACAGTAGATTGATTCGAATAAAACATCCAGAAATTCGGAATGAATACAGTATATTTCTAAACTTTGTCATGTTTTTATCAAAACCTATGAAAACAGGGAGACGTCAATTTGACTTGGTTTCAGAACCAAATTATTGTCTTTCAGTTCGCAGCCCCAAAACAATGCATTTCATGTTCATTAGCAAACCTAAATTATCATAGATAGAGCACTGCAATCCCACCTGAAATTATTGGATTCAGAGAATGATTCCAGATTGACACCTTAACTTGCTGTACCAATAGACAAGCTTTCTTTCACCTCAAACTCTGTGAGGGATTCGAGATCACCTGATCAGAGGCAAAAATGGTGAAGTCAATTTAAAGATGTACCACCCTCTAAGCCTGTTATGTTGTTTTAATGATCCACTATAGCACCTCAAAGCCCAACAGAACTTACGCTGTCTCCAGCCGAGTGCACTTTGCTAAGGGTTAGTTAGTGGGCATGTCGGCACTGAGCAAGAGAGCTGTAAAATAGTCACTAATAAAGTGTGAACATACAGCTATTAAGGTGACAATGAGAATCTTAGCGGTCCTAAAAGAGAGCTGTAATTAGATACAGTGTGCAGTCTGATCTTATAGTGTCGCTCAGCCTGATGATCCTCTACAGGATTAATCATGTGTAAATGTACGAGTATGAGCCGAACTTATGAGTGTTTTTGTATTTCTTTAAACATTTTGACTATCAGTAATGTCAAGATGCACCCTATTATCAAAATCGATACATGTTCCAAACCTAAAACAAGAGTACAATATCTTATCTGTGGTTGGTGTGTCCTCCTTTTGGTTCATTTTTGCTGCTTGTGGCTTTTTAGAGTTTAGTTTTACTTAAGCCTTCCACTTTCACGCCACAGAAATGGTCACAGAAATGAGCAGATACGCATTTAAACCTAAGGTAACAGCTCAGATTTCAAGCCAAACACCGGAAGATGTCACTAATTAGGACTTTCATGGCCTCTGTGACATGGGTGATTTTTTTTATTGCTCATTACTTTACACCATGTGCTGCACTCCAACCCCGTTATCGTACACATATTGATGAGATCACAGACAGCCTTTCTGAATTTATATGGTCTATGCTTTAGCTACGTCCATGTTCTATTCCAAAAGTTAAGTTTGAACCAGGACACAGGCATTTTAAACCAGGACACAATGACTTCCTGCATTTGTGTCACAATAATTCATAGGTAAACATTGTCTTCCAGAATTCCCCTACCCTGCCTTTATATGTAACAATACATTGTCGTCTCATTTAGAATAGTCTCATTTAAAGTGGACGTCACATGGAAATCACACTTTTAATGTGTTTGAACTGTGATAGAAAAATATTTGGAATTCTATTGTCCCTATTTACATCACAACTAGGGATGTGCTAGCTCTTTCACTCACTTTCTTTCCTGCTTTGAACTTTTAAAGTGTCATTTGATTCTTTGAATACCCTCTCTTTCCTCTCCCCTCACGTATCTCTCTCTCTCTCTATGCAGTTTTGTTAGCTGTTTGCATCTTCAGTGTTTATAGCTTTTCTGTTACACCATCTTAAACCTTGCTTCCAGAGTCGTCTAAAATGGGTTATGATTAATATTTCAATAACAGAACAGAGATGCATTTAACTGCTATTTGATACCCTCTAGAAATTACCCGTTTGCTGATTGCTTAGTTTATTACTTCACAAACATAATGATCCCAACTCTTGACAGACATGTGTTTAAATTGAACAATTTGTCTTTTATGCTTACAAGCAATGGTGGTTTGCTTTTGCTGGTTTTAAATGCATTGATTACACCCATCAATCCGGTAAGGACACAATGGATAACATCCATATGACAGAGTCTGAGAATGAAAACACGGAGAATGTCCTAGTACAGCAGGAGACATAATTTCACTAGCGCGTCCTAGGTTGCCTAGAACATATCCCTAGAGTGGTGCCCAGGAGGCATCCAAAACAAATGTGAAGGACCAGTAGCTCTACTCTGAGGTGAGCTGCGCTGAGTGCAGCCACCCTACAGAGCAAGCTCATTTTGGCTGCTTGTGTCTGGGATCTCATCCTTTTTGGTCATGGCCCAGAGCTCACGGCCATAGGCAAGGGTAGGGAAGTAGATCAAGAGCTTCACCTAGCATTCTATTTTCGCCTTGCAGCTTAGTTTTCATTTCTCCATCCGTGGTCCCTTTACTCATGAACAAAACCACAAGACACTTAAACACCCCCACTTGGGACAAGATCTCTCCACCAATTTGAAAGAAGCAGTCCTCATTTTCCCAAATAAAAACCACAGATTCAGAGGTACTGATTCTCTACCCACCCATTTTACACTGGGCCATGTGTATGTTTGTGAAATACACTAAATGATGATTATGAAATAAATAATTGGCAATAATAAATCTCTTTTTGGATCGAACATAAAAACAAAGAACCACAGAGATGATAAGGGTGGTAAAGGACGTGGAGCTCATTCATAAGATCTTCGTCCAGCTGCTATGTCTTTGGGAGAACAAATAGACAGTGTTAGTGTGTGTGGTGTATAAATAGAGGAGAAATGGTCCACTAGTATTGATCAGTGGTTGTTAGAGCACAGCCAGATGCTTCTAACCTGCAGACTACACACAGCTCACTTGGCCAGACTGATTGACCGATGCTGCTCGTGCTTCATGCTGTCCAGTCTCATTGACTGATTCTCTCTGTAATCGACTGTTTGTACTGTTCTGCAGGATGTACACACCCTCTGAATGTAATATGAGAAATTTCTGTTCTCTGTTGTTTTTGGCTGTGACATATGTCTTATAAAGAACTTCCATTCATTCTGGATGAATAGAGATGCTGCAGTTAAACTACTGGTTGTGGAAAATCAGTGCTTTAGGTCATGACAGCTTTTATAGCCAGTTGTCATTCCTGCTAACATCAATGCTTATGTTAAATGCCTAAAAGCGACATGTCACCCAAAAATATAAAATCCTGCCACTCATTTATTCACTCATGTTACTGTAAAACTGAACCCAGACTTTAATATTTTTTTTAATTTTATATTTCATGCATGTATCTTTGCAGACATTTTCTGATTCATTTTTGTACAATTTTTAACAATCTGCATTATTTGGAAAATGATTTTCAACTATTTTCAACATCCCATTAACATCCGAAATGCCTTAATATAAGACTGATGGAGTTTGGAGGCGAACAGAAAGATTCTCTAGGAAGAGTTTGTTATAGTACAAGGCCTGGAATTGTAAAAAAAAAAAATACAAGTTAATAAAAAATAACTGACTTCCTGTAAAAATTGACTGTTTTCTAGATCTTGGTTTCAAATTTCAAGAATGTACTTCAAACACAGCCTGAAATAGCAGCATTAAACAGCAGAAAATGGGATATTCCATGTTGCCACAATGTAATACCACACTAGTGGTGTAATAAAAACTGTATGTTGGTATTTAAATATGGTCAGACATGGATTCTTAGCATGCATAGCATGTTTGAACCTTAATATGATACTGCTTTTATGCATTAAGGGATCTGTGACACTGTTTTATTTTTAATAGTATGTCGTTATGGTGTAATTGTATGGGAAATGTGATTCTTTTACTAAAAAGTACCCCCAGTTAATCACCTATTGGTCACTGATTTGCATATACTTGATGTGTATACAAAGTTACAACCAATAAAAGGCTAAACATAGCATGAGCCCTTTGAGCATATAGTAGCTCTTAGTGTAGGATGACATGCTGCAGAACCTTGGAACATATTTATGTACACTTTAAACATTTGGAGGCTGCTATCAATGGTGTGCATTTGATGTACAATCTAGGTTAATAGGATTAAAGATAGAATGTCACGCAACATGCTCATGCACACATCTACATATACATAATTTAGTTCTCTTTACCGAAATAATTGCTGTAATCCACAATGTATTTTATACTGTGTGCAATATAATGCATGTCTCACAATATGACAACAGGTTGATATCATTAGTTTGAGTAATTAAAGGGCTAGGGTTCTCTATGATGTCAAAGCGCTGCTGAAAGGAAGGAGAAAGGAGCGGCAGTTTTGTGTTAAGAACAGGGCATTGAGTCTACAATGGCGTGGGCGAGAGGGGGTTGACAGTTAGAACCGATGATTCACTCCTCAGCAGCTTTCAGAGCTCTCGCTTTCTCTTTCTCTCTGACCATCCATCTTTCTCCTACCTTTTTTCCCCGACATACCTGCTTTTTTTTGACACGCACAAGTGCTCGCTCCACCCTGACAACCAGCTTCAGCAACCAGTTGTTTAAAGGGAAGACAACATCCAAATTGATGTTCTTCTCAGCGCTCTTGTCTGTCATCTATAAAACACATACAGAGAGATGGCAGAAAATGACAGTCATGAAAGAGCATCAAGCAAGGGGGTCTGGGCTGCTCTCTAAGAGGCAATAACATAGAGTTATTGTCAGAGGATTCCACCGATCAGAGCCAGACATCTCCCAAGGGGTTAATGACAAGGATCGCTGTGTCTTCAGCTTTGATGGCTCAGACATGCAGCAGATATATGTGCATCCATTTGTGCCAAACAAATGAATAGTGCTCAATCAGTAAAGAGCCTTGGGTGTCCGCTGCCATGACAACCCACACTGTTACAGTGAGGCTGCTGTCATGGTGACCTCGGAAGCACACTTGCCTCTGTGTTTCTTCATTGTGTAGCACTCATTAGAGCTAGACAAGAGGGGAAGGAATTTACACAATTAGACTGAAAACGGCAGAAAAGAAAATGTTAAAACAGACACCATCTTCTACAAGTGGTGTCGATTTGAACCTAATAACATCATGTGAACGGTTTTTGAATCTATATTCCATGCACTTGTTTGGAATCTAAGCTTTTTAAAGGCGAGTGTGCTTGCGTTTGTATTGTTTTTAATGCAGCGTACAGCACATGTAGGCGTTTGAGCTGAACTCTACTCAAAGATGGAGTCATCTGTATTTTGTCTAAACCAGAGAAGCATAGAGATATTCGCATGGTTTCTAGAGGCTGTAACTGTCAAATGGCACATTTGGAATTGTGAATTAATGTGACAAGGCTTTACGACTAGATTGGGAACAAGGCGAATGATTAGTGTTCAATCTGTTAACCTGTAGCCTTGTAATGATCATATGTTTTCACAGTCTGCTACCGTCCATATATCTTGGATGGATACCTTTTCTAATCCCACAGTTGCTTTCTTAATTTAGTCACAGCTGATTGGTGTTGGGATAAGGTCTGAGTCATACTTTATTTAAAAAAAATCTCATTCTAAATAGCTTTATTAATCATTAACATATATGTTCTATTGATTACAAGATAACTGTAATGTTACAGTAAAGGTGTAATGTAAATTTCAATTACAACATTTTGGTGGTTAGAGGCTTTGTTTGTTATAGAGGCTTCAGTGTCTAGATCTGAACCCTATTGAACTGTTATGGGAGCAGATTTGGCACAAATATGTGAATATATAAAATTATTTTCAGTGTTTCAATGACATAGCAGACATTCCATACAAGAATCCCATACATCTTCATTTAAATCGACACACACTATTCCCTACCTACAGTCTAGTGTTATCTAGTATCTAGTGTTATATGAATACATTTGTATTGACTGTAGTTTTTTGAACCTAATCGTTTGTGCTATTTTGCTTTTTTCAGACTATTTTGTGATGCAAACCTTTGACCAAATCATTAAATTAAATGAACAAATGAGTATTACATCAAACATGAATGGTATAGCAGACAGAAACGAAACAATATGCTTTTGAAAAAGTAGAAAAAATTAAATAAGTGTTTTGACACACACTGTACACGGCATAATACTTACACTCACCGGCCACTTTATTAGGTACACCAAAGTTGGACCTCCTTTTGCCTTCAAAACTGCCTTAATGCTTCATGACATAGATTCAACAAGACACTGGAAACCTTCCTCGTTTCTGCGTTCAGAGATGCTCCTCTGCATACCTCGTTTGTAACGAGCAGTTAGCTTTCTATCAGCTTAAACCAGTCTAGCCATTCTCACAATGCATTGTCAACCACAGAACTGCCGCACGTTGGATATTTTCTCTTTTGCGGACCATTCTCTGTAAACCCTAGATATGGTTGCGTGAGAAAATCCCAGTGAATCAGAAGTTTCTGAAATACCACCAACATGCCACGCTCGCCACTTTCCCATTCTGATGCTTGGTTTGAACTGCAGCGCCTATGTTTACTTGCCTAAATGCACAGAATTACTGCCATGCAGTTGGACAGGTGTACCTAATAAAGTGGCAGGCAAGCGTGGGTTGGTTTATTTTAAGCACTAAGATGGAGGTTTTAAGTATCCTCCATGTCAAAAATCTCCTATACATCTACATTTGAAATACGAGCATCTGAATGTGTAAAAAATCTTTGGTATTATCCACAAATTCTTATAAAACCTAAACCTGACAGCTTCATTTCAATATGTTTTCAACATATAAAAATGATGATATTTGAGTCGTTTAAACATGATGTCTTTGATTATGGTGAAAAAGGGCCAATAGCTCAGATGTGAGCATCCTTTGTGAATTGTGTAGGTTTGAATTGCCGTCCATGCAGGCCTTCTCTGCAGTGTTGCTGCAACTAAGCACAGCAGGGATCGATAGGGAATGAGGCTAGTGAGCCATTTCCCCAGCGGTCTGCATGGGTCAGTCAATATGTTGCTCTCTTCTTTTGACATTGAATTGATTGTGAGGCTGCTGTTCCTAAAACTGTTTAGGAGCGGGCAAAAAGTGGGGGGAAAACTGAAAATTGAAAAGCTGTTAAATTTTGTAGTTAGGTCTAACATAAATCAGAATTTTCCTTTGAAAGGTTTTTGAATATGTGGGCTTTGTGATGTGGTATTTCTCTGGCCCCAGAGTGTAAACAATCCATACAAGCTAACTACCACCAAGTACACACCACCCACATCAATACTGTCTTGACTCTGATCAGAATTCTTCTTTTATCATCACAGTTTCCAGAATGTGGCTTCTATGGCATGTACGAAAAGATCCTTTTGTTCCGCCATGATCCGAGCTCTGAGAACATTCTGCAGTTGGTGAGGGCTGCAGAGGAAATAATGGAGGGTGATCTGGTGGAAGTTGTCCTGTCAGGTAAGTCTTGCCATGTTTTGTCCCTAAATGCATCGAATGTTATGTAACAACAGATCGTGTAACAATATTTTGTAATACAATTTGTCATAATATGTATCAAGGGGCGACTAGTAGATATTGTCTAGGAGCTGAAATGTGTTTTCTTTTTGGTGTGATAGTGATTCTAGTCACTTCTGAAACTTCTTTACCTCCTCTTCATGTTTTATGTAGTTTTTACTATAGGATACAATTCAACTTTACTTGCATTTTAAACAAGAAAGATTTCGAAATTAGCTCACTCCACCACTTATTATAAAAAAGATGACTTAATGCAAACATTAACACTGCCCCCTAGTGGGTGGATGGTGTCAAAAGTTCTCATACAAATCAAACTACACAGTAGCCTTCTTAGTTTCTTAGAAAAAATTACATTTCGCTTTCCCTCATCTTACATATGCTTGCAATACTCCAGTCTATAAAAAAATCTATGCTCAAAAAAACAAAAAAGATCTCTTTACAGCAAAGAAAGTACAATTTAACACCTTCAAACCTGCAAAGAACCAGCAAAGAACCGTTTAAGAACCAAAAAAGATCGTAAAGGGGTTCTTTAAAGAAAAAAAGTGCTATATAGATCCTTCAAACCTGCAAAGAATCATTGAAGAATTGGTGAAGAACCAAAAAGAGTTGAACACTTTATAACAAACAGTGCTAAATAGCAACCTCAAATCTGTAAAGAACCAGCGACGAACTGCTGAAGAACTCATGAACTGCATTATCTATTTCTGCACATAAAAATCAGTCGATTCTTTTGGGGAACCCATTAGTTTTCAACCAGCAAGTCATTCGTGACCAGTCTTTTCATTTCTACTTTGAAAAAGTTGATATGCAGCCAAGTTTTGACGGTGCACCCGGTGTGAAAACCGGAGTTGCTTTGCTGAGGAAGTGATGGAGGTATCGCATTTGACACTGCTAAAGTGTTTCTCCAAACACTTGGCAGGCCTCCCCTCCCCTTTCTCCTCCTCCTCCTCCTCCCTGCGCTATGTCAGGTAATTGAGTGAAGTCTGCTCTGACGAGATGAAGCAAGGCCTGACACCTCCTCTATCAGCTCTGGTGTGTTTCTCTGTGCATGTGCGTGGCTGTGATTAACATACCCAGATGCACTCATTTTCATCCGCCAGCCTTTGGGAGCCTGGAGTAACGCTTCTCAATGACACTCTTGACAGCTGCTTGCGCTGTAAAGTAACTGAAGAGTTTTACAACTGTCACAGAAGAGAGGTCAATGGTTATTAATTATGACGCCCCCTGAGGTACTTGTGTGAATGCGGCATAGATGTTCTCTGGGGATAATATTGTGTTACTGATGTAAAACAAAACTCTGAATGGTCCATTCTTAAATAAGCATAATATTCATGGCAATTCATTTGTAAAAGGTGTAATGTTATAATCGATAAATTTTGATTTTTAAAATGATTACCATATCTACTACTGTAATAATAAAAAGAACAGCACGTCATCGATAGTCAGTTTAGCCAGTGTGAGGTCGCACTTATAGTCATTCTAAAGTCTGTTTTCTTCATGGTACATTTTAGGGTTTCCTTAGGCAGACTCCAGTAAAGTGCACTGTGAAGATGTTTGCTTCAATAAACGAGAAGCTGCATAAAAAAAGGGCTTTGTTGAAAGAAAGGGTCAGTTAACCTTATATTATAACCATTATTATAGATTAAGCACCAGAGACTGGTTACAATATAAACTTTAGTGGTCATATTTAACTTTTAATATATTTATTTTAAAATGTTACAACTCTAACAAAACTTTACTCTGAATTTGAAGGTTTGGACACATATTCCTATTTGAAATCTTCTGTATTTTCATCTTTGAATGAACCCATGCGGAACTGTGTTATAAAAACAACTTTGATATTTTAGATTCTTCTTCTTCTATACTTGTCCTACATCTTCTTCTTCTCCTCCTCCTTTCTCCTCCTTCTTTTTCTTCTCTTACTCCTCGTCCTATTTTTTCTATTTCTCCTTCTTATTCCCATCCTCCTCCTTATCTTCCTCTCTCTCCTCATCCTCCTGCTTTTCCTCTTCCTCCCCCTTCTTCTTCTTTAAAAAAAACCAAACAATTATTGAGCTTCACGAATTGTTTTTCCAACATTAGAGGTGGAAGTGTTTCAAGGTATTTCGTTGGACTCGGAGAACTTGTCGGTTCCATATAATTTAGTAACAACAAAACTATTCTACGAAACCACTATTGCATATTACGTTTATGACTCTGCTGTTTTTACAATCAAGCACTATTAATAGTGATTATTAATAATTAATAAGTATTTGTTTTCATTGATTTAAAAAGATAGTGGGTTGTATTAAAGATGCCCCACATACAACCGTCAAATACTTTACTTAATTTACTATTAATAATTTTTTTTATTATGAATTATATTTTAGTAAGCACATTGCTGAGAAAAGACTTTAAAATAATTACTTTCTGACCAAAGCTTTACATTTTTCATAGAGCAAAATTTGAATGGCCAGAAATTATTGGATTTGGAGTGAGGAAAAAAAGAGAGGCTAAAGTATTTACACTAACTCAACTAAACTCACGAGGCTTTTCAGCTGCATGCTCATTTCCCTGAAGCATTTAATGACAGTTTACAGGTAGTTCAACTTGCAAACATATCTTGGCCTTTAAACAAAAGGCAAAACAATAATTTGAATGAATTGAGGTAATTTTGCCTCAGAATGGCTAATCAGAATGTATTCTACTTGAGCGTGCTGGGGAAGCCATGTTGGAGAGGCGGAGGCATGTGTGTGTTCTCCCGCTGCGCTCGCCACTCAGACGCTATTGGTCCTGTCGACATGCAGCCAACAAGAGCCAATCAAAACACTCCAACCACCCCAAAAGCTTCCCTTTCATCATACAATTTGCAAATATAAATAAAGCTGGGTTTGTTTGGAAGAGTTTGCACGGCAATTAAATTTTGACTTAGCCTTTTCGTTTCCTAGTACATTGGAGGACAGTTAAAAGAACCAACTTAAATGAAACACATGTCTTCGTTTCGCTCAAGCTTGAGATTATTCCTTCATTTGAACACAAATGGAGGTATTTAAAATGGAATAAGTGATGGTTAAAACTGCAACAGGAGCTTTTTTCCAGTACAATCTCATCAAAAGTCTCGTTATTTATACATTTATGTATTCAAACTGAAGCTCACAGCACACAAACCACCAAATGTCTTCAATTAATTGGTGCTTGACCATGGTCCCCTCTGAAGCTATCCCCAATGCTAGCCCATTAACCCTGTCAGACCTCCGTTCTACCCATCTGATCAGAATTGGGCAAAGTCAGAGCATGTGCTGCTCAGTTCTGGTGCCACTTCTGTGAAGATGGAAGAAGCTTGCCAGAATGGCCATTGATAGATGGGATCTTGCCCAACCTCTCGTCCATCTGCCCCCCCCCCAAGACTCCCAAGTATTATGCTAGCTCGGAAATGGATTGTGTATAAAATAAAGATACAACTCCCTCTGCAACATTTGTTTGCTTTTTTAATCACAAAATGTTTACTCACTGTTTCTCGGATTCAGAGCAAAGATCATTTCACGATCATTACTCAAACAAATACATTTCTTATGTCAATCATGATAAAACAGCTGTAATTATGATGCTCATGTTTTAAATTAAGTACTTGGGTGATCTATGACTTTCTTTGTTTAAATAGCTTCAGTTATGCACAAATAACAGATGTCTGAGAGACGAAGGATTGCAATATTGACGTCTCTTGTCACATATTGCACTCCCTGTGAATCTGCTAGTAAATGTGTACAATACAGTTTATTTTTTTTAGAGATTTAAAGAAATGTTAATTTTCAGGTCACTGTGCAAATAATACATAAAATAAAGGAACATTTGTATCAATGTGTAATGGTTGGTCATGATAGGTCATAGATTAGCACAGGTAAGAGGTTAATGTGTATGCAATGTTTATCGAGAGATGACTGAATTAAAAATGTCAAAGAGTTATTCAGTAAGTGAAAGGATAGACATTTTGGTAAAAGCCTCCCATTGTTGGGGTAAAATTACATGTTACCTAAATGTGCTTCACATTTATTTCCGTTTCAACATTTCCTTTGGTTCTCACTAATAATTTTCTGAATAATAGTAAAGCTGATGTGTGCTGTGGAGCAGGGCAAAGGAGGTGCTTCTGTTATTTATTGCAGTTTACACTGAATGATTAAAAAGTGATAATACTTGCAATATTGCATTGTAATTTAAGGGCGCAATTGGTGACAGTGTGCAGCACCAGCTGTGATGAAGCTCAAGCTCTCTTTTAATTATAGCTGGACCAATTCCTTATTAGCTGCAAACATTCCAGAGTGGGAAAAGTGCTGAAATAAAATTTATTACAAGATGGAGTTGAGCTCATTTTTAAGTCAGGGTTTTAATAAAGAGTTTTTTTTTTAATTAAAACAAATTGTAAATACAGTTGTGCTCATAATGAAAATAAATGGTTTTACCCACACTGTTAAAAATATCTGTAAATTTAACAGCAAAATACAGTATAAATGTTATAGAAAATTTCAGAAAACTTGTAATAACCATCGGATTTACAGTGAAAAAACTTATCGCTTTTGCAGATTAAGAACTTAAATTTATCTGTAAAAAAACAGTATATATATATTTTTTTTTTTGTCGTAAAATAACAAATTAATGTATTATCCCTTATGTTAAATACATGATTTTTTCATTCATTCATTCATTTTCATTCCTGCTTATTCCCTTTCGGGGTCACGGGGGTCTGCTGGTGCTTATCTCCGGCACACATTGGGCGAGAGGAAGGGGTACACCCTGGACAGTTTGCCAGTCCATCACAGGGCAACATTCACACACACATGCACTCCTAAAGGGAATTTAGATTATTCAATTAACCTAACCGCATGTTTTTGGAGATTGTTTGGGGAGTACCCGGAGGAAACCCACGCAAGCACAGGGAGAACAAACCTTCAATACAAACCTTCAATTTAGGTAGTTCTGAACTGTTTAAAAGTTGGCTATGAGCCATACAAATATACGATTTAAACCCTTTGTACAGATATAAACTGTTTTTATAGCAACAAAAAAACTGTTAATTGTACAAAATGCCACTAACATTTACAGTATAATCCAGTAAAACCAATACCGCCGCTGCCGTATATTTGACGCTAAAGTTCTGGCAATCACTGCTGCCGTTTTTTGTACTGTAAAATTTACCTTTTATTTTTTTTAGACTGCATCCACAAACTATGAGTGGAATAAATGCTTTTGTGTCATCATTTATATTTTCTGAAATAATTTTTTTTCTAAAAAATGTAAACTTATGAGCAGAACTGTAACAAGGCTGCTAGATTGTCCTTGCTCAGAATGGATGTAATTCATTTAATAATGTAAACAGAGAACAAGTTTATTCTCAGTGATTGAAAACAGAAAAAAAGAGTACAATTTAGAGAGGGGTTTCTCCCTCTGGGGTCACTTGTGACATATTGCCTATTGTTTTTCCTAATTTGGATTAAATCATTTGCAATTGATTGTAAATGTAATCCAGCCTCCAGTGAAGTGTTCCATTCAACTGCAGTGGTTATGAACCCATTCTGAAATGGTTTTGTAAGGAAATTTATGTTCGAAAAGCTGTTATTATCATGCTTTTATGAGACCAGGGTAGATGCAGGAAACCATGAGTTTAATAGTGACACTTCTCAACTATTTTATGATCAACATGTTAATTATGGAAATATTCAGTGAGTGATTTCCCACTCTAAATTCACACGCATTAAACGATTCAGGTACTGTAATTGCTACCAGAAACATTTTTCAGCTTTTAGGGCTAAATGTGAAACTGAGAGTCAATCTGTGGGGAGTTTAAAAATATTTGCTAAAAGCAAAATGTTAGAATGTTTATTTTATTTGGCATCAGATCTGCTTCAAGGATGTTCTGTTTAAAATTTTCAGCCTCAGCCACGGTGGAGGACTTTCAGATCCGGCCTCACACTCTTTTCGTTCACTCATATCGAGCTCCGACTTTCTGCGATCACTGTGGAGAGATGCTCTGGGGTTTAGTGAGGCAGGGCCTCAAGTGTGAAGGTACAGACCCAAACAATCCCTTACAATGTCACATGATCTTCTTTAGAGACTCTTTTCTTCTTCTCTGTTTGTATCAGGCTGCGGGCTGAATTACCACAAACGTTGTGCCTTTAAAATCCCAAACAACTGCAGTGGCATCCGAAAACGACGTCTGTCTAACGTGTCCCTCACCGGCCTGACCACCACTCGCTCAGTCTCTGCCGAAGCATCTCCTAGCACCTCTGATGAAGCTTTACTTGTGAGTTGAACAAGTTACAGTGACATTACAGTGATTTTAAATGCTTAAATGACCCCAGAAATCCTTGCCACCCCTGGTTTTTGGCTATACTACTGCTGCATGTGTCCAATGTGTGTATATTAACTCTACTGATTGTATCTTTCTCATCGCTTCATCCCTACACAGTCTCCTGTCAGTCCTAGCATGGAGGTAGGCGCTAACTATTTCTGTTTTACTTAACCACTTTGAAAATGTGTTATGCATTATTATTCCAAAACAAACTGTGATTTTAGCCAAAAAGGTCTCCATTATTTTGGTTCCCCAAACAGGGAGTTTGTCCCTGTGACCTCTCTTTGAGCCAGATGTACAGTTCCTTTCCCTGCATTCTAACCTGGCACCAGAAATGTTGTGGTACACACAGAGTTTGTTTGACGTAAACTGTGAATCGGCTGTTGAAGACAGAATAAAACATCTGTTAAGCGCTCTTAAATCTGATCCCTACACCTAAGACAGGTTAAATGACTTCTTTGTGAACTCGATCTGAACTGAGCTGGAAGTTTAGAGGCCTTCCTCCTGAATCTGTACCACAGGGCAACGGGAAGCTATTGATCCTTTTCTTTCTTTAGAGCACATTGAATAGCTGATTATGCACACCTGCGTGATGTCAGATCCATTCTCAACAGGTGGTAAGACATCTGCATCTCTGCCAATCAGCAGCACATTAAAGAGCAGCTTGATGAGAAAGTTGTTGTTCTGAGTTGATGCAAATTCATCAAAGCTCAGCGTATACAACAATCTCCCTCAGCATGAAGTTCATGTTTTTCCTTCACCTGATCCAGTGCAGTTGCCTTGGGGTAAGACCTGGAAACTACTGGGGCAATTGAAACCCTGCCTTACAATTTTCAGAAGTTACAGTACTTTTTACAAGAGCCAACATTCATATAGAACATTGAGTTTATTTTTTATTATTGGAAAAAGTTGTAACAGGTGGATTTATTGATATATTTTTAGGATAAGTTGCTTAAAATTTAGGGGTGTAAAGGTTCATAAAAATCACAGTTCGGTTTGATACAACACTCTGGTGTCTCTGATTTTGTCGTTTAAGAAAAAACTAAACACTTCAATGTATTGAACATTACATTGAGCAATCCAGGACCCAAACAGTCCTATTAACAGGGTTTCCGCAGGATCTTAAAAAGTCTAAAATTTAGAAACCCAAATTTTAGATCATAAAAAGTCACTGTTCTAGGTTTAAATAAATAAATTCACCTGACTTAGTTTTACGGCACACTTCTATCAAGTGATTTGTTAACACATTGGTTATTTTACAAAGATGGCTGCCATAGCATAGTAAAATATTTTTTGTCATGGTTTTAAAATGAGAAAAAACTATCTTTTTATGTTAGTTTTCATGTAAAAATTACAAAAATGTCATAGAAATAAAACAAAAATGGCTAGTTTTTCATGAAATCATCAAATGCACCATTGTCAGCCACCTGATATCAAGCATTGCCACAAAAAAACAGTTTTAAAGCAAACTATGAAGTAGTAAAGGCTCCAGACGTCTAAGGGTTAACCAATTAAACTTAGCACATCACTGCCAAATTCTCCGAATCAACACTGTTTAAACATTTTCACTCATATTAATGACCAAGTTTATACTTACAAGTCAAAATTTGAGATGCATGACTTAAGGAACTATTACATGCACTTGGCAGCTAAATTGTGCACCAGGGTGCATACCAGGTTTAATTCCTGACAAAGGGGTCTGTAAATTTTCCATTTATTCCATTTAGTTTAACATGCTCCCAATATTCCAATTCTATTACTATGCACATAAATTAACTTCATATTAAAGGGTATATTAATACCAAAAGTGAAAGTTACGTCATTAATATCAAGTAATATGCTATGTAATATGATTATGCCGGGTTTGGCATACTTTAGCCAATGTGTTTTATTACTTTTTTTTTTTAAATGCAAATGATTTGCTAATCAATTTGTTCTTTTGATCCACAGCAAAAAATTCCCTCAGACATCTTTCCAGGAAGAGGCCGCTCCAATTCCCAGTCATATATTGGCCGACCAATAGAATTAGATAAGATCCTGCTGTCAAAAGTGAAGGTGCCGCACACATTTCTTATCCATTCGTACACTCGACCCACAGTTTGCCAGCACTGCAAAAAGCTGCTCAAGGGTCTGTTCCGCCAGGGCCTCCAGTGCAAAGGTACTGTATCTCCTGCAATCCTCCATGCACTCTTTAACAAAACTACACCTTAATATCATTTAGTGAGCGTTTTTGTTTCTCATGGCCTTACGGTTCACAATGTGACTCCTCTAAATCAGATCAGATTATG
Organism: Danionella cerebrum; assembly: GCA_007224835.1. Lineage (NCBI taxonomy): Eukaryota > Metazoa > Chordata > Actinopteri > Cypriniformes > Danionidae > Danionella > Danionella cerebrum. The sequence goes on from SRMA01026332.1 coordinate 171,103, forward strand.
ATTCTTCTTTATTACCACGCTGTAAAAAAGGCCTCAAGCTCTCTACACACTGAACCAAATTTTTGGTCTGAAGTTCATGTAAGGGATGATCAACTTTCAGCCGTGGCTTCTGGTTTATTCACACAAAGGTGGAAGCATTTGTGAATCAGTGATGGTAAACATTAATTTAACCCCGAAATCCTAGTAAATCTGTAAATGTTTGCTGCTGCATTCTCGCTGACCCGCTCCTAACCAAAGGCGTGAGTTACTATGGTTACCATTACCAGTGGATTGATATTATAACTGAACAAACCGAAATGGACTTAATTAATTAACACCTGTCAGCCAATCAGAATCCAGTATTCAGACAGACTATGACATAATATTTACTTCATATTGCTCCTCACAGTACTTAAATCAGCACATTTAGATTTGGTATTTATAATAAACTGCTAATGCCAGTACTTCCTGTGACTTTTTAGCATTTCATATTTCCAAGCTGTTGTATGTGTTGTGGTATGAGGGGGAAAGTGTGTTCACACTTGAAGTACAGTTTTTGTTCTGGTTCGCTTAAGTTTACATCTAAATTTGACCGCGTGAATGTTGGCAAACAAAAACACCAATAAACCCTTTCTGACACACAATAAATATTAGTATTTTGTTTTGATGTGAACCACTAAGCTTTCACACTTGCTCAAACTGCACAAACAGAGCAGTCACACCTGAGTTTGTTTGATTCTATATAAACCTGTTAGAACAAAGCGAGAACACACAAGAGTTCTAATGTAAGGGTTGCAATGTTTTTTTTTCTCTTTCATCAATACATTTTAAAATGCTACTGTTATTTCAATTCCACATAAATTGTAAGTTATAGTAATGCCCAAAAGTGAATGTTAATTTCTCCATTCTCAGCCATTTTGTTTGCTTTTTTTTATCGAAATCAGTGGCATCATATTGTATCTTGGAAATTAAATATCCCGGATTTCAAATAGTTTCGAAGAGCTGAGGTAGACAAAGTAATTTATTTAAAGAAATAAAAAAAAAATAGTCTGATAGATTTCTGCAGCAGTCTATAGAAGTGGGTAGTAAATTTGCAGAGATTGTATTTTGGAGTTTTTGAAAAAAAGTGCAAAAAGTAAATCATTTTCTTAAAATACGTGTAGAAATAATTTTTCCAAGTGGAGGTGTGTAGTGTTATATTTGCTTTGGAAAAACAATGTTTTGATAAAAAAGTCCTTATTTTTAATCTAGACACAACAGCTGCCTGTACATTCGTGTGAGAGGAATCTCTGTATTGTGCCAAGCAGTTAAGGGTGCAGTTGGCTGGGCTGTTTCAAGCAGCTTTAATGTTCATGTGTTGAATGTGCAAGGTCTCAGTCTGTCAGCCACCAGCACAACAGGAACTCATATGTTTATGTGCCAGATTGGTAGTAAACTCTCTCCCTGACTCCCATCTTTAACCCATTCTTCATCTCTCTCTCTCTCACTCTCTCTCTCTCTCTCTGTCTCTCTCTCCCTCTCTCTCTCTCTCTCTCTCTCGGCCTCAGACTGCAAATTCAACTGCCATAAACGATGTGCACCCAAAGTGCCAAACAACTGCTTGGGAGAGGTGTCAAGAAACGGAGGCAAGTCTAACTTTAGCATCTCCATGTGATTCAGTCATCAGCACACTGCACTTCGCCACATAATAACAATAATATTTACCTCACCGTTCAATAAATGCTGATGCAAAATCTGAGTTGTTGTGTGAAATTGTGTGGTCTAATAAAGATTCAATCTGCTTGTAACACTGCTAGTTTTTTACAGGAACAAAGCCTCAAATAATAACAGCTATCTCTGTTAACCCTAAGAAGTCCTTGCTTGTGCCTGTCACAGCGTCTTTCATTTCAAATATAATATGTAGGTTTCAAAAAGTTTATTAGCTTTGATATTTGTTTTAAACAAGGTTTATTTGCAAGGTAATTTAAATTAAAATGTGACAAAATGTGCGGCCCTTTATCAGTTTTGTTTTACAGACTCCAAATCTAGAGGTGAAAAAAAATTACCCTGTGGAAGTACAACACCTGTGAGATGGCTTGTTTTGGCATGCTTGGACTGGTGCCAATGATTTAGGAGAGATTTTTTTTTATACAATAATCAAATTATTATGACTTTGTCTTTGCTTTTTTGGGGGGCATTTACAAATTTTTATTTTGTCTCAAAAATTGTCTTTTTTTTTTATAAAACACAATAGAATGTTTGTTGCCATTTTTTGAGATTTTTGCTCTAAACAGTAACAAATTCACTACTCAAAAGTGTTTTTTTTTGCATAATATATTGCAATAAATATTTGTAAAAAAAAAAAAAAAGAAGCTGGGGTTGTGCTTAAAAAGTGAAATGAGCATTGGCCCAAAAAACTGTTTTAAAAGTCATTTATTATAGCAAATTGTCATGCTCAAAAAGGCCCCAGGCTCCTAAGGGTCAGGCATTACATGTGCAATACATTTGAGAACATATTTTTTTTTCTGATGGTTACTAAAGTGTTATTAGTGGGTTCCAATAGAACCGAATTCTCATGATTTAAAACCATCATAATTTTACAAAACATACGAAGTTTTTTTTTTTTTTTTTGAATGAATGCAAACACACAAAATGAAATATTTATTTAAAATATCTAAATGGTCTACACATGCTAATTCCAGGTGTGTTGGAAAAAATGATACTCATTTGTAGTCTCCAACAGTTCACTAAACGTCAATTCTGCTGGACATGACCATAAAAGAATGCCCTACTATATTCGTTATTTTCAAACCTGCAGTTTGAGTTTTGGATAAAGAGCTTTTTGACAGAACATGTAAATTAGATTTCATTAAATTACCTTCTTTTTTCCACATGATGGAGAGCAAAGATTTGTCACCTCGCAGTTAACAAACCCTGCATGGTAAAAGAAATAATAAAAGTAATTGATATTATAACTTGAGCGCCCAGATCAATCTCATTCTGTACTTTTACAATAGAATGAAATCATTGCAAAGGCTCAGGAGCAAATTATACAGCTGTACGCACTACTATGATACTCACAATTTAAATTATAATATAATGCTACCTTTGCTCTACTTTTCTGAAACTGTTATATTTTATGTTCTGCTTTCTTGAGTTAATGGTGTTAACTGACAGCTTCATAACTCAGATTATACATCACATGACTTACTTTGTCCTGCTTCTATCCCTTTGTTATGATGGCTTGTAGATTTACTGAGCCCTGGTGCTGAATCTGATGTTGTCATGGAGGAGGGCTGTGATGACCACGATGGAGACAGACACAGTCCTCTGATCGATGATATGGATGACTCTCTAGTGGGCGATTCTGCTGGTCTTTTGGAAGCTGGACACCTTGATTTGGGGGATTTGCAAGATCAAGACCCAGATGAATCCAACAGAATCATCAGGTAGCTCTAGAAAAATGTATAATTAAACTGTCATCACAATTTTAGCATGGCCCAATTTACCCCTTAAATTCCAGAACCCTTAAACAATCCCAGAACCCTTAAACAATCCCAGAACCCTTTCTTCCTGTTTTAATAGACATCAGGTAAAAACTGCACATAATAAATTACACAAAACAAAAACCTAAAGAATGTTTGCTTTTTTAAAGAATTAATCTATAAAAAATCCATAATAAATGCCAGGAAAAAATATGATGTTAATTGTAATGGACACAGGGACTGAAAGGGTTATTGAATATCAAACAATAAATAAATATTCCATAGCGCATTTATTTAAGTAATTCTGGCACTTTCTGCCTTAAGACCAAGTCCTTTTTGCTTAAACTACAGCAATCTCTATATCAACAAAGACTGCTGTGCAGATTTGCTTCATTTTTTCTCTAAGTGATTGTTATTTTATCATGAAATCAATTTTTCACGTTTCAAAATAAGATAATTTAATATACTAAACTGCTGGCCAAAAAGAAAACACTGCTGGATGGCTGCTGAAAATCAACCTACTGAAGTCAATCATTTAGAAAACATATAAAAATATGGTAAAATGGTGTTTTCATCATATTATATACAGTAGATTGTTGATGTAAAATGCGAATTTCCATAATCGAACCTCTGTGATTTGTAAACAAACCCAGTTCACGACCCCATTAAGAAATCTTTCATGGTCTTTCAACATTCTACTTTGTTATAGTGTGCTACCATACATTTACCGAAGAGATTTTACCCAATTTATTTAATCCACGAAAAAGCTCAATAAAATAATTATTGATTGACTTGATGGTTCAATGCAGTACTATTATTGAAAATAACAGAGAAGGTCAAATATTATGCCTGAATACATGTCAGGGAAAATCCTAACGAGTACTATTAATTATTTATGTCTCATTGTGTTCTTCTGGAGCACAATCACTACATCCGCTGTTTGAGGTACAGCCTGTTTTGCTGTCGTCTCTTCAGTCAAAACTGTACCCTGCAGCTCCAATCTGAACATATTCTGAATTCTGAAATGCCTATTTAACAGTGAAATTGACATTTGCTTGAAGGTTCTGACATGTCACCATGTTTGTAAGCCCTTCCACCAGCAACAACATCCCACTTATGCGGGTGGTTCAGTCTGTCAAACACACCAAGAGGAAAAGCAGCAATGTTATGAAAGAAGGCTGGCTTGTACATTTCACCAGCAAAGATACGTTGGTAAGTGCTCAGGCTTGCCATTAGAAGCCTTAAAAATAGTAGAGGGGGGGGGGGGTGAACTTTTCTTAATGTATGTGATCATTACTTGTTTTTTCCCCATTCTAGCGAAAGAGGCATTACTGGCGACTTGACAGCAAGTGTATAACACTTTTCCAGAATGACACTGGGAGCAAATACTATAAGGTAACGTCACCAAATCACGTAGAACATATCTGGGATTTTCAACATTCCTTTTGAGGATGTAGACTTAAGGTTTCAACCAGGGCCTCTTTCCTCTCACCAACAGGAAATTCCTCTATCTGAAGTGCTATCTCTGGAACCTGCAAAAACGTTTAACCTTCTTCCCGAGGGTGCCAATCCTCACTGTTTTGAGATTGCCACTACTTCTTTGGTGTACTATGTGGGAGAGAACCTGAGTCGAGCTGACTGTAGCGCAGTGGGCTATGGAAGCAGCATGCTTGTTAGCGGCGTGGGACAGGATGTGGCACACATGTGGGAGATGGCCATACAGCATGCTCTCATGCCAGTCATCTCCAAGGGCATATCGCAAGGAGGCCATCACAACTACCACAGTATGAACCTCACGGTGAAACCTTTGGGGGTTGTTTCTAAGGAGAAATGGCATTATTTTTGGTCTTTTTTTTGCATTTTTGTCCTGTCGATGTTTGGGTGCCTTTATACCTAGAATTTTTGGATTGTTTGATCCACATTATGCTATGTTTGGTTCATCCTTACGAGTACAATTGCAATAAAATGCACAAAAAAGCTGACCAAAGACCTGCTTGAAGAGGTAGTCTTTGTATAATTTCAAGTGAAATTTGGAGTTAAAAATCAAATGAACAAATGAATTTTTGACAAATGAACATTATAATCCAGCTTCTGTAGTCAGCTTCATAGTACATTATGAGATGACGATGTGCATTTGTTGGCTGGGCTTAGCTCTTAAAATGTGTTGTTTGTCTTTAGAAAGAGACAATTGAATTACAATTAAAAGAAAAAGAGCTTAATCTGCAAATCATTGATTGTCCACTTGAGCAGATTGTCATTGAAATCTCAATGAGTGCCCAACTTTACAGCAGAAGAAACACGTTCCCATGCCCATGTCCTGCCACTGTAAACCACTTGCCCCTGTATGGTTACATCATTACACTTCCGAGATGGCAATTGCTGGCTACAACATACATATTATTATACTTCATAGCCTATAATGTAAACTATAAAGCACATGATAACAAGATTTAGCTTTTCTATCCCATTGTTTACATTCAGAAGGTCAATTCACCTTTATGTTAATTCTGATCAATCAAAAGCAAGAAAATGACGTAAACAGACACATCTGGTCAATGGGTGTCATTACATGACTGCGTTTACATGCATCCAAATGATCAATTAATAATAAGATTTACACTTTAAGTAAAGGCTTGATTTTAATGAACTGGACACATAATTTGCAAGGTAATTCCAATTAAAATGTGAGAAAATTCGTCTAATCGGTTTCGTTTTACAGAACCCAATTCAGTGCCATCAGTGCCATCTAGTGGTGAAAGAAGTACAAGACCTGTGAGATGGCTTGTATTTTCTAAGATCTTCACACAAAAAAAGCCCAATGGCACAGTGCATAAGGTTTAAGAGAGGTTTTTCTGTTTTTGTTTTGTTTTGACCTTGTCTTTGCTTTTGGCTGGGATTTATACTTTTTTATTTCCCTTTAATAAAAAAAAATCTTTTTGTTTTTGTTGTAAAACATAAAAACCAGTAGAAAAATTACAAAATGTTTTACTCTGAACTTGGTATAATTTCAGTTTTGTTGTGTAACTATTGTGTAATGCAAGAAGCTGCAGGGGTTGACTAAAAATGATACCAAGCTTTGCCAAATTGTAAAGTTTCAAACCTTTACAAGGCCGCAGACTTCCAAGGGTTAACCTAAATGTGAATTATATTTAAGTCAGAGGAGGTGACTTTTTTTTCTCTCCAACATTCTGATTATAATACATGCACACATGTCTGCTGTCCATGTAAACATTCTATGGTCTGTGTGCATAATCCAGACCAAACAATCTTTATCACAGCTATAAAGGCGCCTTAAAAACTCTTAAAAGTATTTGTTTCCCAATTTATATTGAAGTTGTAAATGAGTATATGGCCTCCTTTGCATTGACATTTTGACAATGATTTGTTCTTTTTTTTCTATCAACAGAAGAAGTCTCCATCAGCATCTCCGTATCTAACTGCCAGATTCAAGAAAATGTGGTAAAAATGTCTGCTTTTTATATTTTTAGAGACATTGATGCAGTAAATATCATACTTTCAGTGCTAAGCCTTGTTTTGTGTGAAAGGACTGAATGTTCTCGTCAGCTTGCCTATACCTACAACCTTGAGTTCCAGTGTGATATAAACACACAATGCCTCTATTGGAGATTATTTTGATTACCTGCTCGACCATGGGGTTGTCATGGTAACTCAAGTCTTTCTGACACAATCCTAGTGAGATGTGGAAATGGCTCTTTAGGCTACTGGTCTGAATTCAGCTGTGGAAGCAGTACAAAATGAAAAAAAAAAGATATGAGCTCCCAAAATCTGATGCATTCAGCATTGTTTCTAAGCTGCCAGGAAATGTTTTGACAAGTGTGGTGTGCTTACATGTTGTTTCTGTTTTCCTAAAAGGATATTAGCACTGTTTATCAGATTTTCCCTGATGAAGTGCTTGGCTCCGGGCAATTTGGCATCGTCTATGGAGGTAATGTTCCATACCAGTACATTTTCAGGATTTTGCATATTAGGAGAATACTGTTTATTCCACTCTATATTATATTGCTTTGTACTTAGACAAATATCTAAGTACAGAAAGACAAATATCTTTTGTCAAAATCAAATCATTAATGTGTGAAAGCATTTGGTTGTACTTCACCACAAGTTTCAAATGACCAAGTCATCACACATTGGATCGAGAAGATCCTCTTTAACCCTTAGTTGTCTGGGGCCTTTTTGGTCATTTTTACTACTTTACAATTTGCTCTAATAAATTACTTTTGATTAAAAACTATTATTTTAGCTGGACTTGAACCGGCAGCCTACAATTTTTGAGTTAGCAGTGCTATCCACTGCACCACCACTTCCTCTATGTTTTTTGATTGACATTAATATTTAAAGCCAAATTCCTTTCTTCCTTTATGCATTAATGATTGATTATATCTTTGTCTTTAATAGACTGTGAAGATTCACACATGAATAAATGTATTGTTACTATGTACCATCAAGTGTTACTCAATTTTTACATTTAACAGTAAATAACCACACGTTTAACAAATTATTGCAAAATCCCGATGTAGAATATTCTTTATGCTATAATGCAGGAAAACACCGGAAAACTGGCAGGGATGTTGCGATCAAGATCATAGATAAACTGAGATTTCCCACCAAACAGGAAAGTCAGCTACGCAACGAAGTTGCCATTCTTCAGGTAAATACACAAGAATACACACTCAAGACCCCAAATACACTTGGGCGTGTACCCCGCCTCTACCTCCAAAGATATTTTATTGAGAAGAATCAAAAAAGCTTAGCATAAAACATAGATATGATAAAATTAAATAATACTGAATATAAATGAAATACAATAGAATCTTGAAATTAAATAAATTGCAACTTTAACATTACAACCACGTTCTGTGCAAAACAAGCTAATAAAAAAGGAAAGTGAGCTCAAAGTTGAGTGGTAACTTTGAGAGGAGAGATAGCCATTGTTTTTTTTTAAATCTGCTTTTGCAAGTATTTTTTGCATTTTTCGACTTTTTAAGGTAATGTTTTAAGTTTAAACACGCAAAAGTTTAAAGTTGATTCTCATAATCAATTTAATTGTAAGAATATATTTTGATTCAAGCATCAATGTTCTATACAGTGTATAATATTTTATTTTTGAGAATGTTTTCATTTAAAGTTCTGTGTAAAGCAGAATTCATAATGAGATTTTTATTTTATGTATCTTTTGAAGAACCTTCACCATCCAGGCATTGTGAACCTCGAGTGCATGTTTGAGACACCAGAGCGTGTTTTTGTTGTCATGGAAAAGCTCCATGGCGACATGCTGGAGATGATTTTGTCAAGTGAGAAGGGGAGGTTGCCTGAACGCATCACCAAGTTTTTGGTAACGCAGGTAAAGCTTCACTCAGAGTCAAAATACATAGTGGAACAAGTGCAATCTTTTATTTACCATCTCTGCTGTTTACCACACATTATAACAACCCTGTTCTGTTCTTTTCCCAGATTCTAGTTGCACTGCGGCACCTTCACTTCAAAAACATTGTTCACTGTGACCTCAAGCCTGAAAATGTTTTGTTGGCCTCTGCTGATTCTTTTCCACAAGTGAGTAAAATCTGAACAGAGCACGAGGCGACAACAAAAGAAACAAAATATCTCAATGAATTGAGGCCACACCAAAATTAAGATAAAAGGATCTGTTTTTGTAAATCGGCAAGAATAAAAGATGGTAATTATAGTGTTCTCGTGGTGTGTTCGAGGCACAGGGCTGTGTGTGTCTACATTCTAATGAAAGATTTCTAAATCATCCTCCCATTGTTTCTTCTGTCTGCTGCTCGAGTGTTTCTCTGGAAGCTCTCAAGCACAAAGATGACTCACTCTTTGAGCGCAGACAAACATTTCGGAAGAATACTAAAACAAATCACTGCGTGTCATTCACAAATATTTAGCAAAGCTGGAAGCGGAACCAGAGCTCGCTGCGTCTGAGCCTGGTCGTTATAGTGCTTTAGCAAATGTTTAAGGTGGAAAGTGAAAACCAGCAGGAGATACATTGTAACCACAGCCAACTGGGTGATAATTTCACTTGACTTTCGTTCAGATCGTGACAACTGATCATTACAGCGTCTGTGGTGTTAAAGCTGGTGTGAGAACAAAGGGATGTTGTTTTTTTTGGTCTTTTGTGCATCTCAGTCCTAGTAGAATGAAATAGCCAGTTCCTCTTGGCATCTGCTCATTGTGCAGCTCATTATTGGTGGCATTGTCTTGCAGGTGAAGCTGTGTGATTTCGGCTTTGCACGTATTATTGGGGAGAAGTCTTTTCGCCGTTCGGTGGTTGGCACCCCAGCGTACCTAGCACCTGAGGTGCTGAGGAATAAGGGCTACAACCGCTCGCTGGACATGTGGTCAGTGGGTGTCATTGTCTATGTCAGTCTCAGTGGAACCTTCCCGTTCAACGAGGATGAAGACATTCACGACCAAATTCAGAATGCTGCTTTCATGTACCCACCCAACCCGTGGAAAACCGTCACGCCAGAAGGTGAGTTTTGGGTGAATACACATCCCAACCGCCAGTGCACGTGAAGTCAATATCAAGTTTGTTATGAAATTGAAAATGTACTAAACATTATAATTTATCACATCTTTAAAACCCTCGTGTCTTTAATTCAAAAGCAATGTTAGCCTAGTGTTATATGGTTAGCTAATCTGCTGGCCATTGCTGCAGGAAAGAATGTTCTTTACTATTTTTTTACTTCTTTACTTTTTTTTTTTAGTGTCTATAGTTCCTGTAGTTCTTCACCGGGTCTGCACACACGGCAGGAGGGCTTTTGGCCCACTCCTCCATACAGATTGTCTCTAGCAACACTTATTTTCAGCTCTTTCCAAAGATTTTTAATTGGATTTAGGTCTAGAGACTGGCTAGATCACTCCAGAACTTTGAAATGCTTCTTGTGGAGCCACTCCTTCTTTTTCATCGCTTTGTGCTTTGGCTCATTGATATCCTGGAAGACCCATTTTAATGCTCTGACTGAGAGAAGGAGCTTTTTGCCCAATACCTCATATTACCTGGCCCCGTTTATCCCCTCTTTAATACATGCTCCCTAGAGCATCATGCTTCCATCCCCGTGCTTCACTGTAGATAAGGTATTATTGGGATGAATCTAATCATTCTTTTTCCTCCAAATATGGCAAATATAGTTAAGACCAAAAAACTCTACCTTGATCTCAACTGACCATATGACTCCTCTAGATCATCCATCTTTTTGGAATACGGCATAAAAAAACCCTGGATGGAAACACCAAGATGCGAATAATTTTCTTTAATTTTAATACAATAAACTTTTTGTCCGCTAAGAAAAAAAGTGCATAAACTATGATGAAAAAGCATTTACCAAATAAATCCCAATACAAAGCAATGGAAATGCGTTTTTCTTTTGGAGCTGGAGCAGACTAACAGTTTTTTCTATGATCTTTTTTCAGTTTTTCTCCAGTCTTTTTTTCACCAAGATCCTTGGCAATTGTAGACCTCTTCAACTTTTTGATAGTTCTTGGGTTTTACCAATGTTGCTGCTTTATTGTTGGGTGTACAGGTGTCTCTAGGCAGCTTATGACCTCAAACAGGTGCTACTCACATAGAATCGTGAGTAGAGTGCTACTGCTACGGGACTATTTAAAAGCAAAATTATTTTTTTCGAGGGTCTGGCTGAAAAGCAATTGATGAAATACTTATTTGACCCGGTAATTTACAAATAAATCGTTAAAAAAATGTATTTCTGGATTTTTATTTTTAGATTCAGTCTCTCGAAAAAAAATCTTGAACACATCAAAAAAATCACAGGGTGATCAAATTCCTATTGACCGCACAATATATACTCAGTTATAGATAAAAAAAATAAATAATAAAAATTGTAAAAAAAAAAAAAAATGCACATTTGATGTGATCTTCCTGTTTTACGGCATTGTATAGATTTATTTTTACTTTATGGATTATTAGATTGATATTTCTATATATGCAGAAGTTTCTCATTGTTTTCATAAGGAGATATGCATGTATTGTTATGTATCTTATGTCGAAATGCAGTGTTAAAATTGCTAAGTGATTATTAGCAGTATACTAAGTCTATTACTTTTAGAATTGAAGAAATTTATCGAAAAGGGTAAAAAAAACCTGATTGATATAATCAAAATAAATTTTCTCCTCATGTCAGCGACATTCACATAACTTACAATAAAAACATTTTCATCCAGGGAAGCCAAAGTAAAGTAAAACTATATCACGTTAACAATAAAACATTGTGCCTCCAAATCAGATTTAGAAGTAAATGCACTTTAAAAGGTTGTGAAACATTGAGCTAACTATTTAAACGTAAGTCAGCAGCCAGCTGTATTAACCTCTCTAAGCTGGAAATGATTTAGAGTCCAATATGTGTGTGTTAATCCTCAAAAATGTAAGCGTTAATCCAAAGCTATGTTTGTGAATCGTACGTCACATGGCTAGCTGGATGGAAGACACTTTAATAGGCCTTCTCCGCTGCATTAACTTCCATTAGCTAATGTCACTGCTGGTGCACAGTACAAATATGACCTATTTCCACACTAAATACTATTTGTAGCCCAGCTGCTACTGATATCCAATGAGGTAGATGACGTTAAATGCTTTGTTATTTAGATATATAAGATTGAAGCTTCATTTATTCTAATTATCGCTGCTGGCTGACCTCATGATATAGGAAACTATAGTATTTCCAAATTTTTAAAATAAAATAAATGGCATATATTTGTAAAAATTCTTTCAAACCTGGTCTTGATTTAAAATCTATGAAAAAATACAGCGTGTTTTGAATGATGGAAATATATTCCACCTATATTTCAATAGCAGATTGCATAAATCAACAGTTTTAAATAAAGTTAATGGCCAGATATTGTGGAATCTGCTCATGAATGTGTTTGAAGAACTAATTTTGCATGACTTGCTACTACTAAGCTGTGTAAATGAGGGAAAGAGAGGTGGAAGAGAAGGAAAGGGAGAAGAAAAGTTGAAGAGAAGAGAGGGCAGGGGTTAAAGAGAGAGATTGGTGAGAGCGTGCTCAATTTTTGTTACGAGTCATTCATGTGAATAATGCCCTATGATCCCTCAGACGAAAGCGGCGAGGCCCCAAGGTTAACAAACTTTGGTGCGTCTCAGAAATTTGTGACCCCTGAAATAGTGTTAAGATGATGTTGGTTTTGCTCATTATCCCCATAGACAAAATCCTTCAGGTTTCCACCACGGCCTGCTCATGCACTGACAACCTGTTTTGTTGTTACAGCAATTGACCTCATTAATAACCTGCTGCAAGTGAAAATGAGGAAGCGCTACAGCGTGGACAAGTCTCTCAGCCATCCCTGGCTACAGGTTAGAAGAGAAGGACTTTTACATACATCTATGACACAGACACATGGAAATATTACACTGTGAAAAAATAAACTGTACATTTTATCCGGTAGCTTTGGTTTGCTACCATCAAATAAGGTTGTCTACTGAATATTTGAGTTTATAACTGTCAAATTCAAGGATTTTAATTATAATATTTACGGTTCAACTTTTGTATGGTTCAGATATGTGTAGTTTAAAGTATTGTGTTGTAATAATTACGGTTGATCAAAAAAATATACAATTTACAGTAAACAAACAGCAGCTGTTGCCAGAACATTACAGTTAATGATACGGTAGCCGTATTTTACAAATCATGTTTTAGTTTATAACGGTCTAAAAGCATGTGATCTCATGGGTTTCTTACGAAAAATCTTTCAGAAAACATTTCAGAACATGTCAAATTTATTTTCTTTTAGACATATTACAGTAATTTGTACTTTTAAACCAATAAACAGCATTTTCATATCTTTTTAATTGTTAAATTTAAGGTCTTACTCTGAAAAACTAATCACAGTTTTTTTACTGTAACATAAAATTAATTTATTTTATAAAAGACATAGTACAGAAATTCGATAATTTTATGACAAAGAACTGTATATTTACATACTTTTAATTGTTCAATTTCTTATTTGTTAATTGTTCAATTTCTTAAAGGTCTTTCTTTGTAAAACTAATGTTTTTTTTGTAAATTCTACTTTTTACATCAATGTAAAATATTTTTTCTGTATTAGAGATAATACAGTAATATGATAATTTTACGGCAATACTATAAGGGAAAGCAAGAACTGACAGAAAAATATGTTCATTCAAATGTAAGTCGCTTTGGATAAAAGTGTCTGCCAAATGCGTAAATGTAAATGTAAATGTATAATATTTTAATATCTTTTTAACTGTTAAATTTAAGGTTTTACTCTATAAAACGTACATTTCTCACTTACTTTTGTGAAATACTGACTTTCTGGGGCATTTATGCTTTTTTTTTTGCACCCACTTGCTTTTTTGATTCAACAATGTGTAATTTGTTAAATGTTCTAAATGCTGTTTATTCACCAGTCACATTACCATTTAGAATCTTTGCTAACAAATCAAATCTTAAATGTTGCAAAACTGTAATCCTCTGATTTCTAAAGACCTGTCTTTCTGACAGGACTACCAGATGTGGCTGGACCTGCGGACTCTAGAGTGTAAAATGCAGGAACGATACATCACCCATGAGAGCGATGATTTACGCTGGGAACACTTTGCCGAACAGAACGGCCTCCAGTATCCAAGCCACTTGATCAACCCACACGCTGATGTGCGAGAGCAAGCCGAGGCTGACGAGCTTTTGATGGGCATGCTCAGCGACAGAGTCAGCGTTCTGTGATGCCCCTGCAGCATGACCAGTCTACTGACCAGTGTCCACTCCAATGCCTGTACCATTCCCAACAAACTTTTAGCACACAAAGACCAAGCACAAGATTCACCAAACACTCAGTGCCTAGACGCCACAGCAACCACAAATTGTAAAAGGGAACAAAGCTAAAATATTGTTTAATTGACTTAAAATTAAAAATGAATGCACTTCAGCTACATTGAACAAACATGTCCAGCAGGCAGCTTTGGTTGGAAAGAACTTACCGGTATTTATTATTTGTGTCATCAACCAGTGCTAAACAACGTAATCAACTTTATAAAGAGTATTCGAGATATGTTGTGATATAAGAAAATGTGATTTAACATCATTATTTATTCACAAAGACTGTGGTGCCCCCTGGCATCAATGCTAACACAATGTACAGCGGAGAGTATTTATAGCTTTTGTTGATTTGTGTTTATGGACTGCAATGTTTGCGGGTGTGTGTGTGTGTGTGTGTGTTACTTTAGGGGTTGGTTGTGTTGTGTTCAGTGCAGAGATGCTGGGAAAATAACCTCCAGTTGGTTGTGTACTCAAAGAAATACTATGTTCTCATCAGAAATGCTCAGTGTTCCCTTTAAAGTGTTACAGTTCTCTTCAAATGGCTGATTAAATGTGAATAAAAATGTGTGCTGGTATGAGAGTTGCGTGAGAGAATGACAGAAAGATACAAAGACAAATAAAACCCCATTGATGGTGATTTTTTTGTCGAACGTGATGCTCCTGGCTGCAGAGAAGCGTGGTTCCCGAGCGACAGATGGCGCTGTGCGCTTGCGCAGATCTGACATTCGCTTCTGCGAGACGGAAGCCCAAACCTCTCATTCAACAATGTACTGAAGGCTGCAGAACTACACAAACTCTCTGAAAACAGTAAGTAACACTACAATGAGTTAGACATTTAACTCGCGCAATTAAAAAAATGTTGAAGAAATTGTTCTTTGAATGTACATAATGGTATTGTGTGCAATAGTTCCACGTGGATGTGTCAGAATCAAAACGCTCTAAACTTTCTGACATGCGCATTTCATTTAATATCACGTTAGTTTGATATGTTAATAATTTCGCAACAAAGCGTTAAAGTATTAACTATTGTTTTTCAGTGTAGTAGTCTAGATAATTAAGACCTAAAGGGATAATCTGAAAAAATAGGCCTTTTTTTTATTATTGAGCATAATACAAATGAAGTAAACTTCTCCAGAGAAAACCAAGCCAGGGGGAGAAAAAATTAAATTTAATTAACAGGTGATCTTTGAAGACCCTTGTAAAGCTTGAAAAAAGTTAAGAGTTTTAACAGCTTTCTCATTGGTGAAAGATGTAACAGAATCACTATATTGCTCGAAATATAAGATCAATTAAAAAAAAATCATGGGGTTTTATTTATGACTAGATTATTCATCTTAAATCTTGAACACTTAAATGTAATGTTAGCCTACATTTAAATATAATGACACAACATGCACTAGCAAGTATCGCACACAGCAAAATTGAGTCATCTGTGTCAACATTATGGACCAATATAGTGGGAAGAGGTGTTGTCATTGGGTGCAGCGGCCATTTTGTTTGTATTTTTAGTGTCCACAAGGACTAGCGTTTGAATTGTTTTGGGGTTAGATACTTACAAAATACTTAACAATAAACAACTATTACAAATACAATAAAATAACAAAACCCCAAAATAATTTGATTAGTTTTAGGTACTATTGGTAGGAGTCTGTTTAATGTGTATCCATGGCAATGGGGGGTTGCGCTACAAATATGTCACTCCTCCCGCTCTACATTAACACTACTCCAGTGTTGAATGTAACACCATGTGAGTTACACCCCAGTCAGTGTTGAGACCACGTCGACTCGTTTAGTGTTACATTTACATTGGGGCAATGTTTTAATTAACTCATTTATAGTGTTACATATAAATTATTTATTATAGATCAGTAAACACAGCAAAATTCACAGTGTTAAAATCACAATACCCGTCTCAATGTTGTGGGCTTAAATTGACACTATGGGAGTTTAATAAACACTGCCCCATGAAATTTTAACACTACTTCAGTTGAATTAACACCTCATTTGGTTTAACATTAACAGGGTTTACCGTACAGGGCTGTTATGATTTGTATATAAAAATGCTTTGCACATTACGAACACATCATGATATCAAGCAGAAACGCAATCTGAAAATACAAGCTTTACAAAACGATTGCTATTGCTGTTGATGTATAAGGCTTGAACAGAACCTTGTAAAAAATTCTTTCTATTGTCATTAGAATATAGCATGTGATTTGTAATAAAGCATCATTCTGTATCCGCATCTTGTCACTTGTTTCAGTAGTGTTGAAAGTTGTTTATCCCACAGTGCTTTTTTGAATTGTGATTTATTGTTAAATTCCACATCAGAGGAGCTCACTGGAATAGTTTCCATTTAGTTAATGAATGTAATGGATATTCTTTGGCTTTTTCAGTCCATTGTTAAAGATAGAGATACTTCTTATAGATTCCAAACATGCTCAGCAATTCTTAATAGATTTTGGATGTGCTTACTTGTGTCAGCTGTGCCTCATTGTTCCTCACATTTCATCATTAGATAGTACCAACACTCAGGACCGATTGCATTGGAAATCATGCGGCGTATCAAGTATCTAAGGCATTACCTACTATGGGTAAGTAGTTTGATTTATACTCAAATGCCATATTACTTCTGCCATTTGGAATGTCTGATAGCAGGCAGGGTTACCTGCACTACATCATGTGATTGAGAAGTGCGACAGGTGTAGACCCTTTATGTGCATCAGGGATTCTATCTGGAAATAATTCTCACAGGGTGTTTTTCCACAATCTACGAGTTTGAGCTTATATTCGTTCATCTTCCAATTCCACTCTGACTGGGTCTTGGAAGAAGCGGGTCATGCAAATATAGCAACCTCATGTTAGTGAGCCAAAACTACTATTATTGCAGCTATACGTTTTTTAGTGATATATAAAATTAACCTATATACAAAGTTGTGTAACCCACACCTTTGTAGCCTGCTTGCTTTTCTAGTTTAATCACAGATGAAGGTATTCTGGAAGAGCAGTCTGTCTTTATGAATCATGTGGACATCGCCACTAGACTATTCCTGGCTATGTGATGACGAGCTGATCTAAACGAAACGAAAGAATATTACAGATGGACTGTCTATCGAGTTCTGCATAATCTGAGTCTCTCTCTCTCAGTATAAAGGCTGACGAGTGGGCAACCAAAATTTAGACTACCATACTGTAAGAGTGACAAAAATGGTGCCAAAGCAAACATACACCGTAAAAAAGGTCCATTGAGAACCAAATTAAAATCAACAAAAAACTACTTTAGAGCCACAAGTACCAAAAAGGCCATAAGAGTTTCTTTACGCTAACAAAGTGCAATAACAGAGCCTCAAAAACCACAAAGAACCAATGAAGAACCTAAAAGAGCTTAAGGGCTTCCTTAAAGTGGAAACGTGCTTTTTAGCACATTGAAACCTGCAAAGAACCAGTGAAAAACCACTGAAGATGTATAGGTCTAATGGAAACGATCAAACATACATTTAAAAAAAGATTACCTAGACTTTATTATATTAGAAGAAGATAATAATAATAATAATAATAACAATAATAATAATAATAATAATAATAATAACAATAATAATAATAATAATAATTATTATTATTATTATTATTATTATTATTATTATGTTGTTGTTGTTAAAAAAAGTGTGCCTTAATTTCATATAAAATCTAATTACCACTTGGTATAAAAATAAATAAATATTAGGCCTATGTAATTGACAGATAATTAAATACTTTAACTAATAGGCCCTGGAATACGAAATTAAACGAAGACGGACAGACAAAAACTTAAATAATAATTTTGTCAAGAAAAAAAAATGTATTTGCATTTGTATTAACAGTGTATTTTTAATTGTCGCCACCGACATTCTAATCGAATAATCAAGTGTCCGCTTAATAAAGCAATAAATGTATTAAATTATGCCTGGCGGATTTCTTGTTAACACTTTTGTCTTTTTATCTGTCGTGGCATGTATCTGCTCGAGTTGCACATGCATGTTTGCTGGGAATGCTCTCGGAAAATAGTATGCAAATGAAGAATCACAGCTTTGACAGTGAGTGTACCATATGTTCTGCAATTGCATATTTAAGGGAGAGAAAGACAGGGAGATGTATCCTGAAAGCGCTGTTGCCGTAGTAACTCTGCTCTTCTTCATCCTGCAGGCTGCGTTGGCACAAACGATTTCACCAAAAGGAAAACAAATATAATAGTTTCGCACGTCTGAATTATTTGGTTCTGTGAGACAAAACACGCAAATATTTTCCCGATTGAACAGCAAATACGAAGACAGACAATGCGAAAATTACAAAAGGAAAGCTTTCAGTTCATTAATGGAAAGCTGTGCGACAGACCGTCTGTAATGGTGCTTGATATCGGTGCTAAATTCGATTGTTAAACGATGTTTATTTTATTTTATTTACAATATGTTTATTTATGTATTGATTTTACCTCACTCGTAAATTCTAAAGGTACACTTTAATGTACGCATATTTACAAAAATAAATAATTCCAATCGAAAATTGTCCGTTAATTAGTACCGACCTTAATTTCATTCGAGTGATAGCTGAAAATTTTGTGTAAAAAAAGTATTTAAAAAATGTATTAAAAACATATTTTCGTACATTTCGTATTTTTTTCGATATCTTACAGCATGCAAATATTTCTAAATATAATAACAAATCCATACACAGGACTTCTTTTTAAGACTTCGTTTTGAGTACACCAGAATAAACTGCTTGCATTGTTGAAAATACTGAAGGAAAACATAAAACTTAAAAATTTTAGAAACACAAATAATGTATATGCACACAATGCGCTATATATATATTTGTGTATGTATGTTTTTGTATAGCTTCAGGACGTTCTCAAATATGATTAAAATCGCAAATCGTTAAGAGAGTGTTTATTCGGGTCGCTAGGGGACGACAAAACAAAATTAAACCTCATGTTTGACAAACAAATGGGAAATATGTAAAGAACAGATCTGTCAAAATAAGAAAACAGTCTGTCCAGCAACAACAATAACAATACACATAGGTCATAATTAAAAACTGTACAAATTAAATACCGAGCATATATGTTTTTAATTTTTTAATCAGTAGCCTAAATTAAAAAAAAAAACATTCACCCAGCAGAACCTGACACGTTTTTAAGTTTTAACTGAAATGGTTGCTAATTCTGAAATTATATATTCACGTTAGGGGTGTAAAAAAATATGAAGACATATTATATGGTGATACAAAATGTAAAACTTACAAAATACGTTTCGTGGAGTTACTGAAGATATCTTTTGGGTTTCACCATCTGAAAATCTGCAGTTAAACATTTGAGAAACAGATGAACTGTATAAAGCTATAAAAATAGTACAAGACCCATCTTCTTCATGTTCCATGCTCTGAGTGAACACTTTATCGCTGCCCCCTAGAGGCTGGGTGATAATTTTCTTATATGTATCAAAGTAGACCTAGTTACAGTCTGAAAACTTTTAGTTTCAGTTTCCAATAATGAAATGACTTCAATGGTTTCAATAATGAAATCGTTTCGGTAGTTGATGATAAAAATAGTTTTTATCGATATTGTGATTTAGCTTTTGTAATAAACTAACAAGAAAACATTTGCTCTACATTTTGCAATTCCGTGTAATCATTGTCTAGACACGTGTTTCATATGATCACATGTTTCTGTTCATAAAAACAATGTTTTGTGCTTGTAAACAAAGGAGGACTGGGTTGGGGTAAGGGTTAACAATGATTTTGCACACAAAAGACACAAACAGGTTAAAACCCACATTGATATTAGTGGGGACAGCTTTTGGAAATCTTACAATAAAACAAAGGCGTGACATAATTTCATATTTTACTACTCATTCATGTGGACTAGAATCATTCCAAGTTTTAGTTATACATAAGTGTTGAGTTAAAGTTGGCAACTGGCTAATAGATTTATATATTCTGGCTCAAAATCTTGTAATAAATAAATGGCACATAGTTTACAATTGTCCTTTCTATTTTTGAATGACACTAATGCTCTGAATTATCTTTAGAGACTCAAAGTATAGGAATTCACCTCATCCAAGAATCCTAAATAATCACAGTTTTGCAAACTTCACATTGAAAACCACAAATCCCACAATTTAACAGTGAAAAAAAAAAATAAAAATACGTTTGGGAAGTTTCTCAGCTAACAAACAGGACTGGCTAAATATTATGGTAACCTTTTCCATCCTGATCTGTAGTGAAGTCTGCACACATGCTAGTATCAACATCAATTACAGAGCAGAATTTCAAGGGCATGCTACAGAGAAGTGTCAGGGAGGCACCGAATGGGATTTTGTAAATGCATTGTCTACTTACCATGGTATAAACTTAGTTCCCTTACACATTTGCAGTCACATGCATCACAAGAGTTAGTTTCGTAAAACCCTGGTCTAACTTCCATCAAATCCTTGTTTTTGTTTATCAGAGCCTTAGAGTTGTTTGAGCAACAGCAGATAAGAGGCTCTTGCAAATTTCCAGTCAGCACAGCAGTGAAATAGCCACCACAGAAATAGCCACCACACCCAAAGTGTGGCTAAATGGGGTAATTCTGGGTTGCTAGAACCCACTGCCTGCTGCACTGAGAAGTCCCTTTGTGATAGGAATTCAATAGCTGGCAACGGTGCACACACAGTGGTCATGACAGATGTGGAGTTGATTGTCGGCTCCATTTCCGCCAACTGCAACCCATCCCCCTCAAACAAATGACCACGCCATGATGCGTAGCGCTGTTGGACAGGGCATCCTCATGCATGCAATGCATTCGGAGGGATTCCCGGCATGTTTGCGTGCTATGTGCTGGAGATTAGTGGGATTACAGGCTTGGCAGAGGCTGGTGCGGGCAGATTAAAGGCCGCCCTCTGCACAGCAGGGCAATTTTAGAGTAGGCGAGACCGGACAGTCTTAACTGCTGCAGGAAGTATCTGTGGTGTGCAGATGATTGCTCGGCTGTAGTAGAAAGGAATCATGAAAATCATGCATGGCTTACTTATGACATGAAATGACAGGCTGATTGAAACTCAGATCATTGTACAGTAAGCCTGTATGTAGGTCATCCTCTGATGATCTGGACACAATGGTTTCTTCCTCTCACATTCATTTTCTCTGAACAGAGTCTAAAACAGCTCTGCAGTTGAACACACTTGAAATGCATTTCTTTACCTTAAGATGTGCACCTGACCTAACAAGCTTCCTTATTGATAAATCTCATGGAGATGTAACTGTGGAGGCTCAATGTACAGATCCATGTGATCAAACAAAACGCTGGTTGTTTTAGCATTGCTGTTTTGATTCATTATATAAGGTGACTAATGATTACTATACAGTGAATCTGTGTTTTACGCTTATATTTTTCAACCTTTTATATCCCTCTGCCATCTAAGATGGTTGTTTTCTCATGCGATGAGGTGACTTGGGTTGATTTACAAACCCCAGGTGCACTATTCTCCAGTTTTCTTAGCTTTTCTTGAGGAAAACGCCATAGCTTCGACGTGTCGTTGTTGGTGACCAACCAACCACTCAAAGCCATAATTTTGCTCATGGAGAAAGCCACGCATCACCTCAGCACCTTTGCACCATGGAAACAAACATTTGCGACTCCAAACTACTGCGTGGTCTTCAGTTAGGCATCATTAATAATTTGTACACAGCGTTTTCTCAAAGGATAATAGAGGTCAGACTCATGCAAATAATAGGGCAACGTATCGCACTATGGGATGTCACTTCCTGCAAAATTTCTTTTCAAACAGGAAGTCAAGAGAAATGATAGTTTTACCCTCAATTGAATGCAACAGACAATACATCTGTCCGAAATAATGTTCAACGCATGTAAATGTCATATTGTTTACATCCTGTGTATAATGACCATCCTGTGATTAATATGCAAATATCTGACCAGTCAGAGAGCAGAGCTCAAGATCTCTTCCAAAGATCAGCTTATCACACTTTCTGTCAACCAAGTAGAGAAACTAAGCAAGAAATTCCCTTAAATTGGCATTTTGATGTACATTACTTTGAAAAGGTGTGAAAAAAACAAGAATGTTTGATTTATTTTTTACTTCAAAACATCCGCAATTCTTCTATGTACACGAGCCCACCGTTTTATCCCACAGATCTTGTTTGTGTATCATCATGGCTCTGTGAGACCCATTCCATCACTTCCAGTGCTTCTTGTGTACTGGTATTCTCAGCATTGAGAACACCATTAATCCTGACCAAATCTACAACTCCATTGGCAGAAATGCAACCTAAAATGTGCACATGCTTCACTGTAGTCCACAAACACTCATTACTGTACCCCTTATTCCATATACCAATATTTCAATATTTTGACCTCATTTACTATTTATTTCGTATATACTTGAGTCTCTTGACTTTGTTCTTACATCAAGAGTATGGCTTTTTGGTTTTAACTCTTCCATGAAGACCACTTCTGACCAGAGTTCCCTGGACAGTACGTGAGTCCCTCGGGTTTTTGCTAGTTCTGAGCTGATTGCACTATTGGACATCTTCTGAATCTGATTCAAAGGGTAACAAGCTTGATGTATCTTGCATCTTCTGCAATAGTTTCCAACAAACCGTTGCCTGTTTCTTTGTGCTTCTTCAAAAGATAACAAACACATCTTGAAACCCCAGTTAGCATTGAAAAGGTTGTCTGGGAGAGACCTTGTTGATGCAGCATGACTACCGTGTGTCTTGTTGCCAGTTTTAAGCATTCTACACAGCTGTTTCTGTTTCAGTTGCTGATTTAGATTTATTTGTTTAACACACTCAAGTTTTTCGTACGTTAATTATTACGTATAATAAAAAATAACTAAATTATTTTACTATTTTTGCTTGTGTAGATGTGTATATTATTTGATATCGGTATTATTTGATCAACAGTACAAAGTAATAAAAAAGCTTTAGAAATATTGTACATGTTTAACTGTGTGAAGTAATTATTTTTAAGCATCAAAAATTCTCTTAACATATTTTATAGAATTTATTTTTCAGTTTAGCAGTCTAAGTCCGTCACAATTCAGCCAGTTTTCCCAGAAAACATTTGTAGATATTTCAAACATTTTAAAAGAACAAAGTATTTTTAGTTTTTTCAATATTTATTATAATTGAGTTATAGATTTGATTATAGATATGCTGCTTTCATATATGTGATACACTGAATGACAAATGTATTCCTTAATTCATTTGGCATATCTTCACTAATCTACCTTGAGAAGAAATCATTTCCATGAAATTTGCTTCATTTGTATTTAATCCACTTCATTTCTTTTTGTTATGCAGAGCCCTACATCACCACATCGTTAACTAAAAATTCTGAACAATTAACCTGACAACCTAACTCAGTTTATGACAAAATCTGGATGTTATGAACAAAGGCTCACAATAAGATATTTATAGACACATTTTAACACGCTGGTGAGAAAGGAAAAGAGTATTTTCCCACTAAGACTTGAGCTATTACAAAGTTTTCCAGCAACAAACTTTCAAAGATTTATTACAGAGCCATCTGGGAGGAAATATTTTTATTATACACTTTTATCACCCACTATTTCAAGATAAAAAAATATTTTTATTGAACAGGGGAATATTAAAAAATGTTAAATAGCCTGTGCTACTTTTGTAATGAATGTTAAATAGCCTGCGCTCAGTTTGTTTGCTAATTATATTATATGCAGCACATGTAACGGGAGAGACCGCCTGACTAAGTAATAATAATAAATCTATGAAATTGCCAAAATGTGTATTTTGACACTAATTATTATATCACTCTGTATTTAAGAAATCATCATTTTAAACATTTTAAAAGTCATTTACAAGTAAATTACAGCTGCAAGCAGTGATCAAAGGGCTCTTGTACCTTAGGCATCATCGTCCCTCTGTGGCGAATATTGCTCTTTTTCTCTTTCTCTTTTTCTGTATTCAAGTGAGAAATGTTTAAAATTCCCTCACCCAAAAATGATCAAACTACAACATAAAGTATCAACACCAACAGATGGCGCTGTAAATTAATGATGTTGGATAATAATCTTTTCGAAATTGATGTAGATTATCATTTCCCATGGCCACCTGGTGGTGCTATATTTTATACTGTAGTTTGCTATGCAGATGTGTTCAGACATGGTTCTTCAACGCACATGGAAAGTTGTAATGATTGGTCATTGCATCACGGAGTTAATAACAACTTCCTTTTTATGGTGCAATGTCAAATTTCGATGACCGCCATACACACATAGTTAAAAAAAAAAAACTCAACAAGCTTCTCAATTTAACATCCCATATGCCTTCAAATAATACTGATGGAGTTTGAACAGATAAAATTGGACTTGGTTAAAGTACGACAAGGAAATGGCGCAGTTTTTAGAGGTTTTCGCAAAAATTACAGACTTCCAGTTATTTCGAAATGCAATCCATATTACTTATATTTAAGTCTTAGCACAATATACATGTGTGCCGAATTTCATTCGTGTACGCCAAACTGTTTAGCGGAAGTACATTAGGTGGTGCTATAGAGCCACTTTTCAATGTTCACTTTTCGAATCCCAATCAGATGTAATTTTAACCAGTCATTAAGTGTGTCCAAACTTCTGTGGCTTTTCGAGAACCACTAAAATAATAATATTCAGAGCAGTTACAATGGGGTACTACTATTACCCAAATAAGCAAAGGCATCTACAGCATTTGACCTGCACACTCGTAACAAAGATACATAAATTAAATACAAATGTTTAGTTTTCAAAAACTCAATCATGATTTGACAGATGCTCTCCTTTATTATTCATACTGTAATGTGTATTTTTGCTGATATATGTGCCATTTTATATTTTAACATATTTGCAAGATTTTTCTTCCTGGACAGCTCATCGTTTTTGTGTCAGTTTAGACAAAGACCCAAAAGTCCTAAAACCACACTATCTGATCATTCGGCTCATGAAGAAGCTATATTCGCGGTAAAATTCTCTCTTGGAGCCCTATTGTTTTGTCATTCACTGTCCACAGTTAAAATACCACCCTGACAAGCAATCCAACCACTTGGAGCAAATTGGACATCTCTCCGTGTCTGTCTAGACTTAAAGTGTCCTCTTCATTCTAACCTTCCAAAGACGTGGTCAGTGTTTTTAATCCTAATGATCCATGACCAAAGTGCTTTAACACTTAAAGAGCTTTTTTCCTTGGAGACGGCTTTCCCGATTAACTTTGCCTCACGGAAAACAAACAGGTCCTTTTCACAACAATTTGAATGATGGTAAACAGTAAACACCTATCAAAGTCTGCCTCCAGAAACCTCAAGACCAACCACACAACACATACGACTCCTTTCTTCCCGGTGACAAACAACACGACTGTTCTTCTTTTAACAGAGGCAATCATCTCAAAAGGAAAAAGACGTTGGAGGTCATAATGAAGGGTATGTGCAGTGGTTGATTTGGAAAATTAGTCATTGTGCAAGCATCTCTCCAGCCACTGGCTGTTTTAATGAGTAAATATTAACAGTAATGGCATGCAATTTCCCGTGGTGGTGCTCACCTTGCTCTTGGTTATTCACTCCAGTGACACTGGCTTTGTTTAGCCCAGGCTGTGCCTTACATCACCTTGGTAACCATAATCATAAAAGCCCCCCTAAGTGCGAAAGAGAAAATTAGAGTCCAAGCTTTAATAAGGGGTCTTATGATAAACCAATGTTCTAAAGGATAAAACGAGGACTTTTTTCCTCTCATTCTCTGCAGATATGAACATCATTTCAACAGCAGCGTGTGAAATTCAATAACTGTCCATTAGTGAGATCCAAGGATAGCTCAAATTTGATAGGAAAAGAAAGTAATGAATTCTGCTGATTGTTTCTCCGCTCGCGCTGCCTCTCTGGTTTTAGCCTGCGTAATATGCAGTATACTCGCTACCTCCTGTAAACAGTTTAATGGTTTATTTTAATTCAAATGAAGATGAATTCATTCATTGATACACCTGCTGAGCAGATCAGACTAATCTGCCTGGACCAAAAGCTGCAGGCGGAGTTTTGAGTCATGTTCATGTGAGGAAATAACCACCTAGTTTTCATTTCATTCTAAGAATGCTCCACATTTAGACCAATAAATAAAATCTTCATACATCAGTGAATAAAAATGAATGGTTTTTAATGTTAATAATTGTAATCTGTCCATCTACGGTTATTTGATCACGATTCAACCAGGATTTTTCATTTAGAAATACATGCAGCCAAATCTTTTTTTTTTTTAAAGCCAGACGTTTTTTTCTTTTTGTACTTTTTGGCCATTCGCTCACATTGTTAAAATAGAACCGAACGTTTCTCCAGCCAAAGTGAAGTATTGTTGCTACTAATGTAGGAGGAGATCTACATTGTTGTGTAGAAGGACAGTTTCCTTTGTTATCTGAGTTGAAATTGTTCATGTGGGTGAATGCACTTGTGGATGGTGAGTAAACGTAAGCTTGTGATATGCTAGCTACCCTACGACACAGTCGTTGTGGTTTAGTCGATAAGGAAATTTACTCGACAAATGTTCCTTTTATTTAGCTCACCAAAGTGCTATAGAAGGTTGATCAGCAGGTTGCTGGTTCGTTCTCTTTCTCCATTGGGAGTTGAGGTTGGATCAACTTCATCCTCTCTTGCCTATGATAACAGCAACTTAAGCACAGATTTTTCCTGTTTGTTTGTTCACTGCTGTGTGTGTGCTCTTAGATGGGTTAAATGCAGAGCGCAGGTTTCTAGGATGGTTCATCCCAGACGTGATCGTAATGTTACTTTTTGGCAGACATCTGTAATCATTAAAATACACAAAGGTCCCCTAAAACCTGAAAAGATTTTAGAACTTGGACTTAGAATCCTGTAGAGTGAAACAGGCTTTCTTTAATGCGCATTACCAAAGTTTAAACTTAAACTCGCCGATTTGATTTAGGTGAAAAACGTTCTCATCGCTATTATATGTTTAAAGGTGTTTTAATGGCTTTTTTCATCTCACACAGTAATCCCGAAAGAGATTCTTGTTTTGATTTTTTTTCTAAAGGTTAACAGCCTCCAGATACCGAGCCGTGCTAAAACAGCAAAGGTTAATTGAAACGAAGAAATTATTTTTGGTTGCAAAATACCACTGCTGTCAGCGCCTATACACTCTTGCTTTAATTGTCTGTGGAACGAGTCTCCAGCTGTCAGGATGTGTGTGCAAGCTCTTCTGAAAACCATCACTGTCACCAGTCTGAGGTATTCAGGAACTTTCTCCTCTCACTTGCTTTTAGAACGAGCCACACAGTGTGAGGCCAAGTGCTGGCAAAGAAACGAGAGAGAGGAGGGAGAAGAGAGAAAGTTTACCTTCCACTTCAGTGGCTCTGTAAAGGCTGAAGATGAAAGGTGCTATTTGGTTAGTGGGACAAACTGAACCCGGATTCTGCTGTGAATGGAGCGCTTCATAGCCCTGCATGCAGCACCTCTACACCCATCTTAACGGGACAATTGAGCATGGCTCAAACTCAAGATTTCCAAACCTCACATTTAAATGAGGAATTGAAAAGTGTCCTGAAATTCGATAAAGATAAAACAAAGGAATAATCTGAAGCGTTTGCAATTATAACGTCAATTTGTGGTGCAAAATCTGTTGAGATAAGTTGTTTGCACATATTTTAATAATGTACAAATTAGACTGGTTAGCACTAATATATGTATAAAAAAATAAATAATGTAAGAAAAAAAACTACATCTAATAAAATATACATATTTTGTTAAATTTACACAAAAACTACACGAAAAAAGAGTTTAGTTTACAAGATTTAATCATGTTAATGGATTAAGGGAATTCTTTATTAATTGTTTTCAATTGTGTTTTAATAACAAACTTAAATTTATTAAGTTCCTCTTCTGATAGAATCTATTCGTGTTTATGTAATTAACTAAACGGATTACGTATTTTACAAAGCTTTTCATTATATTGAATTTTACATATTTTAAATATTAAACTATTATTTTTAACCATTCCTTGAAAGGCACATTGCTTTCAATATAGGCGTCTGCAACTGCACAAATGTAATGTGATGTAACTTTTTTGTCTTTGCATTTACATTACATTTATATTCATGCATTTTTATCCTCAGCAACTTTCATTTGGCAGAAAATCACATCAAGCAGTCACAAGGGCAGTATTTCATAAAAAGTGCTTGCAGAAGAGGATTCAAAATTAATTAAATGGATTTATATATTTTAGTCCTGGATTTGAAGAACTGAAGAAATTTGTTGAGTGAACAAGGTTATTATATACAGGATATTAAGTACATGGATATTTGTCATGATAAAATGATCAATTCAACATATTTTGTGTGTAAATTGAAAGAATGTTTGACTATCGTTTCGTGAATTTTGAAACTTTTCGAAGCCTGGACATTATAAATACATCAATTTGTTTTATTATTATTTCTTATACATATCTTTATATATCTTTTCTGTTTTCAGCAACCTCAGCCTTTTCATTGTGTGCATGACACCTTCCATGAGTGCTGTTCTCTACACACTTATTCCGATAACATTGAACATTTATTCATATCCTATAAAACATAAAACAATAAAATGTTCAGTATCTTGATAAACTAGGACCAATATTATTAGAAACAAAGTCGACTTGTGTTTTAGCAAATAAAAAGATGCATATTCGTGCATTTATTAATTCATCTACTTATCCTCTGCCTCTATTTGTGTCTTTCGCATTACCTTTCTATTGACAAATCCCTTGCCATTCTGACATCTGCTTTAGCATAAAGGCACTAATTATAAAGTCACATGAAGTGAGCTGCAGTGTTTCCAGCTTTAAGTACTGTCACATGGCTCAGAAATAGCTGCAGATTGCCGAGTGTGACTGCTCCAGGGATTTTACCTGGATTTCAGCTCATCAAACACCATTTCACACTGCTGCTTTGACAAGTTCCTCCACTGTCACCCTGGCTGAAATAACCCTCCTCTACATGTGTGCACAAACAGAGTCTTTATGCTTGTAAATATTTGTCTCACATCACCTGAGACGCATGTTCATAAAGAGAAGAACGTTCTCTGGAATTGTTTTAAACCTGAAGCTGACAATGAAACGGATCTGAGCTCGTCCTGCTCAGTGTTGTTTACACCAGAGATCTTAGAGAATTAACCTCTGCTCTCTGAAAGAAATCTGAACAGACAGCTTGCATGGAAGAAGGTATAAACACAGCCATAGTGGCCTCGTGCTTTTACAGTAAGTCCAGAGGATAAGAGCTGACAGACGTGATCTGCTGACCCGGTCTTTGGGAACTCCTTTCAGTCTTTCAAGGAAAAAGTTGGCCTTTCCAAGTTTTATTACTTAAAAGTGTTAGTTAATTAATTATGTTTTGTGTCATGGGGATCTGCTTGTATTTATCCCTTTGGGAAAATGCAGTGGTGCATACCAGTCCAGTCAACATGGGCGATTATTCTAAAAGTGATCATCATTCAGAAAACCGTTTAAATTTGTTCCTGGTAGATTATTTCGATTAATTTCCCTTTAAAAACATTAACGCGTGTGGAGTCACATGATGGTGACACGCTGAGCTTGGAGAGCTGAAAGGCTTTCATTTCAGCTGGTTATTTATTGATGTTCATAAAATAGTCACAGATAGTACAAAGTGTGTGTTTTCTTCAGGTATTTTAATAATCAAGTAATATACCCTTCATAATAAGATAATCATTTAATAATCCTGCAAAAATCTTTTGTCAAGATTAGTCAAATTGGCAAGCCCTTGGAAATAGCATCGTCTTCTCTGGGAAATTTAGAGTTTTTACCCGCAAAGAAATAAATTATGTAAATAAATGTATGGTTGGGTTTTCTGAGCACTTTGACAGTAAAACAACCAAAAATAATGCAATAAAGTTAAATAATTTACATTTTAGTTCATAAAACACAACACTGTGGTGGAGTTGCCATTTTTGGTAACTAATGAATTCCATCTTCAGCTCAATCCCCAGATTTGAACAGCAACACGTCTACAAACAAGTTATCGATTTTTTTTATTCAGAAGGAGCTGTGCATTTCCTCCATTTATAAGTAAAGGCAAGTCGATAAAACAATTTTAAACAAATCTATTTTTACTTTTGCTAATCAAATGGTAAACTACTCTCTAGGGGGTTTAATCATTTTATTTATTCCAATATACAAAATCTCATGAAACAATACAAACCTCAGGCACTTGCGATCAACAATTCAGGAATAATGAAAAGCAAAGAAACCCTTTACTTTGAACATAAGTACAAAATAAAATAAGTAAACATAAGGCAGCACCATTAACTAGCTTTCAGAGACATCATAAGAAGAATAAGTTGTTTGAAATATACATTAAGCACGGGCAGAGACTTTGATAGATACTCCGTAGGGTTTATATGTTTGTAAATCATCCACAACCCATTTAAAATGAGGAAGGAGGTTCCCATCCATTCTCACCTTGATGTGTTGCAGTTGTTTTGTCCCCTTGGCAGAAAAGCACCCCCAAACCATTATGTTTTCACCACTATGTTCAATGGTGTGATAATGATTTTGGGGTTTACAGGCAGCATTCATTGACTTGATGCTCATCTGACTACAGCGTTTTCACTCAGCTCTGTATCATTCAGATAGGGAAGTTAAGATGGGTCTGTACATGCTCTGTCTTCAGCAGGGGGGGTTTTCAGGCACAGCAGGATTTCAGTCCTTCATTGCATTGTTTTCTTGGTCCATGCAGCCTTGAAACTATGGAAAAATAATTTTGTATAGTTCTGTGCTTGTCCCTAAAAGTTATATTGATAATTGAAGAATAATCTGGTTGAGCCTCAGACTGAGGGATTTTTTGTGTTTCCTACATTTGCTTCTAACCAACTGTTGAAAGTCAGTTAGCAATTAAATAACCAAGCTCGAATGCTTAGCAGTGGCATTGTAGTAAGTCAACAATATTGTTTGAAAAGATATTCTTGACCATGGTGGATCTGATTGCATCGTTCTATGCAATATTACGATATTTAAAACCCACAACGGTAGTGATCTCCATTGAGACAGAGAGACTTTTCAAATGAAGGAAAGAAAAGCAACACTTCTACAAACAAGTTGTCGATTCGTTTATTTAGAAGGAGCTCTGCATGTACTTCATAAAGGCAAGTCGACAATAACGTGTTTTTTTGTATGCTACAGTTTGTATATGAAAAAAAAAATGCTGAATCATAATTTCTGACTTTTCAAATGGTTAATACACTAATCTCTGTAGGGAGTTTAATCGTCTTTAACTTCTAATATACTATTCTCCAGAAAAAATACAAACCCCAGGCACTTGCAATCACCATTTCAGAAATAATGAAAAGTAAGGAAACAAAATATAGCAACCCTCTTTGCAATATTACAACATTTAAAATCCGCAGTAAGATTTACCGGACCCTGTGATCCCATAGGGATACAGATAGGGATGATTAAACATGATACAATTCCCTTTTTGCTGTTATCAAAGAAATCTTAAATTGATATCCTATATTTACTGAAAATCAAACATCTGTAAACATTTAAGAGCCGTGCGGTTAGAGGCACAGTTGTTTTTCCTATGCTTGAACAGCACAAAAGAAACAAACAGTGTGAAATTTCAGGACTACGAAGAAATTTGAAATGATTGCGACTGGTGAACTGCCATTTTCAATATTTCTCTGTCTCTTTGTCTTTGAGGTTTTAGGCAATCAAGAACAATCATAGCTCATCAATCTAGTGCTTCAGAGAGACTGACCAGTGATTACACTCTTAGAAGATGAGTGCATGAGGAAGAGAGAGAGACTGATGAGCTGGGGTCTGCATGGGGGCTCAACTAACTTTCTACAGTTGACCGCTTTTTAAATTCCACACGTGTTTGTAGCTTTTACATACGTCTAAAGTATGCATTTGAATATGGGAATTATCAAATGATGTAGTGCTACTATAAGTAAATTAAAGATGAAAATTATTCAAAGTGGAAAACAAAGTTTTAATTTTTTGTATGTAAGCCTTTTTGTTGGAACCAGCTCTAAAAATTGAATGAAAAAGAGGTTACTTGATGCTATACTTAGTTTATAACCCTACCCACATCTAAAACTATTAATACAGCTCCATCCTCGCTCTCTAACGCTCCCAATAAAGAAGTTTAAGGACACAAAATCAACCGAGTGTTTATATCATCTTTATCTTCGTATTATCTTTATTTTAAAGATAGCTTTAAGTGTAATTTTAGCCAACAATGTTTCTCAGCTTAGCGTTGAACTTTTTGGGACATATTTACGAGGCATCAGAGACAAAAGTTGAAAGTAAAGGCTTAAATGTTGCTGTTCTTATCGTTTGGTAATTCTTCAGTACGACTTACATCTGCAGAAAATGTCATTCCAGTAATGAGTTTTTTAAATGGCTCAGGTACTTTAATATTGAAAACTCTTGACCAATCAGAGCAATGCATACTTAGATGGCCAACGTTTATACACAAACTTTGGTGTTTTGGGTTATTAAAAAATGTTGTTAATGCAATATAAACCAACCCCCATGTCTCTGTGATTTTCCTAAGCTGAGATAGAGATATGCAAAATTGGTTGCTAGGGTAAACAATGTGGTGGTTACTATGATTAACATTAAAAGCACCAATTTTCATCTTTGATTTTTCATCTTGAATAATGCATTTTTTTCAATAGCCATTAGGAGTCAATGGTGAATCTTTAACCTCTTCTAGAGTCTAGGGTTCAAATAATTTTGCACAGTGGCTTGTATATTCTTGGAGAGACTGATAACCTCCACAATCGACCCCAATTTAAGTCAATGGAAAATTTCCCAGCATTCTCAATGATTTTTTTTTTTCAGAATTGATGTAGTGTTACCAGTCTGAAAAGATATAACAACCCAAGTCTGACCAGTTTGGTTGTGTTGGAAAAGTTTGGTGGCTTTAGATGAACATTCTAGGAGGAGATACGTTCTCGAATTTTTTATAAACAACAAAATGTTGGCTTTTAAAGGAGTCTCCAGTTTTAAAACTCAAATGATACAGCTCCCCTCCTTGGAGAATTTAAAGAGTTTTAGTTTTTTACCTTGTCAAACACCCTTAGATTAAAATCAGTAATCGTCTTAGACCTTAACAAAAATAAACAGCCCTGGAAGAGGAGCTGAGGGTTATTCTTCAGAGTTACTGAGGCACAGCGTCCGATGACGTTCCATTGGACACAGATGTCTCTTTGGAAAATGTAAAAAATATATCTCTGGTTTTATAAAGGGTCTTTATTTGGATTAGAGTAAGAACCAGTATTTTAATGAATTCAAACAATAGTTACTATAGTGTGCAAACATTGCCCCTTGAAGAAAAAGTATCTCTGCGTTAGCATCTGAAAACGTTGAAAAAATAGTTCTGCAATTGCACAACGTAACAGTCATTTACATTAGAGTTGTTTTAAGAATCTTTTTCTTGTCATTTAAACTGTACTCACAATAGGGTGTGAATTAAAAGGCAAAAGATTGTGTGGTTGGCTCTCTTTATTAATAATGCTTATTAGTAAACAATAAAAGCCACCATGGTGCCAAAGTGGCACTCATTGTTCTTTGGTTTGACCGCCTGCCAGTAGCCTTTTGCAGTTATTTGTGTTTGTGTTCCACACCTTTCTACAACTCCATTTTGGAACAAACAGGTATTTATGATTGATATTAAGGCACCGTGCGCCGCAGTGTTTGTACCCTGGGAAAGGCCCATCTCCCCAAGGGCTTGCTCGGCCAATCTGGCGCTGTTGTTCCTAACCCTGGGAATCCTGCTCTACATTGTGCCCACAGTGAGAAAGGTAATCCGGACGGATGGGCTCCATGAATCAGCGCCACATTAAGAGTTGCAGCCCTCTCATTATCCTTCAGCACATTTCCCCCAGGGGGCGAATACTGTGCCTGAGCCTGTGCGCATCCAGCCACTCATTACCGACCCCGGCCAGAGTCCCTGCACCGTCTCAGGTGAGGGGCTGGCTCTCTCTTGCTTTCTCTTTGGGCTCAGAGAAGCAGCATGTGCTTTCAGAGGCGCTGCAGGTGTCAGCAGCCAGCAGCGGATCTCCTCCCTCACATGTGCTGTCAGAAAACACAGTGGCTGACCCAAGAGCCCTGCTTAGGGTTCGCCTCGTGAGATTTGACATTCCCATAATTCCGAGATTTGATATTGGTGGGAGAGACTGTGTTAAGCGGCACTCTACCAATTAGCCTCATTTCCCAGAGGAGGATTCCCCGGGAGAAGATGACCATGATTTATTAAATATATAGATGGTATTTAAGGTTGTAAACATGTGTACTGTGTTTTTATTTGTTGCATGTGTTCAATAATATAGCTAGCATAATATTGTCTTCCTTCTAAATGATTTGTATGGTTAAGTTAAGGTTAGTTCACCCCAATTTTATTTGTTTTGGAACAGAGTGGCTCTATAGTGATCTAAATCCATGTAGGTCTTAAAACAAACCATTCTGAGATTTGTGATGGAAAGGTTTCTCCCCTGACTTGATTGTAGCCCTGTTTCCATCCCTGAAAATTAAATCCAAGAGAACAAAATAATCACTTCTTGACAAACTGCCACCAGATATCACAAGAAAAATGGAAGTTGCTGCATTAGGGGAATGTGTTTTCCGTATTCAATATCTTACTTGTGTCATAGAACACGTAGATGAAACACAATGTGCGCAGTCATGTCATCTTGTCTTTGAGTGCAAAGGCAGCGCTTTGGGAATGCATCGGTAAAGACAGATCTGGGAGGTGATGATCCCGAAACACTTTGATGACAAACTTTTTTTTTTATTGCTCTATTAATAAGCATGAATAGGCCATCTGATGAAGAAGTGCTGGTACTGTTTAACTCTCACTTCTCAGGGTCTTAGGCTCTCAGGGGATCTGACCTCCACAGAGTGGACTGTTGACATGTTTGAACCAGCTGCTTACATGTTACATCCAGTTTATGCTTTCTTCAGATCCTGCACAGGATTGTTCTCAGCAAGAGAGACATAGAAACTCATTGAAGTGATCACAGAGGCATTACGATTTCTGCTCAGAACAGTGGTACCCTGAGATACGAATGCTTGAGTTACGAAATGTTCGAGATACGAAACGTCTCGCGGGAATTTTTTGCTTCGAGATGCAAAGAAAAATGCGAGATACGAACATTTACAAACTGTTCTGCTGTATTTTCCACTTGTTTGTATGACGTCGCGTAGCGCTTCCGGGTTCTGGCGCTCCTATCTCCCAGTGCAAAAAGGGTCTGATACGTTTCAAAACACTTCAACAACACAGCGAAATATTATTTATAGATTACTAATAATGTGCTAGAACAAATGTTAGAGTCAAGGCGTCGTAAAAGAAATAACGTTTATAACGTGGAAAGTGCTGTTCTGTAGCGCAAGCTAGAGAAACACCCGTGACGCGCTCTCTCCATCTGTCTCCGCTTGTGCTTGAAACTGTGTTAGTGTTAGTAATTCGTGAAATATAACTTGAGAAAGTTAAATTTAACTTATGTTTAAAGTTGATTTTAACTTATGGCCGTAATGTTTTCTGCCATCCGTTCCACCTCCGACGACACATCGCTTCACAAGTTAATTTTTCACATTTGTGCACATATTACGTACTTTGCTTGTGTTTTATTCTGTTTTATTATCATTTATTACATTAAAAATGTGTAGATTTAAGGATTGAAGAATTGTTACTTGATTTTTCTCTGGTTTTCGAGAAATTTTTTTTCATCTACTTATACTGTAGTTTCTGAGAGCCGTTACACGGATTAGGCGTTTTACATGTAAAACTTGCTTCGACATATGAAATGTTCGTGACCCTGGAACGCATTAAGTTCGTATCTTGGGGTAC
The DNA here is from genome assembly GCA_007224835.1 of Danionella cerebrum. Lineage (NCBI taxonomy): Eukaryota > Metazoa > Chordata > Actinopteri > Cypriniformes > Danionidae > Danionella > Danionella cerebrum. The sequence goes on from SRMA01026332.1 coordinate 207,269, forward strand.
CACTGTATTGGTTTTACCACCAAAAACTGCCAGTTTCTTCAATAATGTTCCTCATTTTAAACAAATGCTACTAAAAGAGTTGTTAGGATATAATAAATTGAAATATTCTGGACTGTCCTACCATTCATTTACTAGGCAACAGTGAGCAGAATTAATGCTCTCCAACAGCTTCATGCTTTCAGTAATAAACACAGACTGCGGAAAAACTAGTGTCTTAATGCAATGACTGACAGATGGCTGTCAAATCAGATGAGAGTGATAAGTGCCCTGCTATTCTATAAAAAAAAAACTTCCTCTCCCTGACCCTCCGACCCTTGACCTCTAACCTGACTCTTGTTCTGTTTTCTTAGCTCACAGAGGGGATTCTCCACAGGTGCAGGTCCAAGAGGTCACTCAATGTGTAGCAAGTGACCACCAAATTGATGCCCCTCCCAAACAAGCAGAGAGCAACAGGGATCTGACCCATGGGCTTTGTCTCTGCCCTGTGCCTTTGTGAGAAGGGAAGATGATGATATTGAATGACTGCAAGGAGGAAACGACATATTTCCAGTCCAAGCATCGCACTGAAGCAAAAGGTGAAAGCGCAAGAACCTTTTCAAAGAGCTAAACAAACCACACTGCAGTGCAAATCACCTTCACTGATGATCACTTCCTGTTACGTCCAGTTTGATATGATTGGAAGCATTGTATTGCGCTCGTAACTTCTCCATTTCATTCTAATTTGTGGATCCACTTTCTGTGTTTCTCAAGCGTGATTCATACAGACATCAGTTTCATAGTCTGTTGTAACACAAATTAATTGCTTTTCAGAACGCTGTCCAAATATACAATTATTCCAGTAAAATAATATACTCTGCTTTAGATTTAGGGGCTTGGATTTGAAAAAGAGTATTGTTTCTTTACTTAGTTCATAAACAGAGATAAATATAAGGATTCAAATCTCAAATATATGTTTCTTTTAAAAAATAGCTTTTGTTAGACTGAGCTCCAAAATGATTTAGAACAATAAGAATATGGCACTGACAAAACTCTCATGTATTTGGAGCTTTGCTAGAGTTTTCATGGGCCGAATTCTCTAATTTAAAGTTTTCTTTAGATTTACAAGAAAATTATTTATCTTTTTTATGGCCATTTACATACATTTACAAGGATATAACTCATAAAAATATTAAATACCTTGTTTAATTGATCTATTCTAGAACCAGCCGCTTAATTCAGTATGGATGTTGTTTTGTTTTTGTATTTTGTATTTTATACTGATTATATGGATTTGTAGCGTTTTGTAAAAAACTAGGATCATGGAGTTATCACCTTTTGGAAAAGAAATCTTTAAATATTAAAATCTGCATTTACATTTTTTTCTGTTTGTTTGACTTTGAGGTGCTTTATGAAATTTTACCGAAAGTTTAGATTTACCTCAAACCACTTTTGTGTTAAAGAAAACACGTATTTACTCAAATTAATCAAAATGGAGTTTTGGCGTTTTGTAAATATTGACTAAAAATATCCCAAAAAGAGGCTCAATAGATCTCCATAGGAAGATGGCTATATTGATAAGAGACCAGCTGTCCCCACCACAGCTCAATGGGGTTGATATCCAGAGACTGACTGTTCTTTTTCAGTCAGAACCCCGGTTAACACTTTGTCAGGCCACTTTCCTACATTTTGTGAATACATTTTTGACTCGCAGAGTAGTAGTGAATTTTTTTGCCATGTTTTGTACCTTGTTCCCCACATCATGGCATGTAGTTAATGCACTTCACATAGTTAACCAGATAAGAGTCTATTTTAAAACAAGTATTTATTCAGATGCTGTAAAACATCCCATTATAAAACCTTAAGCAGGGTTTTAAGAAGCTAGGTTTGTGTATTAGGTGCCAGTGCTCGATCAAGGCGTTGCTTACCTGCTTGAGTGCTGATTTCAAAGGCTTCGTTTCCCTTCGGTGAGACAAATGAACGAGTGCATGCTAAAACGGGGCCATTTAAGAAGTGTGAGCTACACTTCAACTGTATCAAAGCAAATAACAACAATTATTTCTCTCTTTCAAACCAGCGATTATTTGTACTTATAGAGGTGTAATGAATAATAGCAGTTTACTAGAGGAGGGGAGGGCTTGTTCTCCCACTGGAGAGAGGAAGAATGAATTAATAGGCATCACACCACTCAGCACAGTGCGTGGTAGAGGAACAGCGTGATTACAGTATGCTATCAAGAAAATTAGTTGTTTCATTTGAGTATATCCCCAGCATGCCGAAGCAACATAACAACTTGCTTTTGTTTACAGAATGCTTCATTATGTAAAGACAAGCTCAAGATTCCAAACACCTGCTACCACCAAATCACATATTCAATTATTGTGCTTGCTTAAGATCATCCAAATATTTTGTCCACTTACCAAGAGCAAAAACAGTACTAAAGTGATTACAGCGTGGAGTCAAATTTCCGCTCTGAAGCAGCAGGGCTAGGGAACAGCGTTTGTGAACCTTTGTGAAATCGACTCGCTTATATCTCCAGAGGTCGTCCACTGAGGTCAGAGGTCGCAACCTGTGGTCATTATTCACCCATAAAGTACTTTGATGAGTAACGCGACACTTTGTCGACAAGGTTTTCAGATAATTGTCCCAACAAAATACCATGATTGAGTTACTCCCAGAAGGCACTACATTTTGATAGAGTCATGTTTTTATGAACTTTATCTGAATTTTAATGTTGGGTACTGTAGTATTCTCTCAGCAAAAATTTCCAGCAGTTTAGGATTGAGGCGTGAGAAATAATTGTCAACTTCCCATTAACTGTTTTACGTTTATGCATCAACCTTTTTTTAAGGTTCTTTTCACTCCAAAAATGTTTGTCTTTTATCAGTAGAAGTGTCTGCACGCACCGGTCCGTGTGCCAATCACAGCGGCTGATTTGAATTACGAAGGAATGACGCAACTCACTTATCGTTTAGTTGTGTGGGTTTCAAAAGTGTGAATATATTTGGTTATAAATTACAACACATCATTTGCAAATTAATTCAAATTAAAATGTGAGATGACAGGATTTAAAACCCTATTTTTGTATAATTTCAGGTTTGTTGTGGTTTAAGGTTAAAGGTCTAATATCCATTACAATGGTTCATATAAGTGCTAAAAGTGCTTTTTAAATGATTTTTTGGAATTCTTTCTAATTTCGTCTATAAAAGAATGTTTATTCATGGAAATATCTTGTTTTGAAATTCAAAGGAAAAGGCCAAAAAGCTGACATGCCCTGCAGCAGCATAGCTGACGGGAGGGGCATGGCGCGTGATTGCGGGACATTGCTGATTGAGGTATTGACTGATTATCGTTTGTCTAACATTTGATATATATATATTACCCAACATTTGATATGTATATACATATAACCCCAGGACATTTAGATGACCTGCTAATTGTGCTCTGAGGTTCCATACCTCATTTTCTCTTATGGATACATTATTGACTGTCAAAATCCAAAATTTAAGAATATTTTACCTTGACACCATAGGACATTTCTGCTTAAGGCTCTCATTTGGCCAGCAGTGGGCCTTGCCCTAAACATCTCAAGGGTTTCTGCAAAAAAAAATATTTAATAGTTTTTACAAACAGCCCTATGTTTAATGTGTATTCAGCCTTATTTAAATTTGGTTTCCATGGTGAATAATCAAATGAAATATCAAACTTTTCACTGTATAATACAAGAGAAAACAGTTCCTTCACAGACACATGCTCATCCTGAAAGTGTCACTTGAAACGATAAAATAACTTTGATTTGACAATTCTGCACAAGCCCCAGCCATGCGTATTATTGAAAGAAACTATTTTTGTGATCAGATATTTTTCCACGCAAATCAAGTTTGACAGTGACATACAATGTATTTATGGGTGTGTGCATGCATGAATAGTCATCATGAATGATCGAAAAAGAATGCATTGCTTCTATAGGCTTAAACAATGTGATGGAAACCATCAAGACCAATAATAATAAATTATAATGCATTAAAAAACGGGTTTCGTCCAAATACTTTGCTTTGTTTCTTGAGCTATTCTAAGACAGTCGGTTCATGCAAGAACAATCATTAAAGACAGTAAAAAGGAACTCACATCAGTAGCTTTTCTTACAGTGGGAGTTTAAGAATGTGTTAACAATCTGTGATGAGATTTAACCCTTTAGAAGTCTCTGCAGGTGCGTGTGCCAATCACAACGGTTGTTTTGAATTAAGAAGGATTTTGATTTCAAATAAAATGTGTAGGTTTCATAAAGGTTATTAGCTTTAATACTTTTGGTTATAAACAGACAATACAAGAGTGCAGACACATCATTTGCAAGGTAAATCAAGTTAAAATGTGTGAAAACCTTTCAGTTTCATTCAGTAGTTTAGATCCCAAATCTGTGCCATCCAGTGGTAAAAAGAAAGCATAGCCCTTGGAAGTACAATATCTGTGATATGGCTTGTGTTTTTCATGGTTCTGGCACAAAAAAAGCACAATGAGAGTTTAGGAGAGGCTTGCCTGGTTTTTTGATGCATTTTTCTCATTGTTTTGTGCTTTTTCAGGGGGATTTTTTTCACATTTTTTTTCGTCTCAACACTTTTTTTTGTTATAATGCATAAAAATGTTCTCCATTTTTGAGATTTTTACAGTAAAATAAGACAAAATATAAAACTCCTAATGTTATCTGCTGTGGAATTATTATGTGATTTAATGAAAAAAGCTGGTGTTTTACTAAAAAAATGGTAATTTTTAAGAGCAAATTGTAAAGTAGCAAAAATGCTCAAAAAGGCCTCAGACTTTTAAGGGTTAAGATAAAAATGAAACCTATCCCCATAGAAAGTGCGCAGAATTCATTTATAATAGGGATCATCCACCGATTAGAGCTCGATTTGGGATATGGCGTTATAGCGTGGAATGCATTTCTTTGACTTCGACTCCACATTCAGAAGTCTCTCAGAGGCCAGGTCTTTCACTGCGCTATTGTGTGGAGATGGAGGGCACCATCGAGAGATCTGCCAAGGTTGTCTTGTGTGCTTTTTGACTGACAGGAGGCCTGCGGAAACAGGCTGAGATTGCAAAGGGAACTACACTAAAGATTTGAATTGCCTTCTCCACTCCAATCAGCTTGTTGCAAGTTAAATGAAGTGCCGTTGCCTCTCCCCCTCCATCTCTCTCTCACTCTCCATCTGGAGAAAGAGTCCATGCAGGAGGCTGACAGCGCTACAATCAGTTTGCCATTCACGGCTGCCCTTATTTTAACTTGTATGTGTGAAAATGGCAATGATTGTTAACTCCGACCTTAGCAATTAGAGGCAAGAGAAATATTTGAAGAGTTCTGAACAGAGCCTCGCAAGTGTTTTAAAGAGTGATCAGTTAAGCAGCGAGGGAACGCAAAACCCTGTTTGTTTGATGTTTACCATTACCGTTTTCTTCAGTGTTGAAGCCCCTGTGGAAACTGGGCAAACATGCTTCTGGTGCACGCACCCACACGGCCCGCATCTGCAGACCAAGCATGCTAATCAAAGATTGACAAGGAAATGTAGGACTTAGCTTGTTAAACAAGCTCCCCTGAACTGCACATACAAACACATGCAAATGCATTGACGCTCACAATGGAGAACTCGGGCTCGGTGTTGAAACAGGAGGTGCTGACTGAACTATTCGTTTAAATGAATCAGCGCTATGAAAAAACAGATGCAGCAATTAGGAGCCCCATTGCCGCACACCGGAGACATGACAAGAGTGCATGACAGTGGCTTTCACCCTCACTCCCCCTTGTCTTCAACATGAGTCCTCTAACAATCCCTGTCAGGAACACTCTTTGAGAAGTGCTTGCACCAGACAATGGCTCTTCACCCTTATTTTGTGCTCTAAGTAGTGCTGCAGAATGCTGGAAGGAGCTGAAAACAGGCAGTAATGTGAGAAAGACGGGTAACCATTGTGGGAAGTGTGAAAACCAGAAGGACCCTTTTCAGAGGCTCGCCTGAAAGTGCTATGAAGACCTTTACTCCTTTGCTCTCCCTGAATCCCCAATTAGACAAACATTAACATCAATTAAGCCTTTATAGGACACAGGTTCCATATAATTACCTTAATGGGTTGACGCTTTCTTTAGCAGCAATTTCTTAAACAAACTTGAGCCTTTGTGTGACGGGCTAAGAAAATTTTCAGCAGGGAGTATTTGCTTTTGTCAGGCTTTCTAAAGAGACAGGAGAATTGTTCTATTTAACAACAAACACCTTCAGAGAGGAGCCTCAAGCAGGCCCAGTTCCCACCACATCTGACTCGAACGTTCCAAGCTGATTATCCAGCGGAGACAAAAAATCTGACCAGCCGAGAGAGCGAGGACTCATGCGGTGAGGGCCAGCACACAAAAGGTCCCAGTGAGCCCAGCCCTGCTCTCTGAGCCGAGCAGCAGAGAAAGAGCCCCTCCACTTGAATTAGCTCTCTTTTTCACGTCCCAAAGAGCCAGATCCGTTCCCTGTCGGAGAAACAAAGGGGGACGAATTAGAAAAACAGGATCTCTCTTCATAAAACAAGGCAAATTCACACCGGCCAATAGCAAAAGAGGCGCAGTTAATTAAACGCGGACCGTGTTTTGTTCTTCCCCTTCCTGTCCTGCTGCCCATTATCTTCTGTAATCTGTAATGAGGCAGGTTGCGCTGGAAAAAAAGTGTCACGGCATCAATCATAACCTTTCATTCGCGCCTAACGGGAACTTGCAGCCTGCAAGCATACAGTTCCTCACAGTTCAATTTTTAGACGAACGTTTTGCTAAAGAACTCTTGAAAAAGAAGGTTCTTTTCTTACAGACATTTTCATTTTATTGCCAGTCAGTTCCAGTTTTCAAATTTTTCTAAAGAAGCTTCTGCTGCAGTTCTGTGGTTTGATATAGCCAACTTTGACATCCTGACATTTTCTCTCCCATTTCTCAAGCCCTGATGAGAGGGGTTTATATCAGGTGGTTGTAATTGGCCTCTAGAGGGCAATGGCTCCATAGCCCACTCAACCAACACCAGGCAGCACATCTGTCCCAACTGTGGCAAGACATCAATATGGGCAATGGATGATTCTACCACATATAGAAATTGAACCATTCTGTACTAAATTTAGTCACTTTGCTCAAAATAACAGATGCAACCTCCGGCTGATGAACAATAGTCAAACTTAAAGTTAAACAGCAACTTGTAACTGTTCATAATATTATTTCCCAATGGCCAATTACTGTACATTATTATAACCAGTGAAGCTTGTTTTAACAATAAATTATCAGCCTTAAATCAGCGATTGCAGAAACACAAACGCAGAGAATCTAGGCATGCTTAAACGATAATCGCTGACCGGATGACACCCAGAGTTGCAATAGTCACATAACGTTTTTTGAAACAATGGTATATTTTTATGAATACAAATGAATGGATAAACAGATCAGAAATGAACAATTAATGACTATTAAACACAACTATAAACCTTTCAAGGGAACCATGTCCGCTCGTCCAATGAGGACTTTATTACTCAACGGTATTATACGTTTTTTTTTTATCTATTTACTTGAATAACTTTCATTGCTAAAAGGATGTCATCACTTTGATCTTAGTAAAGTCAACAAACATTTTACAGTGAAAACACAAGATGGAGGCTGGTTTTGTTATTTGGTTACAGATGTAGTATTCTTTTCAAACTAAATGTGATTTGTTCCTTTAATAATGGTTTTTTTTTACATACGTAATAAGCAAATTGACAAGCAATGATCAGTCACATAATTGTGTTCAGACAGAATCTGAGCAACATTCTGCAGCATTTCTAACCCTTGTGTGCTGTTGGGCATGTTTTCAGCCACTTTTTCAGTCTGTAAAAATTTACCCTGAAGTACAACTTTTTTTCTGTTGCATTAAATTAGATTATTTTTGGTGATGAATAATATTTTTACACATATTTAAAAAAAATGCTTTGAATTTATAAAAAATTCAATAATGCAGTGTATAGGTCAATGTAATTTCCTTTTGTGTGTGTGGCATTAAGCTGCTGTAAAAATGAATCAGATCAATATTTTTTAAATTGTTTTGTATGTATCAGTTCACCTCTAATCAAAACTATCTTTTTTTTTATTCTGGATTTTTACCCTTTAATTGCCATGATCTTGCATGATGTCATTGATATTAACAAAATGACCGTTATATAAAAACAATCAATATAAAAAAATTATTGTAGCCCAGATTTTTTTGCTTTTTCTTACCCCAGTAACCTTTATCCATTAAAAGAAAAATTATATTAGTTAAAGCCGACTCTGTTGAATCTACATGAATGGTCAGTTGTAAACATATTGTTTTTAGATTAGTGCAAATGTTAGCAATTAAAACTCAGGTTCCGGTTTCAAACACAGCTTTTTCTTGCGTATTGCTGCAAACTATGATTTCCTGTTGTATAGTCGAATCATAAATGATGGACGCATAGCCACAGAGTCTTTGTATTAAAAGCAACAAATGTCACAACAGTTGAGACTCGGGCTCCATTCGTGATTGTAACAGTCTTTCAACCCATTGGAGTTAATTTTCCTTGCACTAATCAATTATCGCCTTTTTTCAGAAATATCCTTCACAATCTGTCAAAATCACATAGCAATTAATGTATATTTAGATTACATTAACAAATGTTCTGCTTGCAGAGTGGTAAAGCTTGTGGGACTGGGCAAGGTGAACTGACAGTTCAATTGAAAATCCCAGCAGGATCAGTCTCAAGTCTGAAAGAAGAGAATATTACGAGTCTTTGTTGGAAATCTTTGCTCTCCAATAACCTCAGATCAATTTGAAATTGATTGCTTAATAATCATTTATTCAGTCACATAGTAAATAACATTTTAAACCATAAAATAAGGTCCTGATAATTACCCACTGCTATAATCTCTCTTTTTTTTATTCAAAGAGCCCCTTTGTTCCAGCAAGCTAAATTAAGACGAAAGTGGACCTGGCATTAGCTTCTGGGCTTTTTTGTGCTTTAATAACTTTATTAGGAGTATAATCAGGTTGTGAATTAGTTATATTTGTGTATTCTTCAGACTTTGCACGTGCCATCTGCGAGCAAGAGACTTGCCCTGTAGCCTAGAGCGGTTTATTTAAACATCACCGCTCAATCAATGTATACTTTGATTACAAACACAGAGTCGTTCATGTTTAAATCTCCCTGATATTCATTTGCTGCACATTTCTGGCCACGTCTGATACCCAGAGTGATAATAGCTGCCACCTTTAAAAGTCATGCTCCGCGGCTTAATCTTTACGAGCTGTAAGTGGCTACATGTCCTACAAATTCGCGGAGGTGATTTTTATCAGGGAGAAGAATGCCACTTGTGTTCAGGTGCTAAAGTAGTTACATAGAATGGAATTACATGGTGAAACAATCCTCAGCTCTGTGTCTGTGCTTCTCCACTCACCGGGACAGTGGCAAAGCTGTCACTGGAGCCATTTAATCAATGGCTTTTCAAGTAAATCACTGCATGCCACATTATATATCATAGCTAATGCACAAATTGGTCTCTGTATTATTACCAATGAACATGATAGACCACCAAAATAATATAAAAACCTCTCATACTTTAACTTTTTTTGACTACTTTGCAATTTTCTCTAATAAGTTTATTTTTTAAATCATTTTTAGTACAAACCCAGCTTCGTTTTTTACAAATTTCATTTAATTACATTACACATTAATTCCACAACAAACCTGAAATTGTGCAATAATTTAGAGTAGTAAATTATCCGGCAAAAATCTAAAAAATTTAGGAGTTTTTATGTTTTATACCAAAATCAAAAGTGTTGAGACAAAAAAAAGGTCAAAACACTGCGTTTTTGTGCCCAAAACACAAGCTCTACCACAGCTCTTGCAGTATCAAGGGTTATACCTTCTTTTCACCACTAGTTGGCACTGTTGTAACTGATTTGGGGTATGTAAAATGAAACTGAAAGACCATTGTGCATTTTCTCACATTTTAATTTGAATTATCTTGTGTCATAACTCTTGTAATGTTCGTTTAAAACTCAAAATATCAAAACGAATAACCTTTTTTTTCATTGTATTTCGAAATGAAACAATAGGTGGCTCACGTCACTCCTACTTAATGCAAAATAACCATTTTATTACCTTTGTTATTTTATTGCCTCTGCCATTTTAAAACAAACATTTAATTCCAATTTATCTTCCAGTCAAATGTATGATTGATGTTGCCTCCCTTCTGTTGGTGACCGAGTTAATATGCCATATAAATAAAGCTTGAAAACAGCTCCAGTCCACATTTGCTCCGCTAAATAAACACATCAGCACAATCTGTCAAGTCTTCAAATAGTCATCATGATCGACTTGCCAAAAAGGCCTGGAAGAGCTGGGCCTGTTTTTTTCAGCGTGCTTCTTTAGGAAGTGTTCAAACATGGCACCTCTCTATCTCCATTCACACCCTCTCCTCCTCATCACCTGAACTGTCTGATGCCTGTCAATCTGGAGCCGTGGGAGGATATGAAAGACGGCTTTGAGTTGTGGTGGCGTTGATGGGGAAAGGATGGAGAATAGCACACCAGTGGTGCCAGCAAGAGAAATGGTGCGGATCCTTCATTCCTCCCCATCAGCACCCAGGGCACTGTGAGGCTCTTTTAAAAGAGCAGATTGACTCCCTCTGCCCCCCTCTTGAATGAAACCCCAACCCTGAGCAGATGTCAGAGATGGGAGCCAGAGACAGGCCGCTGAGTCGGCCACGAGGTGTGAGGCTTTGTGACAGGTCCGCTGCTAAAGGACCAGACGCAGCGGGGTTTTTAGCACATCCATTGGATATCTGAAGTCCTTCAGAAATGGATGGAGAGCTATTGGGGATGGAGGAGTGGGGGGTCGTTTCATTGTGAGAACCCCATCGCCTTCATTTAGCCAATGTTTACAGATGTATCTTCGGCCGCAGGAGAGCAGTTCGGCATAATGTCGAAACTGTGATCTGTTTTCGAAATGGGTACCGCTGCGATGAAGGAACAGGGAGGTTTGCTCAGAAATGATCCATTTCTGAGCGGATGGAAGTTCACCTAACAGACTGATGCTTGAAAATAAACAAACCTTACTGAAGGTCCCCTTCTGTGCAGCAGCCGTGTGTTTATTGAGTGGTTCAGTCGTGCCAAAACGACATGCGTAAGCCCAGGAAAAGACAGAATTTGTTAAATTAGCCGCCGTGTTGACCAACTGAAGCCTTTTACGCAAGCATGCATGTCTGCTTAGAGCTGGTGGGCGACTTACAAGAGGAAAACATTTCAACATGGCAACCCATTTTACCAAACTGATGGCAGGAACAGAATGTCTGTTATCATTTTTGCCTTCACGGTTTATTCTGTGAATGTAAGAGCTGAGAGCAAGCGTTATGCAGCACAGGGTGTACCAACTGAGTAAATAGTGATCATTTGCTTTGATATCAAAGTTCGCTAATCACTCGAGGTGATGGGACTCACTCCATCTGGAGTTTAGTGAGTGCTATGATCACTATCTTTAAGGAACAGTATGGATCTTTGTGTGTATGTGAGTGTCTGTTTTTGTTCCTCAAGGAGAAACGTACCCCCTGAGGTGCTCTATCGCAGACAATACCTATCCATATCCCTTTTCTGGCGCATGTAGAGGCCCAGATGGTTTAGTATTTGCTTCTCTGCCAAGCAGATGGACCTGCAACCTACTTCAATGGTCTCAATTATATATGCACGCAACTACAGAGAAGTTTAGGACCATGATTTCTCATGTTGGCCACCCACCAAGATTGCAGACCTCAGTTGTGTCAACGTGTTTGAATGTTATGTATAATTAATAGAAAAGTGTACATCCCGCAGGTGCTGCCTTTCTTCATTGAAACGACAAAAACATTTAGTGGCGTGCTTGCCAACAGCTAGATTTTGTGCATTCACAGAAATCATTTTATTCCAGTGAGGACTCCAGAGATACCTCTAATACAGCCACATACAGATATGTATATATAGGGGTGTAACAATATATCGCAATACAAAATTGTTACAATACATATTGTCTAGGAGCTGAAGTGGAGTGATTGTGATTCTAGTTACTTCTGAAACTTCTTTACCTTCTCTCCTTGTTTTATGTAGTTTTTACTAGGAGACAATTAATCTTAACTGACATTTTAATCAAGAAATATTATAAAATTATCTCTCTCCATCTCTTAGAGTAAAAAAGACCTAATGCAAACATTAGCATTGCCCCCTAGTGGATGGAGGGTATCAAATGCTCTCATACAAACCCAACTAGATGCTAGCCTTCTTAGTTTGTGGTCTCAAAACTTTTTACAATTCTCTTTTTGCAATAATCGTTTTAATAGTTAAATATCATGATACTGGTAGGAATCGTGTCGTGAGCACAGTGTATCGATACACCCCAAATATACAAAAATAAACTAGGTGAAACTGTGAAACATCTGCAGCATTTACATCCCATAATCCTCAAAAACTTTTAGAGCAAGCTGAGGCCAAACTGATTAAAACACTTTCTGTTTTAACAGTCACTGGTCAGTCTCTGTCTAATTGGCCACTGTTGAAGGATAACCCCCAAATGGAGAAACCTGAGAGACATGCAGACACAGTTTCCCTTCTATATTTCAGACCGTAAAGGTCTTTTGCATTTATTTTTAGGGCAATTCCTCAACCTGTAATTTTCCTGATATATATTATGAATAGAACACAAGAAGATTAGTATCAATAAGGTTCTCAAGTATTACTTTTTACCTTTTTTATAAGATTTTGGTTGGAAATATTTTGAAAGATTTGTGGAGTGATGTCCTCCAATCACCTTTGCATGATGATTTCTAAAAAAGAAACCAAACTTCCACAATTTCCCATGGAAATGTTAAATACCTAAGAAGTTATGATTACAATGTTTGGAGAAGTGAGTTGAATTTTCCCTCTAAATGAAAATATAAAGTGGCGCTTACTGTCTTTGACTTTAAATCAGCTTCGATTCTCAAAGATACACTTGCAGTCATAAATATTTTTGTTGTAGGATTGTAGCTTGGAAAACAGTAGGTTTTAGAGGTCATAAGTCATGGACTGAAACCGAAACAGCAAAGAACAGCAAAACAATTTTCAAGGAGAGCTTTGAGAAAGACTTGAGCACAGCAACAAGACACAAGGTAGTTACACTGTATCAACAATATGATAAAAAAATCAAAGTAGACTGTGGTTTCAAGATGGAGAGTTAGTCAGGAGTTGTGGTGCTCTCAATGCTGAGACATACAGAAACTCATTCATCATGTAAAACCCTTCAGGAGGCCCCAAATGTATTTTCTGCAGCAGGACAATGATACCCAAACATATAGCCAAAGTCATTAAAAACAATCTTTTTTAATGGAGTCATTAAGAACCAACAGAGCCCTCATCTCTATCTAGGTTCACAAGAAGAGACAGAAAGAAATTGATCACATTCCTAAAACTTTTGCACAGTAGTGTGTTTTTAACAGTAGTAGCATATAGTTTTATGTAAAAAGGTTTAGTCACAAAGCCATTTCATGTAAAAATCACAGGAATCTTCTCAAACACCCACACCTTTCCCAAGCCAAATAAGTGTTAGCATTGCTACTTATTGTTACACTTGTGTAGACATGTCACAGCATTTTTTTCTCTGGTTTGATTGAGATTTTCCAGTTAAAACGTGTCAAATGGAACTCCAGTATTTTTTATTAAACAAATCCTCTGATGCACATTGCTTAAGCTCTCTGCCACTCGTTCACACACTGAAGTTCAGCAAATTCAAAAGAGTTTAGTTCTGGATGCAAATGCAAACAGTTGATGGGTCAGTGGACTCACTCCACTAACCTCTTGAAGGCTGGCATCAGGCACTGTGTAATTAGGTGGCTGTAATTATCACTGTGTCGTTTCCAATGTCCACCATTCCTGTATGATAATCAAAAAGCTACAAACACCCAAAGCCACCTGGAGAGGTCAGTGCCCAATTACCAAAAGAACTTCTTCAAATTATAAATAAAATGTCTGAAATCAAATGAAATGACTTTGATGAGTTATTCTAGTAATTGCTCAGTGCGATGGAATTGGAACGAAAACACTGTTTTAATGCAGCAGACTGTTGCTAATCAGCCTGGATGTAATTCCCCCAAACATTAGAGGGGTGGTTTTTGAAGACAAAAGAAGATTTTCTCATAGGGTGTATTTAAAATATTTATCTAAAATGAATTTAACACTTAGAAGTCCAGCGTTTTTTACTACTTGGCAATTTGTCTTATAAATAACACCGTCTTTTTGGCAATGCTTGATATCATTTTTAAGTGCAATCCCATTTTCTTTTTTACAAATATTTTTGTCATTACTTTACACAGTAATAATAAAAATATATATTTTCTATGTTTCTCAAAAATGTAAAAAAAAAATGTTTGAAAATTGAGAATGTACCGTTTTTTTTGTTTTACAACAAAAATCAATAGTGTTGTGACAAAATACAAATCCACAAATCCTCAAAAAAGCAAAGACAAGGTCAAAACAATGTGGAAATTGTATACAAAAATCCAGGCAAACCTCTTTTGTACTCCATTGGGTTTTTCTATGCCAGAACTTTTGAAAATACAAGCCATATCACAGGTATTGTGAAAAAAACCCTCTGAAGCACTGATTTGAATTCATTTTCTGTACTAGCTTGAAAGTGTTCTATGTGTATGTCTTCTGATCAATCCACTTTGTACCAAACTGCTTGATGTTTACTCCCAATGTAAGTCGCTTTGGATAAAAGCGTCTGCTAAATACATAAATGTAAATGTAATGTATTGGATTGTACTTCCAATGGTTATCCCTTCTTTTGCCACTAGAGGGCAACAATTTGCAGTCTGTAAAATGAAACTGAAAGACGACTACGCAATTTCTCTAAATGTGATTTTAATTTCTTTGCAAGTTATGCACTATAACTCCTGTAATGTTTGTTTAATACCAAAATTATCAAAGCTAATAACCTTTTTGAATCTTACACGTTATATTTGAAATCAAAATTAAACAATAGGTGGGGAGTGTCATACTTAACTCAAATAGCCATTGTGTGCAGAGACTTCGGAGGCTTAAAGGCTAGATATTAATTGAATCACTAAACTTTTTAACCACTTTTTGTTTTGTTTTTATTACATAATTATATTTTTACAGTATTATTTTGTAACTAACACATATAACCATAGACTGTAAGAAATTATGGACGAAGTGACACCGTCTACTGCCATTGGGCAAACGCGAATATGATCGTTGACAGCATAAATGATCTTTCTCTGATGACAGTGATAAGTCAGCTCTGTTTAGAGTAGCTGTCAATCATATCTGTCAATCACATGGCCCCTCCTAGTTTTTTAGGGGAAAATTGAGCCATTGTGAGCCACACGAAAATATACTAAAACTAAAAATATTCATATACAAATGATATTTGATATACTTGATACAAACATTCAGACAAGAGAGCCTGATTTTTTTTGTAATTTATTTTTTTTAATTTGGTATGTAATATTAGATATAAGTTAAAATGTATACAGTCAACCCAATGACTGTTAGTGATCTTTATATTTAATACACTTTAAATGGTAGATGTATTACAGAATAAACAAAAAAATCTATTTCTTTGGCTGTTGTGAGCAGAGCCATTGTATCCAGACGCAACTTTAGATTCTGTCATTGGTATGTATGTATGTATACCTTGTGAAAAGATAGCAGACGTAAAAGTACAAGTGCTTTGTGAACAAACCCCTGTGTCTGAATTCAGCTATGACTTCCTCGTCAAGCGCCTGCTTCAGCACACACATCAGCACCCTGCTGTACCATTGTGCCCTGCATTCTCATTTCTACTCTGGACATTCCATCTACACTTGGGCAATTACAATGGTCGCCCAGCATGTTTTGTACCCAATTCAGCCTCGCGTCTTCCAACTATTCCATTCCCGTCCCTTCGTATTTTCTACCAAATTCATTTATCATATTCAGCTATTCAAACCTGTTTTTCAGAATTATATCCAGTGACTACTGGGCAAAAAAACTGACCACAGTACGTTATGTGGATTCTTGCAATGACCCCTAAGTATCTAGATTTTCCAATTTGGAGCATAGATAGATGTAAATACCATAGCTTATTATATTCACAACTCTGTCCTCAAGATGTGCTTGAATGGAGGTTCAGGTATTCATGGTCCAAGAGGTGCCTGCAGTTCAATGGCAGCCATGGAGTGGAACTCTGTGGGACTAAGCAGCAGGAACAACACACCAGGCTCTCAGATAATGGACTCTCTGAATGTCTACCATCTGGTGTTTGTTTAATACACAGAGAAGGTCAAACGGGCAGCGATCCTCCTGCATTCACTTCTTAGATAGGGGAAATCATTGATTTTACCCCCTCTACCGGATGATCTTTGTGTGTAGGAGCTCAGTATGACAATGACAACAACCTTATTGCTTAAAGCAGCACTCTGTAGGACTGAAACAACCTGAATTCAGCCTGGGAAGTGAATGCTCAGTGGTGTGTCCTTGCATTGATTGAACGCCCCTGATACAAATTCGCCCGTCATACGTTTGCAAAGGCTTGAAGTATTGGATTTTCATTCGCTGCGCTTTCCTGTAACATCTTATTATATTTACCTAAGCAGGTGTTCCCATATACTATATTGAGATCACTCAGAAGACCTTGTGGCGTTTGTGTTTTGAAGAAGTGAATGGAATCTTCTCGGTTTTGTTCAAGAGGTGTGCGGTCGCATCATATACACAGGCACATTTGGTGGTGTCCTCATCAGTGGAAGTTACACATGGAAATGATCTCTTAAGTGCCAGACTGGAGAGTAAACCATGACTAACTGCAGAGCCGAGAGTGAGCTGGACACGTGCCCGCTCTCAACTGGCAACAAGACAGACCTTTGAGTCAAATGTGAGGCAACTAAATACACTTAATAGGAAGTGAGTGGACAGAGAAGGCAATAGTGAGGAATACATGAATCTGGTTGATTACCAAAACAAATTGAAGCCTGTTTTTAATGTTGAATGCTTTGAATATTTAGGAGTTTGTGAGTTTTTATGAGTTTGTTGAATCTGAATGCCTTGGTATGCAAATGGTTTGGTGCCTATTGTGGAGATACCCTCTTAAAATAAAGATTCTTCAATGGTTATAGCACTTTTTCGTTTTAAAGAACACCTTAAGCTCTTTTTGGTTTTTCATTGGTTCTTTGTGGTTTTTCAGTAAGCACTTTGTTACCTTAAAGAATCTGTTATGGCCTTTTTGGCACTTGTAATTCTAAAGTAGTTTTTAATAAGCTATATACAAATTTACTTGTTTAATGCATTTGATGGTTCTAAATAGCACTTTTGAATGTTCGAACTCAGGATCACCTTTGATGGTTGGCATCTAAATAGCATTTTTGAAGATAAGGGTTAAATGGCTCCAAAAAAAGTTCCCCTGGAGTCAAAGAACCAGGGTTTGTTCTATATAGAACCTTTTTTTAGACTGTATGTGATGTCTGGTTACATAGCTCCTTAATAAGTGGAAGTGATTTTTTTTAATGACATGCTAATGAATCCAGCAGAGAATGCAGCTAATTTAGACAGAACATTATTAAGCACGGATGGTTAATTAGATTATTAGATATAAATTTTGCAGCTTCCTGAAATTTGATTAGTCAAATATAAGCGAGAGTTAATGAGCTGAGATTTCATCAAGATTGTAACCATATCAAGCTACAAAATATTTGTGCCAGGGTTTCTGTCTGCAATCAGGTGGCCAGTTTTTGTTTCTGTACCCCATGTTGTGGGAATGGTTTGAGGGTAAAGGCTCTCTAAACTTTTTTATCGCCAACAGTCTAATAATGTTGCTGTAGGTATTATCCAAAACTTGGAGAGCAGTAAAATCTTTGCAATACCAGTATGATTCTAAAGTTTTTAATGTTTAATCTGTTCCTGCACTATTGTTGTGTATTTTAATATTATTTTTCTTAGTATCTTATTGTTCTTATTCATTGTACGGTGTCCTTGAGTTGCCAGAAAGGCGCCTTTAAATAAAATAAATGTATTATAAAGTCTTGAGTGGACCTCACCAAAATATAATAATTTCTTTAACAAAAAATGTGTTCTAATTACTCCAGGTTGAATTTGCAATTTGAGTCTTTTTGAGCCCTTGCCCCTGAGATCCTGGACTCTTCCCGTCTTCAGCACTCCCAGTTTTGTATTTCTAAGAAAATTTGAGTACATTCTGTTTGTTTAGCTGTAAACTATGTAACTGTAATTTTTCCCATTTAAACAAAAGAAATGTGAAAGTAAAAGGTTTGGTTTCTTTTACTTATTTATTGTCTTTTTTTTCTTCATTTGCTGTTAGTTATAGTGACTTACATTTCAAATTCATGTTACAGTCCTCTGTTTTCTGTTTAGAAGTTTTACTGTGAAAAGTTTATATATGTTGTTCAATGTAGATTGAGTAAATCTGCAAATTAAAAATTGTCGGCACTATAATTGAGAAATTAAGAATCAAGATGATTAGCAAGTTGGTCCTTCAACCGGTCTGCAATGCCTTAATCTGCCTCATGTTGCACAGGCCTCCTTTGGAGGGAAACAATGGAGCTCATTAGGATGGGGAGATTCTCAGATGCACACAATGCTTACAACCTCCACAGGCAGGAAACAACTTTGAGCCCAGTCCCAGGAGGTCAGTAGGAAAAGTGGCAAAATCATTCAAATCTCCTTAATGAACTGTTAATAGGTCAGGTGTCTATTTGTGCTTCGTCTGAGCCCGCCTCCTTTAGTTCCTGTGTCAGTCTGCCGAAATCATATAGGCAGGAAGTTGTGGGGGTAAGCAGGTCAGGAGGAAACACATAGACCCATGTTCTTATACTCTATACATGAGTAAATACAGTATGTTTTAATGTTGTTCAGATCCAAGCAACATCCTCCCCCTTTGAAGGACCAAAAGTGAATTGAGTATAAATAAATAAAAAAAATATGTAAATACAAGTAGAAATAAAAGCATGAAACATCAGGTATTTAATGAGGTTAACCCCGCCCATATCGTTAGCATATGGACAAAGAAATACATAGTTAGCATGTGAAAATAAATAAATAAAAGTGTTAAAATACTTTTATTTATTTATCTATCAATATGTTTCTTTCATTGGAGCTTTTATTTTTAGAAATATATTTACAAATACTTTTATTTATACATGTATTTCTTTATAAATATAGTCATCCCTTTTAATGAATATATTTATTTATTTATTCTGAAGTTATTTTTAGTTCTCCATAACTTTCTCTCCAATTGGAAAATTACTGAAGCTGCAATTACGGTAATCACCTGGCCACTTAAGGCCAGTTCTTTGTATATAAGGTATATTTTGTGAGATTGTACAATTTTAAAGTGATTTATAATTGCATATGAGGAAAAAAAAGCTAAATAAAGCTTACTCTGATATTTTGTTTATCCAGTAGATAATTATTGCTTAGATTTCTATCAAATTGTCTTTCTTAATGAGTAGGATGCCATTGGTTTCCTCACACGGTGACACAACGCTGACCAAGACCCTACTGTATGTTACAGATAATTTCTTCCGGTGTTCATAATTTACTTTACTTTTCTTAATAGCTTCCTTGTAGTGACATGAAACTTAATTTTAAAGGGAATTGGTGTGAATTGCAGTGAGGTCCTAGATAGAGTCCACTGAGGTGTTTCTTTTTCAAAAAAACATCTTCATCTTATATGGTTTTTAATCATAGTATTGAGTAAAATTCAAATGCAGCCTTCAGGGATTTCATTATTTAATCAAGCAGGTTCTGTCTACAGTGTTTGGATCATTTCTCCTCAAGCCTTTCCCATTATCACTGAGCTAAAGAAACTCCTACTGGTGCATTTTGTGCTCTGGGATCAACCCACCCTCAGCCCTCCTGTCTCGTAATACAGTCTCTTTTGGTTTTGAGCCACAAACAACAGAATTCTACAAACATAATGAACATTTAACTCAAGAAACATATTAAAAATAAATATGTATTGTGCCCTCGAGTGCCCAGAAAGTTGCCAGAAAGTTTAAATTAAATTTGCTATTATTATCATAAATTTAAATTAATTTACAGAGTGTTTATACACAATCATAAAAGAAAACATATTCATTGTTAACCCTTAGAAGTCTTGGGCCTTTTGAGTGTTTTTCCTACTTTATAATACTATACTACTATACCTACTATATATACTTTATACTTTTCTCTAATTTTTCTCTAAGAGTTTTGTGTGGTAGTGCCTGATAACATTTTTTAGTACAACCCCAGCTTCTTCTTCTTCTTCTTTTTTTTTACATAAAAATTTTTAATTAAATCACACAATAATTCCTGATATTGTACAAAATATACAATTCTGAGTATTACATTGTCTTTGTTTACTGCAAAATTCTAACAATTTTACTAGCAATCTAACAATAAACAATTTTTATGTTTCGTAACAAAAATTAAAAGTGTTGAGACAGAATAAAAATTCATTAATCCCACCCAAAAAACAAAGAACGACGTGGAAATTGTTTAAAAAATTCAGGCGAACTTCTCCTAAACCGTATACACCGTCTCAGCACTTTTGTGGCATTATGTTTAATATCAAAGCTAATAATCTTTTTGAAGTCTAAACAATAAATGAATAAATAAGTAATGTAAATGAATAAACTAATTAATTTAAAACAGCCGCTGTGATTGGCACGTGCACCAGTGCATGCAGAAACTTTTAAGGCTTAAGAATCTGTGCAAGGCCTTATTTTATTGGATTTCCTTCTTTTTTACTATTCCATTTTTATTTAAATTGCATTTATATTTTGTAGAAAATGTCAATTTTTACCTTTTAAGACAATTAAAATGAACAAATTTTCAAAATAGAAAAACATATTATGCTTAGGCTAGTTTCTCGAGCTTCTGTTCAATTAGTTTATTCAGAGAAATTAACATTTTTACAATATGTTCGAAGAAACATTAGCCTTTCAAGTATTCTTAATTTCTTAGTTTCACTGCAGAAACATTTTGATGAATTTGCTGAGGGTCGGAGACTTAATGTTGCCCCACTGGGAGGAATTATTTGATTCTAAAAAGACACATCATAATGGAAAATGTGGAATGAAGGAGATTGCTGTAGATTGCTGTAATTCAGACACTTTAGCAACGTCTAAAATCTTTGCGAGCTCCAATCCCAACCTTCAAAGAAACGCTTGACTACAGTGAGAACCACTGTACCACTTTTCACCACAGGTAGCGATATAATGCAGCCAATGATTAATTTTAATTAAACACATTTTGGAAAATGATATTGAATGTTTGAACCCCTGGTGCTTTAATTACTTTATTGCCTCTCAGCTCTAACTCTGAAATGCTTTGGCTGGATGACATACTGGAATATATCCTAAAAAACCCTCACAGCTGGCATGCATGTAGAGTGCTTCTTCTGGTTTCTATAGTGAATTTGCCATAAGGGCTGATGCTATCAGGGTGTGTTGGAAATGAACGCCACCATGAATGCTAATTTGCTCACACCCTTCAATACTAATTTAAATTAGCTGTAAAATTAAAGAGAATGTCGACATGCTGATAATGTTGGTATTTTATAACGTTTCTCCAAAAGCAGCAATATGTATCAGCAGGAATATTGACCATGCAGTTTCTACTCCTGTTACAGATGGAGAAAGTGAAAGATCACCAAGGCACTTGGTGCATTTCAAGGGCACCTCAAGAAAAGGAAAGGCTTGAGTTTAGTCCTCATGAGCTTTAATGACCTGACAAAAGTAAGGATTATCGGACGTGTAGAGAGACAAATGGCATCTACAAAGCATTTGGCCCTAAGCCTCTTGAAGATCCCCTACACAAACAAGACAATTCCATCAAACCCTTTACCCAGTCTTTGTCTATGGGCAGAGAAGTTGAAACAGTTCAATGGGAGGATTACCCCCACTTGAGCTCTTCTGAGAGAGATGAATTGATAAGTTCCTGTTGGGGTTAAACCAGGTGGGAGACCCTATGCAGATGCTTTGGATAGTTAAAGAGGAAGTAGCTTCACAATGGACGAGCTTTTCCTGTTCTTTAAGACTTTTGGAATAAATTGATCACATTTCAAGAATGATCCATTTAAAGTCAAACTCAACAAGATTTTACTTTGAATTATTGCTTAGTTTTATTGGAAGCCAAATTGTTTTAATTAATTAATTTAACCCTAACAGCATTTTCCTGTTGAATAAACTGGTGCCTTAAAAGAGATATCTGTAAACTTAGCCACGCCGTGTTGAAAATGCCTGGAGCAATGGAACCTGCCGCTGATAACATCTTCATACTTGACTGGAGCTGGAGAGGCAGTGAAGAGTTAGACAGGGAAAGCAATACATCAAGAAGGAAGAATAAATAGACAGGTTCTCATGGTGCCTCCTGAAGTCTTGACTCCTGAAGTTCTTGATTCCTTATGGTTTGAAAGAATGCTGCTTTTGATTGTTTGGCCTTGTGTGGGGGACATTTTGTGCAATTTTTAAAAAGTAGCAATTCAATTAATCTCGCTTTTTCCATTTTATAATGCTACATGTGCGTCACATGTTATGGCTCTAGCTGGATACCATTGCTTTATTCTGCTAGGTAAAACTTTTAACATGGGAGTCAGCTCAATTCTGACATCAGACTTATGTGGCCGGTCGATGAACTGCAGTTTTAAGACCCTACACACCAATTTAGAATTTTTGGTGCCAAGTTTCTTGTGACAAAGCACCTTGATCGAAAACTTTGGGTGCCAACGGGACATCACACATCTGACCGAATGAGGGTGAAATGAAAAAGACAAGGAGAATGACGTAAGTAGGACATAAAAGAGCCGCTCCTATTTCCTATTTGAATAGGAAACTGGAAAGAAATAGTGTCACACAGCTCCCAGTGATCAGCCACCATTCCTTTTATGTGTTCTTGTCTTTCGTCGTCCTCTTCTATCTGTTGTACCGCCATCTTCAGGCAGGGAGCATCACTGCATAGATCCGAAGATTCATGCAAATCTCATTTTGGACCAGTGTGTAGAGGCCTTTAGTCACTTTCTGTTATGCATGGAACACAAGGTCCTGATGACGAACGATTGAAGTGTTGATTATTAAAAAAAAAGTTTAATTGATTGAATAAAGGAAATAAGTTATTCTTTTCAGCCCTAGTTCGCGGAACACTTTTTTTCCCCCTCTACTGTAAAATCGATTGTATGCCTCAAATTGACTTTACTTTACTATAAGATTTTGGTTTAAAAGTTATTTACACACCAAATGTTTAAAAATCAATGTATCATAAAAGCATTTGTAGTAAGTGTAAGCTAGTCTAAACAAAAAGCTCTTTGATCTCACAGTCTACGTTTTGCCCTCAAAAGATGGATGTTAAATGCATTGATTGGTGGAATCAGCCCCGTCTTTAATAAATACTATCTGGTGAAGCTCGGTCTGCGTGTTGACTGATGAAGCCATGCCTCTTAAAGTCGGCAATCAGAGGAAGTTTGGGGGAAAGATAATCTTTCGCTCCTGGCATCCTCAAAGACGCAGGCCAAGCAATCAGGAATAGCGGTGATTGCTTGGGTTGCACTTGTGAAATCACAGCCTGCATTGGTCCCAGACCTGAAGGAGATGCTTAAATCGACCTCTTCTAAGTTTCTCTTTTCAAGTAAATACTGATTGGGGCCTCCATAAACCATCTCGCACCTTGCTCTTTTCAGATTCTCATATACAGTAAGTCAAAAACAACAATAGGAGTAATTTATTGTAGTTGAAATAGAAAATGTATGGTGACTGATGATGTGGCTTCCATCAGAAGGAAAATACAAATGCCCATTTTTCATTGATGATGCATTGAACCATAATTTAATGCCTTCCTCATATTTAGGCCATTGGTTGAATGTGGAATAAAACGGAAAAACATGCAAAACATGTTCCATGTGTAGGTGGAAATTTGGCTAGGAGGTAGAAAGAAAAGCAAGGGCCTGGTCCAAGATGGGTTGTGTGAAGATTTCACACATGCAGAAAGAGCCAATAAACAAATAGCCATCCCTTGATGGCCTGAAATCAGATGCTAAATGAAGTCACTTGGGATGGAGCCGACAAATGTAGCCAAGGCTCAGAGAGCATCTCAGACTCTGTTGTTTTCTTCTGACCCGACCCCCTAAAAAGCCTTTCCCTGTTTCATACTTCTATGATTGAATTCAGTTGGATCATGTATCGCAAAGAAAAGGCAATTAGTAGATGACACTGAAATGGCAAAGGAAACAAGCCTTAAACATGGCAGAAGACAGCTGTCCTGATATTACCAGTCGTCTGAGCAAACTGCACCCGATTAAAGTTTAATGCGGCTTTTAAGTGAGGATTTTGCTTATCAGCGCGATGGGGTCTGAGGGAAAATATTGTTATTGATTCCATCATTTTAGCCGTAACCGATCCTTTAAGTAATTTCTCTGGGATCCTGTGTGTCACTTTTTAAGTGTCTGCTTGGGTTGGAAACTGAGGCTCGAGTTCATTTAGAATTCAGAGCTTAATGCACAAAGTGTTCCCAAAACGATTTCAGTCGCATCTGTTGTAGAGTAAGTCTTTTATTCCATAGGAGACCCCACCGACGACAACCCTGTCTACCGGTCACATCCGTACTGCTGAATTATGAAAATTAAGTGCTGTTCAGAGACGTCTTAATGGATGAGATTTTCCTCAAGATAACTGTTTATTTTATTGATCCGCCAGCTTTTAAAAGTTGAGAGGTGAAAGTAAGTAATTAAAGCATAGTCACGGAATCCATTTGAATTTTTACATCTTTTTTTCAATCTGGATGAAACCAAAGACCAGCTTGGCTTAAAATGTAGCTTAAAATATATAATTTTTCTTTGTGCGTTATTATTTTGACATTATTGCTATGGGAGCTCCGGTTTTCCCACATGTCCTAGGAAAATTAACAATTATAAACTTTTTATTTAATTCATTTACAATCACAACTAGAACCAAAATGTTTAAATATCAAGCCTCTGTGAATCTTCTCTAAGCATCTATATAAAAGTGCTAGAGGAATGCATTTGACTTGACTTCACCTACTTTTTAAAAAGGTTTTATTCAATGCTTGGATCTGAGGTGGCTACCTTATTGAGGCTCTCCTCGATATAAGGTAGGATATTTGGAAAAAAAAAACTAAATATTACATAAAATTATACTTTATCCCACAAATGAAATGCATTTAAAGATGATTTGTTGAGAATAATCCCTAAAGAAGAGCCTTTTTTCTAAAAACACCCAAATTTTTACCTGTCATACTAAACAGCATTCTACTCAATAAAGTAGATGCAAGCTATTTTTCGCTAGTCATTGATTTACTAAACCTGCGCAAATTCGCGTAAATTCCTTGTGCTTCATGAATCTCCAACAAAGTTCCTTGCAGTTCATTTAACTGTTATATCCAGAAACAATCATAAAAAATGTTATGTCTTTTGATCGTTTTATTTTTTTAATGATGGCCTGCTGAAATGCAACTAAATGCAAGAGTTATTGTAAATCATGATTAGAAGTCATTGCAGCACATTTCCATGTTTTATACTTTTATACTTTCTGCTGTTTTCTAGAACATTTTTTGCCTTTTATCTTATGTTTTTTAAGAAAACTGCATTTTTTGCTTCAACGACATTATAGTATCACCTATGTATGTATGTATGTATGTATGTATGACCTAAAGTGTATACTGACGTTTGTAAGCAATTGAAACTGATCTGTTTCCCCAAAGTTCTTTGTAGCAAGTTCATCCAAACACATTAGTCATGTTTCCATCAAAATATATGAATTAAATTAATACACAAAACTGGAATGACCCATAAAATATTTGCTATTAAAGCACCGTTTCCATCCAATGAGTCCAAGAGAACATAAATCCTGATAAACTGGTGCTAATTATCAGAAGATAAATGGAAGTTTCTGTGTGTTGAGCAGGCTTTTTTCATATACGTCTTAGAATACATAGAAGAAACGCGTTAAGTGCGGTCATGTCAACTTGCTTTTCGAGACAAGAGACTGCTCTTTGGGAATGCAGCCGAAAAGTTCTGGAAGGTGATGATACCGAACCACCTTGATGACAAACTTTTGCTAAGGAATTACAGAATGACCAAAACAACATTTCAGTCCATTAATGCTGCTTCAGTTCTCACATAAAAAGCATTGGGATTATTTGGTAAATGCATTTCCATCATAGTTTGTGCACATTTTTTTCTTATCGGTTAAAAAATGTATCCTATCCAGATGTTTTCTGCATATTTTTGATTTATGCGATGCGCATCTTTGCGTTTCCATTCAGGGTTTTTTTGCGATAATCCAAAGTATGCATAAAAACGGATGGTGGATGGTTTTGAGTTTAGGCTGAACCAGACTGATCTGAATAGATATATTTATTTATTTTTTATTATGTGTTTTAAAAATGTAACACTTTAAAATGAAATCTATAATGCTCAACATCTTACCTTGCCGTCTACTTTAATATACCGTTATAGGAAAGTTTAACAAAAAAAATTAAACTTGGTATACGCTTGTATATTACAATTCAGCTTCAAAAAAAGCAAAGCAGGGAAAATTGGACTTCTGAGTTTGGCTCATTGTGCAGGTCCTACCACTCTCTGAACAAACTGCAGCGATATACAATAGCCCAGCTCAGGAATGGAGGTGTGGGCTAATTTGTCCATCTCCTGCAGTAACCCTCCACTGCTGTAAGAGAAGAAAGACCACATTCAGACCTCAACTGGATTAGACAGGCCAAAAAGAGCAGGATGTTGAAAGAATGGGAAGCTTTTGTTACATTCCCTTTCAGATCATATAAGATTTTGATTAAAGAACAGTGGTTTTAATGCATATTGGTCGATTCAAATCCAATCTGAACTTTTTAGACATTAACGTACAAACCGACAACAGTAACCCGAGCTTAAGTAGTACATCTTTGGCACATTAAGGGTTCTTGAAGAAAGGAAACCAAAGACAGAAAATATAGGTTCAGGTTTCAGGCTTTAGCCAGTGTGAAAATATGGTCAATTTGATAAAAAATTTATAATGCAACTTTCCAGGTTTTGAATTTCCTTGGGCTGCACTTGAAATGGGCACTTGTTTCCCCATTATGGCTTTTTTAATCTACTTAAGTCTTGCTTAAAGATCACTCCACCATATTGGATGTTCGGCACCCAAGGTATGTATTCCTCTGCCAGGCCTGATGAAATAACACAACAGTTTACATATTTCTAAACCTGATCTGCCGACCGATTGTAAAATCCATACGGACAATCAAATTTCCCTGAAAATATATACATACAAGTCTGCTTTGAGGTGACTGAAATGAGCAAATTTGGTTTCAGGAGACAGGAAGAGAGACAGGCCTAAGGAGCACAGATCGGGCGGTAAATGGTTACTCATCGCGACCAGGAACGAAACTCATCCATCCCAAGAGACCCTTAGAGAAGGGTGAGAGAGGCAAGTGGTGAGGAAGGAAGAATATGTGCTGCTCTCTCTTCCTTGCAGCTGGTATTAATTATTCAGCTTGGGGGAGGGATCCCCTTACATAAGCCATCTTGTTTCTTGTGCCTTTAATGACAGTTGTTGTAAACATACATAGACAAACACCATTCTCACTCCTACACAACTCTCTTTCATCTCTCCATGAGAAATACCTCAATCGCTTCTGCAGCATACTTTTTTTTCTCACTGAGCTCCCCTGAGATAAGTGAAGAGGGCGTTTCCCCACAACAACGTTTAATCCGCCTATATGTGTTTTCGAAACACCAAAAGGGGGGTTTGGTGTTCGTAGCAAACTGTCATCACGGCCATTTTCCATCAGGCGTAAATTCAGGCTGCCGAATGACGTGTAAGTGTTTGTGTGTCCCCCTATTGAATTTGCAAGGTCAAGGGGAGACATTTGGCCTCTGCTGCCAGCTAAAGGCCATGGTATTCAAAACATTTACCAATTCATGTTTAAGAGATGACCTGCTTAAATAAATGATGATTGTTTACGTTAAAGCTCAAGTGTCTTCCTTTTCACACGGAGCAACAACATGTGAGTTCAATTTCAGTTGCGCACACTTGTTATTTCTAGGAGAGTAACTCTGCATTGCTGGGATTTTAGAGATATTATGCAGAGACGTATGTTTTCCTTCCTATCTCCACCTTTGGTTTCCTCAGTGCCTGAATTGTTAATGCTTATTTCAAGATCAAGAGACGATACGGGATATCTGAGAAGCCCAAGATATTCATCTTGTCTAGAGCACTCTTCAACAGTGCTGACCGCTGGACTGCATACTCATCACAAATAATATCAGGATTGGCTCGATTTGCACGAGAAATATTAACAGGCTCTTATGTATTTAGCAGCTGCCTCTCCGTTCTTATCGCAGTCTTTTATTACGAAGAAGTACTGAGGCATTTGGTTTGTGGGCACATGAGGTGGGTCGTCTGTCAACAGCCAGACTTCAACCACCGCTGGCTAAATAAGTGAACTGAGAGCTGCTTTGTCCCCATCTGCCCTTCGCACTCAAACAGACCAGAGGAATGTCAGGTCTCTGAGGTGAGATTGCTTGGATAGCTTCGGCTGATCACTTGAGGAAGTCCCATGTGTCAAAGTAAACCTCGGAGGCACCTCAAAACGGCTCAGGTGAAATCGCCATATTGATATATGATGAAAACCTGGGGCCCAGCGATACCTTCCTAATCCTATAATGCAGCGCTATGCTGTGGATTTAGTTATCGGCTCGTTCTCACGTGTCACCCGCAGAGGCGTATCTGTGTGACCTGACATGGTGACCACGATCGCTGACTCGCCTATTCAACTTGACTCAAGCTGATTCGCTCACTTGGATCTAAAGTTTCCCTTTCTCCCTCTCGCTCTCCCTTTTCCCTCTCCCTCATCACCTCTCTCTCTCTCTCTCTCCTGTTTCTATCTGAGATCAGACAGCAATGTTGCTACACCACATCTTGATTTGTTTGTGTTGTGTCTCAGCAACTGCTGAGGAAATGGAAACGGAGAGCCTGAAATTATCTTGCATTATTCAAATGCTTTGCCAACTCGCGCAAGCTATTTTATCTCTATTTACTCTGTGACCTGGGATCAGAAGCTAAGTGGCATATGTATGTCCATTAGCTGCAGGATTGAAACTCCCTCTCACCCACCGCCCTGTTTTCATAATTAGCCCTTCCCTGCTAAATGTCAAAGTCTACTGCAGCAAATCCATCCGGCGGGCCCTTGGCAGAAAACGCTAACTCCTAAACAACACTGATATGGCTAAGTGTTTCAGGAAACGAGGCCTCAGCTCCAAAGGGTTACGTAATGGAGCCGGCTCCTTCATTAAAGGCTTCCGGCTCGCTGCTGAGTGTGCCTTGGGTCCCTTGGCTCCTTGCTTTGCCATTCAGGCTACCCACATGCAAACAAATATTAATTTTACCCCAGTACAAACAATAACATAAGCAGATGCCAGTCAAGCACTGTTTACTGTGGCTGTGACCTACCGTCTTTGGGAGAATTGCTTGGGCGGGACTTCAGACGGCTTCTTGCTTAAGTGTCAGAAGGTGGTAGGCGGACTCTAGGCCTAATTGTGCTGTGTCATGTGTCCACCATTAGATGGAGTGCTTGCTACTGGTGGAAAGAGGTTGATTTTGTGATCAGATCTCACATCATTTGGAAGCTGCAGAAAGACTGATTTTTATAATAAATAATTTAAGCTGTTTTTTTCCTTTTCTTGTGTTAAACCTTAGTCTGAGACTTAAAAATGTTTTTTTTTGTGGCAATGCTTGATGTCATTTTTTTTTTAGTTCAACCCCAGCTTTTTCTTTTTACAAATACATCACGCAATAATTCAACAACGATCTTGAAATTTTTCAGTGGTAAATTGTGCAAAAAATAATAAAAAAAAAAACAATGAGAAAAGTGTTTTAAAAACCACTTTAAAAACTTCTGCTAAACATTATACACTTTTTAAAGCACTTTTTGTTTTATTGTCCTTTGCTTCATGTCAGAACTTTGTAAAACACAAGCCCATACCACAGGTATTGTATTTCCAAGGGTTATCCCCTCTTTTCACCACTAGTTGGCACTGATGGCTCTTTAAAATGAAACTGAATGACGATTGCACTTTTTCTCCCATTTTAATTAGATTTTCCTTGCAAATTATGTATCATAACTCTTGTAATGTTTGTTTAAAACACAAAATAGCGAAACTAATAACCTTACTGAAAAGAATAACTAAAACTAATAACTAATATTCTTTAGAAACCTACGCATTATATTTGAGATCAAAATTAATGCGTCATTCCTACTTGATTAAAGATAATGTGACTGGCACAGGTGCATGCCGGGACTTCTAAGGGTTAATGACTATAAATGGACACATATATGGAAAGGTTTTATCTATATATGTTTCAGACAGCCTTGTTTATATTTCTTCTGTTTTACCAATTTAATTGAATTTTTTTATATTTGTAGCTGAAACCACCATTGAAAAGTCTTTAAAGCAAATGTTCTAATTACATTTCTGAGATCTTCATCTTGATAATGAAATTTCGGAGTACTACAAGGGCATTTGGTTTGACCAGTATTTCGAAAACATGGGAAGTGTGGTTGTAAGAGGTGGGGGGAGTGACAAAATGTCCCCATTCTCAGAAGATGAGTGTGAGTTTGCCAATAGGTCTCCAAGGTGCCAATGCAGACAGTGGGAACTCGCTGCACTGACGCTTGACAAAATATTTTGGTAGGAAACAGCCATTACCAGAGCCAATGACAGGCGGACGATGAGTCTGCCATTGATCGGTGGTGGTGGGGGTTGATGATCTGTCCATACTTGCTAGTAACTCCATAGGGCTCCACTCTCTCAGATTTCTGTGCTCTCTCCCCAGAACCAAGAGGTGGCCTGTGAAAAAAGCATCAAGAAAAAAAAAACACTTCATCTCCATTCACAACCCCCCCACCACTCCTGTTTCAGGGCAGGGGATGAGCTTCTCAGTCTTTGTGCAATTAAACACTCCATCTGTCTGAGAAGCCTACGTCCTCCTGGAGCATTCACAGCTTCTTCTAATTGCAATTCTTATTAGAAATCAAGCGCCACACTGAAGATACAATGCATGCTTTTCAGCATTTTCCCTGAGAAATCGAAAGACAAATCAAACTAATTGGTAATCGTCCATGGGTTGCTGATCTGTGCACTACCTGGGTTCGGAATGGTCTTTGCAGATTAGTGAACTCCCTCTATTGCTTACGTTAGGAGTAATGTGTGCCACAATGTTGCTGCTTGTCACAAAGGGTGTGTATTTTGTATATATTTTTCGGGAGAAGTGTGAATTGGGGAAGGCTTGCGGCCAGATGGGACTGCTGGATCAGGTTACCTGTTAAAACTGCGCATCTGCCCCTGCAGTCAATCTCGCTGATGTCTGTGACAGGTCGATGGAGCCTGTGCAGGACGAGCTGAAGCGCGGGATGGGAAGAGTGACCCGGGATGGGTTTGACCATTATGATGACCCCCTCTCTGGGATTTTGCAGCACAGGGCAGGAATTCTGTTAGGTCACTTGGTGCTCTGGAGTCAATGGGACAGAGGGACAAAGGCAGAGTTCAGTTACACAGGGACCGGGGCCATGACACCTAGTCAATACAAAATAGATTTACAGAGTCTCTTACATAAGTTTTTGAAATGTCACAGGCTCCTCTGTTCTCTCTTTGTCTGCAAACATGGTGTCGAGTATTATCACAGATTCATTCACACAGTCGCCACAGGGAAGAGGAGACCTTTGATATGCTGTAAATGTTTGCCCATGAGCTTCAAAACAATTTAGCAGGCATCGCTTTATGTTTTTATATATTTCCATAACCTCATTCATTTTATAACTATTTTTGCAGTGACATTGTAACATAGTCCCTTACGTTTAAATGTTGGAAGAAAGACCATTGGAAAGAATGCTACGAAATTGTCTTAGAGCTTAGAGAATATATTATTGATGGTTGACAAATAGATTCAGATTTTGCATTTTAAAATATTTTTTTCAAGCTGGGTTTTTTGAGGGGTGGCGGTGTATTGAATAATCTTTTTTTCTTTGAAAATTATATTGTGCATTACGTTTCTATTTATCAGCAATAGCTAAGATTTGTGCATTTACAGATTGATTAGTGGAGTGCAGTCCCAAAACGAAAAAAAGAGCTTGTGTTTTGAGTTTCAATTTTTCGTTTAAAACGCTAAATAAAACATTGTAAAAACTAAACATTTTTCTTTTTTTGTGCGTGTGTTTTTAAGTATTAAAAAATGACATTAAACATCGAACAAACAAATGCTACATGGATTGAAAACGCTACGTGACATTTTTATAAAGGAGACATTTGTAACTTTTCAAAATGTCTTTTTTCACTTGATTTCAAAACCAGATTCCAGTAGTCTACATACTTAAGTATACTTATTTATATTTTATTCTAGATTTAAACATTTTGGAGTGATTCGTAGAGCCAGCCCAGTAGTGTTTAGGCCCCCTGGATACACAAACCTTCAGATAAACATGTTTTATTATATAGATTTTTTTAAGTAATGTGAATTGATGGATATATAAAAGGAATTCTTTTAAGATTAGTAACACATTAGCAATGAGCTCCAAGATTCATAAAGGAACAGCTATTAATAAAAGTTTTATTTAATTGAATCAGGTAAAAAGGAAGATGAAAACAAAATAAACATGCAGTGGATTTAGAAATTAAATAATAAAACTATTCAATTTTACAAGCTAATGTTAGCTAGCTAGTAACGAGGAAATGTGTCATTTGAATAAATATCCAAACAAATTTAGTGATTTTATACAAACTTTTATGGCTTCTGAGGGACAGCAACTATTATTAAAAGAATTATATGATTTATGGTTATTATAAATAAAATACAATTTATATTTTATTCCTTCTTACAGGTCCATCTTATCAGATTATTTCATTGTAATATTTAATTGTATAATTTAAGGTTGATTTATTTCTAAACATTAATAATTAATTAATATTGAAACACATGTATTTTAAATCGTTTTTGCATCTAACGTTTTTCTGAATTTATACAAGCGTGCTAACTAAAAGTGCATGTTTGGGTTGCTTATGCTGCAAGAGTAACCAATTAATTGAAAATAACTCTACATGTGGAGGAAGGGGGGGTGTTGTTTAATTTTATAAACTTGAATAGTTGACTAGTTATGAGTGCAGGAAGTGTGGCATACTGTACTTGCGTGAGAGTAGCTTTATTGCATAAATCCCCTCTGTGTTTAAAAAGCCAAATTCCGATGAGAAATCATCCATAAAGCATTTCATCCATCACACTCAGATAAAGGTAAAAGACTGATCTTTGCTCTTTGAACATCTCGTGCAGAGAAAGGTGCCCTAACCCTTACCATGGCCTCACTTTTCTATTTTTGACATTCCGCTTATACTGTAAGTGATTTTGAAAGTTGATTGTGAGCAGACAGTCTGGAACTTTCCTGTCAGCTACTTTAAGGGCAAATAGATAGCCTCATGCATTATGCATGGGAGACAATTTTCTCTCAGTCACTGAGTCATCAATCAGCAGCGTTGTGAAGGACCCCAGAATCAGCCAGCCTGGCTACATTCAAAGACATGAACACACAGGGCCGGTTTGGGCGGCGTTTATGAGCTCCACACTTAAGAACGCATTGGTGGGTGAAAAAAAGTCTTTATTGACTGAACTTTTCCTGTTACGTTTGCTGATTAGAGCAAAAGAAGCGAGGGAAACTGTGATTTAAAACAAAGATATATTTTCGGATAGCAAATAAATGCAAATATTTGCACGTTTTGTCTTTTTTCGTGTTGTTGCTAACAGAGACGCGTGTCTGAAAGGGCCCTCCAGAGCAGCAATTTGATCCATGATTGCATGCATTTACCCATGTAATTGAAATAATGAGAGATGATTGCTTTGAGCTATTAGTCATAAGTTCCTGATCTTTTTGTTTAATCCTAGCATCAGCTGTCAGTGTGCTGGTAGGAGCTTCAGGGAAGACACACTAAGGATATTATTTGCATCACCTTAGACTCTCATTGTTTTTTTTTTTTGTATTCTTTCTCGTTCTGTTGATCTCCTCCTAATTTCTGTGGTGCTCTCGTGATGTTGTGACTAAATATTCACCACGATGTTATCAACCGTAAGCAAAATAAAAGTCCCGGCAGCAGGTGTATGGAAGATGTAAGTCTTCCACAGAGGCCGTTTTGCTCTAATGGGGACAGGCTTCCAGTTTAAGGTGTTATGTATCACTCCGCCAATGGCAAACCCTCACAACGATTTTCATATGAAGTAATAATTCCCCATTGTATCGGCACCAGCTGTCTGTGACGATCAAAACAACAAAGCAAGGGGAGAAAAATATAGAACAGCAATTAATCACAACCATTATCTTCAAGACAACTCAAAAGGTGTCAAGCTGTTTTCTAAATATTACTGTGCCAGCAATATTTGATTATGATTTTGACAGAAGACAACTACAGCAGGTATCATAAACATCTGGTAATTACACCAAGACAAAACATTTGGCTTGTTTATATCAGCTGCGGCAGGCAGACTTGTTTAATTGACTATTGTTAGGCTCCGAATTTAAACTTGTTTTAAAACACATGGTGCATGTTTCAGGTGGTTGATGGAAAGACGTTAATAAAAAAGATTGTTGTTACCGCCGGCACCAACTTAGATATTTTTGATTAGCACATTTCATGCTTGTTTTAAATGACACCCTCCACGCATGAAGAGCTTGTTTTTTTTTCTCCATGAAATCTAATTAGTTTGTTTATGAATCTTCTGCCACAGCGGAGCTAAACTAAGCATTCTCACAGAACTTCTCCTGACTTTTGTTGTTGTTTGGACTCATTTGCATTTGATGATCATAATATTCTCTTTGAAATTGTGCTGTACTGTGGCTGCAAGGCGTAGTTCTATCTTCATTTAGTGTAAATATTGAAGATGATTCGATGGCACCAATAGAAATGATCATGGAATGATTTAAAATTAATTATATTATCATTTTTTTAGTCTACACAGTAAAATCGTTCGAGTACAATTTACTCTATTCAGTTAAACTGACTGTGAGGAAGAATTATTTAATTTCATCTATTTATCATCTATCAATATTTCTGTCTTTTAGTTGTGTTTCTGTTTCTGTATCAACACTAATTTCAGAAGAAATTCTGAAGTACTATAAGTCAGGGACCAAATGTTTTCTGTGTAGAGTCCAGTTGCAGGGCGTGTCAGATCTGCAGCTGTTGCTACACAATTTCAGATGTTTTGTATTTTCAGTATTTTTTTTAAAGATAACAGACTAGGATCTCCCAGTTTGGATCATGTTGCTTTGTGTTGCCATCATTGTGATGTAATATGTTACAAATATTACTCCAAGGCTTTCCTATATGTTACACTAGCATCGCAAAGGTTGTGGGTGGGGGACTGCAGAAAAAAAAGTACGTTCTTGTGCCAAATGCATAAATGTTATCTCACCTATCGTTCTGTAAAATCTTATATTTTGGTTTCAGAATGTCAAGAGTAAACTTTTTTTTTGTGTGTGAGTTCATTTGCTATCGGATACAATATTTCTGTTTAAAATTATTTTCTTCTTGGCTAATATCAAATTATTTTATTGTATTCCATGGCTGACACCTAAACTTTAAACTCTATGCAAACACATGCGTCAAGCACAGGTTATTTGATCTATAAATGACCATTTTCAAAAATAGTTTCCTCTCGTGGGCCACCAGACTGCTTTAAATGAATTATTTATTCATTCACTCTTCTTTTCCTTACATCGTACGGATACATGACCTGACTTGCTTGAGCAAAGTTGCTCCTATATCACAAAATTGCTGCTGTAATTAATATATTTGCTGTATCATTCCAAAATATCCCAGTACGCACTAGGAAATGAATTATTTTTTGTTTATTTTTAAACTTCTTGCAGCTATGTTTTTATGATTTCATCCTTTTAAACTTTGAATTTTACAAAATATTGACCATTACCTCTAATGATTCTTGCTTATTTATGGTTCTAATATTCTTCTTATGCACTTAGGTCTTTTTAAAAACCTAATGCAGTTTCTATGTATGTTTATAGTGAAATGACAATAAAAGTTAAGTCAAGTCTATAAACAAATTACTCACAAATAAGCAACGGGGTTAATTATTACAATACACTCTCAAGAAATAAAAGTACGCCTTAAAAAGAACAGAGGCCGTACCTTTCCTTTTAACCCTTAGAAGTCCAGAGCCTTTTTGAGCATTTTTTACTACTTAAAATTTACTCTAATAAATGACCTTTAAAACAGTTTTTCACGGGAATACTTGACATCTTTTTTTTTTTTTTTATAATTTTTTTTGTTAAAAATATTTTTTATTCACAAACTACCTCTGTGTGCATCCGATCACATGAATACACTCAGCCAATGGGAGCAGCTAAAATGGAACATTTCCTTGTGAAGACTTTATTTTAGTTTTGCTTATCATTTTGTTCTAACACGTTATTTAAATATAGCTATCAGTATAATTATAAAAGAATGCAATTGCAAGATGCTTACAGAAATTAAAATGAATCATATTTTTTGGATTGTTATTATGCATCATTGTAAAATTAAAGAGGAAAGATGTTTAATATAATGAACTGTTATGTGCTATAATGAACTCTAATGTGCTTTTTAGGTTTTTTTTTTTTGCATTTTTTTTGTTTTTATATTGAGTATTATTGATTGTCAGAATCCAAAATGTAAGAATATTTTACTGTAGCATTTTTTGAGTTATCCTGAACTTTTTTGGCTTTTTTTGGGAAAAAAAAAGCATTTTTGCTTTGGACAGCAGCTTTGGACGCAGTGAATGGGGAACCTCCCTCTGATTCCTGTGTGTTTTTGAGCAGGCTGTGCATTAGACAGAGTGACAATTCTTGCAGGTGAAATATATGTCAATCCTCCACTGAATGCTTGTGGGTCTCTGCTCACTCTCCATCCTCTCTTCAGCCTTTCTCCCAAAGGTAACAGGTATTAGTAAGAGATCTCTATATATTCTCCCGTAGGCTTTGCTTTAAAGAGCATCCTCTTCAAACGCCTCTCCTATTCAGGCAAATCCTTCATCTAAAGCATCCACCACAGGCTATTATGAACCTTGACACTTACAAAAGATTTCTCTCTTTTTTTTCTGTGAGATCCACCTGCGAGAAATGATGTGACACACACACATGCACACGCACGCACACTCACACACACACACACACATTAGGGGCTGTAGTTCTCTCTGAATATGGGTTCCGGTCTCAAAGCGGTTGGGTAGAACTCTCTCTCTGGATGCTTCATTGCTATTCTGAAAGCCTTGCCGCTGTTTGTCGAAGGGTTCGCTGCTTTTCCCTGCGACTCTTATTCCTTCTGTCAGCATGTCTGCCAGTGCAGGCAGGTACACACATGCAGCAAATAAGCAAGGTCACCTCCAAACTCTCTGATTGTATGAAATCTCTCTACTTTCTGGCAATTTAGTGTTCTTTTCTTTTTGTAGTCGAGCGAGTGAGATCCATAACACGATATGGAATACATTCTGCGGTCACTTGCCTGAACTCTTGCGTTCCAGGTGGCCCCAGCGTGCTTTTCTGCTCAGCAGTACCAGGCTTTTTAGAAGCATCGTCTTCCCCCAGACACAATTTCAATGTTCGGAGCATTATAAAGAGGCAGGAGAGAGATCTCACTGTTATCGCCTAACACTTTTGCTACCGTAATTAAATAGAAATGCAAAGCACAGAGCAATTTGGGACCCGGGGAAGGCTGAATATTTCCTTTTAACAGTTACAATTTAATTGGACCATATCAATTTATTTCACATTTTAAAATGTCAGGAACTAACAAAATTTGCATCCTGCACAGAATGTTATCGCACAAGAGGGAAATAAATATATAAGTCTAAATGCCAGTGTAAATGCCAAGTATTTCGAAAGCCGCTAAAGTGGGCTTGTAAAAGCACAGCATCCTCTCTCCGGTGCCTTCTCTTCGCAAAGTTTGCCAAACGCTTTCAGTGAAAGCAGTCAGGCTGACTTAAAAGGATAGCAAACTGTGTCATGCCATTGTTAGTGTTTTTGACATCTGTTTTCAGACTCAAAAATTTACTCATCCACACAACCAAGGAGCACAACTTTGACACGCAGCCAATGAGGACAAAGGACTAGCAATTTGTCCAATAACAAATTATAAAATACTCCAGAAACCACACTGTAAATTAGCCAAGGTCTTTAGATGCCTCTCCAATAATGAGAGAAAATGTGCTACAGGAATTTATATCATAAGCTTTCTGTTGCTGTCATTAAACTGTGACCCTCAAGTGTTCATTTCAACAGTATTATTGCAGCAAACTGTTAAACTGCTGTAAATATGAGTCTGCCACAAACAAGCATTGTGCGATGATGAGGAAAATGTGCTTGTTTATTTCTTCAAATTAATCTCCCACTACTTGCAAGAAATTCTAATCTTAAGCAAAGGTTCTGTTCTAGGCAAATAACTCACAATGGTACTTAAAAGTAATACTGTCAATAATAATAATACGTTTTTTATGGGATGCAACTTGTGCATCAATTACAACTGTGAAATTTCAATAGTTTAAAACAAAGTGGAAGTTAAGCTATGGAAATCTAAAGAGTGGGGTGAACAGATTGAGTCTCCCTATAGCCAGACATCAATAAAGAAAATCCAAGCATTAGAGGATACACACTGAGGCCACTGGGAAGTTTAGTTGGGTGTGGGATTGGGGGACGATTGTATCGGGTTGTTTTTCAGGAATCAGATCTTACCGGCCACAATTAGTTTGTACAATTTCCTGCTCTCAACTTGGAGGGTTATATTATATGGTTTCTATCTGTTGCAGTAAGACATGGAAGAGTGAGTGTAAAGGCTATACCTCAAGCTGTTACCAGATATTTAGTGTCAAGCCCCGGACCCTTTGGCAATTCAACCATGCAAATTTCATCGCATGTGGCTGCGTCTGTTATGAGCCTATCCACTAAACAATATTGTTTAAAAAATATAATTCATAATATAACTCATCTAAATTATATCAGGGTGCTCTCTAATCTACTTTGATGCATTACTGACTCCCTAAAAATGTACATTCGTTTCATGGTGAGTTATCAAAAAGCTCTTGCATATGACCTCTCCAATCTGGTGACTCAACTCCGCATTTGGATTTTTAGCCTTTAGTGGTTCTTGGTTCTTTGCCGTTTTGAAGGTGCTATATAGAATATTTTTGCTATAAAAAAACCCATTAAGCTCTTTTTGGTTCTTTGGTGTTTTTGATTGGTTGGTTCTAAATAGCACGTTTGAACATTGGTTTTAAATAGCATTTTTAATCATTAGAGCTAAACGACAAACCTTTAAAGATATGTTAAATGGCAGGTTGCCCTATGATTATGAGTCAAATAACCTTTTTTCATTTTGTTTTCAAGTCAATGGAATTTTTTTCATAGTGTGACTGTAATGTCAGGAAATTTTTCCCCAATTTCTTCCCCATTGACTTAATGAGGGGACGGAGTTTAAAAATCCTACTGCAACCGTACTCATGGGGGGGGGGGGGAATCAAGTCAGCAGCTCACACTTCATTTTAACCCTATGTATTGAGAATAGAATTGTACATATGTAAAAATTCATCTAAGGCAGAGGGGCAAATACATTCAATAATTTTTATTGTTAATATATCAGCAAAGTGCTGTTTCACCCTACTCTAGCAGGCCGAAGAAGACGTACCTGCCTGGGAAAAAAAATTGCCTGTTCAATGAGGCCTCAAATTCCAAAACAGTTTATCACCAGATTAAATATCCCTGAAGAAGAGAAGGACCTGTCTATGGGCTGTTTGTAATTCAATGCAGCAGCAACATTGTCAACTGCCAAAGCTGAACTAAGAGACTTATTACTCCTCTGTGACAAGTCTAGCCTCCGGGTGTCTCCTGAAAGCCTCTCGTTACACGTAAAAAAGTACCCTCCTTGTAAAAGTGTTGTCTGAGAGTATTTAAAGTCATTATAGCACAGTATTTACAAAACATCCCATCAGAACAGTTTGACATTTGACCACCTATTTTGCTGATTGTGTACAATGGAGGTGTCATGGTACTCAAAAAAGCTCTTTGGAATGTGTACAAACTTTGGCCCGAGTGTAGGTTATCATGTAGCACTCAACAGAAAAGAAGACGTGCTAAAAGTGAGATAAGAGATTCTCTGGCGCATTCCTTACCTGGAGTTTGTGGTGAGGAAGCTGCTCGCTGACACATGATGAATTAGCTCGCTCATTACAGAGGACTGGAGTTTTTTTCTTTCTAAACAGAGGAAAGCGCTCAAAGCAGCAGATCTCCAGCCGTTTGTCACTGCTTTAATGACTTTGTTGAAATGTGGAAGTTCATGCTGGTAAAACAAATAAGCAACCCTTAGGTATATTGGTGATAGCAAAAATAGATTGTTATTTATTTTCTATGGAAGGCTGGTAAAGTTTATTTCAGTCGTAGTCGGCTACTTGGTTTGAAATTAATGGTAATCGAAATCAATTTTTCAATTGGTTGATGATAAAACAAGCTTGAAATTCAAATAAATTCATTATTCCTATAACAAAGTTGCATTTGTTAAATATCTTTTATGATTTCCATTCCTAATCAACTTTTTAGCATTTTTGAATTGCAGCACGTTTTTGATTTGCAGTAATGTTTTGGACTTGCAGTAGGTTTTTTGACTTGCAGTAGGTTTTTTCATTTGCAGTAAGGGTTTTTATTTTTCAGTGCATTTTTGGATTTGCAAAGTGTTGTGCACTAACCAGCCACCGTTCTTTATTTTTCAGTGCATTTTTGGCTTGCAGTAGGTTTTGACTTGCAGTAGTAGGTTTTTGATTGGCAGTAAGGGTTTTTATTTTTCAGTGGATTTTTGACTTGCAGTAGGTTTTTTCATTTGCAGTAAGGGTTTTTATTTTTCAGTGAATTTTTGACTTGCAGTAGGTTTTTTGGTTTGCAGTGCATTTTGGACTTGCAGTAGGTTTTTTGACTTGGAGTAGGTTTTTTTGCCTTCTTTTTCCGTTTGGGATTTGCAGTAACGTTTTGATTTGCAGCGTGTTTTTGGGCTTGCAATAGGGTTTTTGATTTCTATTTTAATTTGCAACAGGGTTTTTTGGATTTGCAAGAGTGTTGTGCACTAACAAGCCACCGTTCTAAGCAGTTAAAAAAAAATACCAGCAGAATTGTGTATTTTAAACACTGAAATGGTGTGAAATATTTATGTTAGTTGCTAACTACTAGTGTTGTCTTTATGCAGTTAATATTGCATATATGTTCTTTTTGCAATTTTTGATTTGCACTGTCCACATCACTTAGTCTCATATCCACCGGTAAGGCTGCCACAATCAGAAGTTGGAGAAACCCATCTCTTGATTAGCTCGGACCAAGTTTGTGAGAAAAAGCCTGACCTTGAAGCCTGTGGTCAGATTTATTTATTTTTTCATGCACAAACAAAACACACATCTGCACTGGCTCTCCAACTAAGACTTTGTTTGCACACTGGATAATTACTTTCACAAAAGACAAGCCTCCTCCCAGCATCAACAAACACACAAGCTTTTCCTCTCCTGTAGGGATTTGGCAGCTGTGTAGCAGGGTTGATTCGGAGTGGGTAATGCAGGGGATCCCCTGACATCTAAGATCTTTATGCCCATCGGCACACCAAGGCTGTTAGTTTCCAGAAAGAATGCCCGGCAAACTCCTTAGCTGCTCCAATGTGCTTTATTGTGACTTGTGAAGACAAGCGCTTTGATGTTTATGGAGAAAAGTGAGACAAGCATTAGGTAGCTGCCCCGAGGCACGACACAGAATCTTTACATGAAGCAATGACTCGAAGCTGAACAATAGCTCTTTACATTCATTATTAGAAGCCATCAGTCAATTGTTTACATTGTGCTTCTGCAGGTGAAGCACGGTTTGTTGGGGCTCTTTGTCAGAGGAGGGGAAACAAAGATGGTAACAAGGGCTGGGATCAAGTGAACAATGTGGGCGTGTGATGATACATATGTACTGCAGCCACACCCAAGCACTCTTAGACCTGAAATGATCACCGTTATTTGAATATTTCTCTGTCAAAATGTAAACTTCCCATCCTTTGACGTCAGATGAAGGTTCTGACCTTCCATGACATGACAGGGAGACTTGAAAACCTGTCAAGTGGAGGTATTAAACGACACCTGAGAGGATATAATTACCTTAAAGGTGCTAATAGGGTTTATTCAGGCTTGTGGAGAAAACACGGCAGTGGACCAAAGAATGGGTGGTGTCTTTTTCTCCCAGCAGCTTTGTTGTCATGAAGGTGTTCTTAATGGAAAAGACGCATTAACAGGTGTGTACACCATGTCCGTGACATCCCTTCATCCACCAAAACAGAGGCTTTTCAAGCGTAGCTATGTGCTGGACAAAAAGGCCTGCTCTCCTTCAGTGTTTGTTTTTACTTGGTAATTTGCACTGTTGGCTCAAGTCAAAAGGTGTTTTCACTGGAGAGACAAGGAGGCGATCTCTCTTTAAAGTGATGAAAACAGTTTACATCCAATTGTCACCAAACTTGGTGAATGAATCCAAAGTTTATTTGTAGTAGCA
This sequence comes from Danionella cerebrum, assembly GCA_007224835.1. NCBI lineage: Eukaryota > Metazoa > Chordata > Actinopteri > Cypriniformes > Danionidae > Danionella > Danionella cerebrum. The sequence continues at coordinate 249,877 of SRMA01026332.1, forward strand.
AATGGAGAACGATTCCCAGGACGGAGCGGCGGAGGTCTCCCAGAGAAAAAAAAGGGCCACGATAGCCAAATATTATGACTGACTGCCTCCTAAATCCCAAGCTTAATTCTAAACAGATGGATATCACACATGCATGGTATATTTGAGCTGTTTCCTATTCTCTTGAATGATCCTGAAACATATTGTTGCTTAAAATGGTGTATTCAAGCAAGAGCTGTTAAAACTTCAGAAAAATGGGGGATGTTTAATTAAATAACTAAAACCAGAATATAAAATGATACTACCACCAGGTGGTGCTATGTATGAGAATGAATATTGCTATTGTTTGATCTTTTTCTCACATGCCAAAATTGGTGAAATAAGTACGAAATCAATGTTAAATTCTCTATTTCCTTTAGCTACCTAGTGACGCTATAATTGATGATGTAGATTACACTATCGATGTGTTCAGGCATGATATCATAACACGCCTGGCAAGTTTCATCCTGATCGGAGATTGTAGAGTTATTAACAACTTCCTGCTTCTTGGGGAAATATCGAAATTCAGGTCCGCTCCTGAATTTTTGAAGAAATTCCAAAATAACTGACTTCCTGTTAGTTTTGGAAACTCGCTGCAATTGTCTTATCTGTAGGTCTTTACAAAATTTGTTCAAAATTTCAAACATGTTCTTCAAATACATTCTGAAATAGCAGTATAAAACAGTGGGAAATGGTATATTACATGTTGCCACTAGGTGGCGCTATAACCGACACTACAGGTTACTATACAGATTTGTTCAGACATAGACTCTTGACTCGTATGGCAAATTTGAACCCAATCGGACATTGGATGGCTGGGTTAGCAACAACTTCCTGTTTATGGTGAAATTTCGACTCTAAATGGCTGTTGTGTGCACATAGTTTAACGACATCAAAAAGCCTTCGCAATTTAACATCTCATATGCCTTAAGCTAAGAATGCTGGAGTGTGAAGGTGACTAGATACAATCTCTTGGAGGAGTTCGTTACAGTACGACAGGGCCGTCGAGGGAAGTTTGGTTGATTCGGATTATATATTGGCATGATTGATATATATAAACACACATATATGCTGCATATATATTGTCATATATACACATATGTACTGCATATAGGTTCCATATATGTGTATATAGGGTCTTTTCAGGAGGGGAGTCAAAACACTACGTTTTCCTCAAAACACAGAGGTTAGGACAACAAATATCCAGAAGTTTAGACATTCATCAAAACAGTCAAATGCTAATCAAGGTTCTTTAATGGAATCGATTATGGAACACATATAAATGTTGATGGCATGCTGATGGTACGGTGATATAGAGATTATTCAATTAAAAGAAACTCATTTTAAAAATGATCACTCATTCTGATCCTTTGACCTTGAGCTGATATAATGGACCTTTGAATAAAAACCACTCGTTTAACGCCCACTGTTTTTAAAGGAATGACCACAGAAAGTCCAGACCTTGTCTTACCTCAAGGACAGTGCTTCTTTACAGTTCAGACCCTTTGGGGCGCTAGAACCAACCAGACCGCAATGTGAGCACCCCCTGTTGGCCTCACTAGCACTTTCCACAACAACCTGGTTTTTCCAAATGGTGTTGCCATCCAGGCCCTAACTGGGTTAGTTTTATTAAACAACCAACCAAATATGTTCAGACCTTTTATTTATTTATTACCTTTCAAATTGGTGACAGTTTATCGTTAGATTTACTATTAAAAGTTTGCGTTAATTCACACTAATACATTTTAATTTTAAAAATGACTAATATTGTAAGAAAACAGCATGTCGTTGACTAGTAAAATATATTATATGATAATACTATATGACTATATAAAGTGGTATGCAAAATTACACTTTATTTCACTTCTCAAATATCACTGTTTGTCTCTAATTAAACAGAAATTTCTTCTGCAGACAACCAATGATTTATAAAGAAAAATCATAAAATTTTGCATTCCACCGTAAATGTTAATGTTAAGTCAGTAAATTGCAATAAATTATGACAATTACAAACTAATTTCACAAATGTTTAATCATGAAAGCACACACCAAAATATGCATTAAACCAAATTATTTCTCTGCATGAAAGCTTTATTTTTTTCTTTCACATTTAAACATTTTTAACGGTTCATTTTCACTGACATCTGCATCTTGAGTGTGCCCACAGCTATTATAGTGAGTCTCTCTGGGCTTGGGGTCGTGGGAGCTCACCTCTAATATATGCTTTGCAGGACAGTTGACTGTGGGGGCTACTAGTATCCATGCCAACAACTGATAAGGATCATTAGTGGGGTCAGTGGTTACTAAGGAAACCAGTGGAGTTGGTTTAGACTAAATGCTTCGGGAGAAAAGCCAGAGTCACAGATCCTGAAGCCATAGAGTAAAGAGTTCTGGAGGCAAAGCCCCAGCGAGAAACACACTTGATATTATGCTCTGTGTGCTGCTCAGTACCTGTCCGGGCATGCAGATAATACCAGCTCATCAGCCGCCCTCAGCTGAAAACCTATTTGTTCTTTGCCTCACTTTTGTTTTGTGAATTTCAGAAGTTTAAATTGTACTTAGTTCACTTCATAAATATTTTACTCAATAAATTTCAAATAATCAATTATTCTGTATCATGGAGGTACTGGGACATATCATCTGTGAGTATATATAACCACATGATGGCAAAATCGTACACTCATTGGCCACTTTATTGGGTACACCTTTTTAACTGTTCATTGAAGCAAATTTCTAATCAGCCAATCGGATGGCAGCAACGTTTAGGCATTGTCAATACGATCTGCTTCAGTTCAAATTGAGCATCAGAAGAGGGATTTAAGTGACTTTGAACATGGCATGGTTGTTGATCTACTGGGATTTTCATGCAGAACCAAGGAATGGTCAGAAAAAGAGAAAATATCCAGTAAATGCCTTGTTGATGCCAGAGATCAGAGGAGAATCGTCAGACTGGTACCTTGTTGAATCTATGCCACAAAGAATCAATGCAGTTCTGAAAGGGAAAGGGGGCCCAGTCCAGTGCTGCGAGTTGTTTAAATAAATAAATATTTATGTGCAGTTTGAATATCTTTTCACTGTAAATTAAAATGTTTAATAGTTAAATGTACTTTCGTTTCATGAATTTGTCTGGATGCAGGTTTTTCCGGCTGAGGCTAATTAATATTAGCTCACATAAAAAAAAAAAAAACGCTGGAATTGTAGTGCTATAATACTAATAATTGTTTGTTTATTGGATACATTTTGCTCTTTCTCTCTCTCTCTCTCTCTCTCTCTCTCTCTCTCTGTAAAAAGTGTGTTTAAAGGGATAATAAAACACGTATAATATGAGTTAGTTACACAACCAGAGATGTAGCAGCGAGGCTTGAAGGTTTTCATCAGGGTGCAAGGCATTCATCAAACTCTCCAAACCTTTTTTTCCTATTAATTTGAACTTTAAATGGATTTTCTCATGACAGAGAGCATGCAAAGTTTCCATGGTGACGGAAACCACTGCTCAGCATCTCCTCTGTAAAAAGCTGCAGTGATTGACGGGCGTTGAATGCTACTAAAAGAATGTGAGGAGGAAATGTGCGCATTAGAATATGCACATAGCATTTACCCTGTGACAACTCCCTGATGTGTTAAACCACAATTTGCCACAAGTTGGGAAAGAAACAGTCTATGTTTTTAAAACACCAAACTAGCCGCTCGTGATAAGAAATCTGATTAAACATCACTGATGCATGTCAGCGTTTCACTCAAGGGGATTGAAATTTCACATATTACAATACCACAGCTAATAATAATTTGCCCTCTTTGTCGAGTAATACACAGAAGGTGTCTGAATTGACAGCATTATAATAGAATAGTGACAGAGAAACAAATTCTCTGATGTGTTACCGTATGACTAGTAATCCCACGATCACCATCATACGGCATGTCTGCCAATGGCCATGTTGGAGAATTGGCCTTTGCTGACTGCCATCTTGACTTTTTGTTTTTCCTGGGGGACAAAGACTGTTGTACCTTTCAAGGGTGATTCTAGGGGGATCCTGTTTCACTCTCTGCTCACTCCCGCCCATTTGTAAAGGCAAAGATCATTAGCCTCTTAAATTACGTTCCTCCTATCCTAGACTTTTTCCTACAGCCTAGTTCTCATCGTCACACCGAGACAAATTAAACATGCTGCAAACGAGATGCTGTCTCGCCATCCACATCAGCTCAAAGTGTTTATTCGCATCCAGCCACAGGGGTTATTCTGAAGCCTCTCTCTCAGCTAATCTCTGAAACGTTCGCTTGAAACGCTCAGTCTGGTTTGATGCAATTCTAAATTGACACCCATATAAGAAAACAATATCAGTGTCTGTGTGAAGAGTGATCGTGACTTTTAAAGAGTCACCCAACAAGTCGTTTTATAAAAAGCACGGACGATTTCAAAAGCTAAGGATTTCGTAAAGATCTTGATTATAAATAAGTAACTTATTTAAATATTTTATTAGATTTATAATCAAAATATGGGTGCTGTCTTTTCTTTTTACTAACCATCTTGTTTTTCTTTATATAAGTAACAGGACTGAGTTTAAATCAAATACTTGCTAAATAGCCACATGATAACCAGGGATTTCTGCAAATTTAGTTATTAACAAATATGTGCATTTTTACACTAACTAATGAAATCTCTGAAATAATCTGCATAACAGGATAGTATTTTTTAGATATATTTTCAGGAGGGGTTAGGGTAACAGGAATGAGTAAAAAGCTGGGGACACATCCTGGCCCGTGGTCTAGTGGTCGGTGCGCAAGGCGACGCAGGTTCGAGTCCGGAGCCTGTCGTCTTTCCCATCCCACCCCATTCTCTCTCCGCCTTTCTTCCTGTCTCCCTTGACTGTCCTGTCTGTTAAAAAATTAAAAACCAATAAATATATTTAAAAAAAAAAAAGAGCTGGGGACAAGTATAGATATGTGAGTAAATAAATGTATTTGTAACAAATATTATTCATAGATTTACACATCACTTCAAAAGAAAGGTTCTTAATCATATTGTGAAGTGTAGCATCAGAAACAATAAATGCTATTTTTCTGTGTTTTATGTGGATTTCACCAATATTTGTAATGTAATAGCTTAAAACTGCTATAAGAATAGCATGTAGTAAAATTTGCTTTGTAATAAAATGTGTTTATGTAGCAATTTTAATGCTTACTTCTACAAAAACTGTCCCAGGTTTCACTAGTTTTCTTTTTTTGCGTGGACAGACCACCGATGAATCTATATTTCTTTCTGAAACATCAGTCTAGACTCAATTTATGCTTTCAGTCAGTCTCTGTTTACTTCAATAATCCAATGTCATATTTCTTTAGCTCCTGTGCTTCCAACCGCAGACCAAAATATTTCTGTTATTCATTTAATCATACCAATTTAGTTATTTTATTCTGTTGGCGTGCTGTTCAATTAATGTCTTGTTTGGCCCATGGAGGTGCCACTTACTCCCTTTGACTGTGCCTGTGCCAGTCCTGGGGTCAAGTTGTTTCAGTTGCTAATGCCAAAGCAGGTGCTAAAGATTAGTGCCAAGAGCATCTGTACCTTGAGGAGGCTGTATTTTACTTGCGAGCGAATTGTGCTCAGACGTATTCAACACAAACAGTCGGACGCTGTTGTAAGTCTGAAAGGAATTTGTTGTTTATATTTCTGCTGCAATACTGGTATGAAACCAGTCACAGCTGGGGAAGCATTTCACTTTTCACAACAAAATCTAAGATAACAGGATGGGTGCTCGCAATCCGTTGGGCTTTGTAATACAAAATGCTTCGTGATTTACTGTAGCTCTGCTTTTGAATGCATTTGTTGGATGTAGCCCCAGCAAAACACGTTTTCATGGATTTTTATATTTGTCGTGTACCAGCTTCAACAGATTCAAACAGATGTAAAGTGGCACTTTGCGGGCTGGAGACTGCATTCTCGGAGGGTGGAGAGGGGACCAGGTGCTCTCTTCTGATCAGATACTGTATTTCGCGGTGAGGCCTGAGGGAACACAGCTAGCCTTTGACTCTCTACTGGGAGGATTATAATGAGCCGTCAGCTCTGTTCTCTTGAGGGTTTTACATCTTACCTGTGCAGCGTACATCCTGCTGATTTGTGATGTCTGGGGAGGGTGTGTGTCTCTCTGACACAAAGTAATGTTCCCACACTATTTTGGGGTGTAACTGAGTTCATGATTTTAAATGACAATTGATGACATTGGGCTAAAAATTGTTGATTATAATGTATTTTAAAAACATTGTGTTTTCATATTGTCTAAAGATGACGTAATTGATCACTCTAAACCCCCCTGCCCCAAACTGGTATAGATAACATCTTGATGCGTCAATATAAATATATACTGTTGGTAAAGGCCTTGTGCATCCAGATGTTTCATTGTAGTTGATGATTTAAACAATGAGAAATGAAATTAAATGAGCTAAACTAAACTAAACTAAACTAAACTAAACTAAACTAAACTAAACTAAACTAAACTAAACTAAACTAAACTAAACTAAACTAAACTAAACTAACTAAACTAAACTAAACTAAACTAAACTGCAGTACTACAAGGCATTGAGTTGTATCACCGTCAAGGTTGGACTGAACACAAGTTGGTTTGACATCTTTTTATAGGCCCAAACTCCGCCCACAGATAATTCCAATTATCTAAATGAACTAAATGTTTCTAAATTACCTGAACAATCAAAATACAAAACAAACAGATAATACCATTTATATTTCTAAACCAAATAAATCTTCAAAATAAATCATACAACTAATCTTTTTGACAAAACTTCTCTCCCCCCTGCTGAGCTAGCAAAATGGTAGCTTCCACAGGAAATGAGGTGGCACTTCCTAGTAAATGAGGCCTTCAAACAAACAATGAGTTTGGCCACATGAACAAAGAACCCAAGACTGAAACTGCAACTAATGAACTGCTGAAGATTTAGCAAAATAAAGGTAATTTAAACCATGAGTCTATGTGTGTGTGTGTTTGATTATTGAAGAAAACCTCAAACAAACGTTAAACTAGAAAATATATTTCATACAGAAAAAATAATTGAATTAAACTGTATTAAATACATATGCACAGGTTAACCAGCTTTTTCTATATTACTATCAGCAGTTTCCCTATGATCTGTAGTTAATATTCAGTATTTGTAATCATGTGGGTGTTTGGTTCAAGGTCATGTAAGTGTATATAATAGAAATAAAATAGTTATTGTTGTGTCCGAAAAAAAAAACATGTGACAAAAATCTTGAAAATTGGTTGAATATTTCCAGATTTTTATTGTTTGGAAAGCTCAGCCTCCATTGACCACGGCAGTAAGTTGTCGCTTACCCAGTCCTAAGATGGCAGCCACTCTGTCGCTTCGGTACAATGGACGGTAATTCTTCACGGGGCATCTATGTATAAATATCTATGTTGTACACCCACTATAAGGGACTTTGAACAGTATTCGATAAAAAGATGTTCTCTTTTGGAAACCTTTTTTTTACTTCATTCAGTTTGCTCGTCTGATTGGAGGCAGGGCATGATGGTGGGTGGGGCATGAAGCGTGAGGGTCAGACTTTAGCAATTTTAATTTTAAACATGGAGTTATTGTTTTAATGGTGAAATAAACATTACATGTGTATTTACTTTATTTTTTTAACCCATCTGTGGGTCTTTTATATTCAAAATGATTTAAATAGAAATGTATATTTCTGGTTGAACTCTTGATCTGTAACTTAATGGTGGTGCATGGAGATAATTGATTGTTCCCAATATCTGACAAATGTTGCATTAAAAGTACCTTTCACTATACAATTAAAGCGAAAGAGGTTGATTTGTGCTTATTTTGCCCACTGAATATTTTAATTCATTCTTGAATATATATGCTTCTAACGATCTTTAATGTTTGGGATAAGCTGTTCATTAATTCAATCACACAAAGCATCTTTGTCTTCGATGTAATAAATTTGTGAAATGTGATTAATCAAATTGGTTCATGAGATCATATATTTGACAATTAAACTGCTTTGGTGTGTCTGTTATGTCTTTTTGGGCTCTTGGTCTCAGTCTGGAGCGAGGGCTCCTTTCAATCCCATGCCTAAAAAGGGATTTGTCGGCGTTGCCATCATGGTTTTACTAATGAGCACAGAAGGAATTGAAAAGTGAGAGCTATGGATAGGGCTTGTGCCCTCAAGCCATTTAAGAGAGAGGTGGTGGGGGGGAGAGAATGTCCTTCTTGAAGGAAGTGTGTGCGCTCGTTGGAGTAGATCCATCCTCAACTCTCTCTGTCCTTTTCATCCCCTGCTCAGGGTGGATGGGCTCAGACCTCTCCTGCTCCATGGCCCTGAATGACAGGCTCCTTCTCACTCGTACAAAGCCAACAAAGCTCACGTCTGGCCTACACAGCCCTTCTGACCCAGACAATGCAGGTAAGGAAAACGTCACACATTCATCCGGGCAGCCTTTACCCTGTAGGTCAAGCCCTCTTAAGCCACTCGTTCTTCATGTGCTAACAGCAATTAACTAGAAATGAGGCAATTCACAAACAAAATGGGCCGATCATAGGAATCGTCCTATCGGAGTGCAAAGGGTTGGTATTTTAGATCACGCCGTCATCCCACCTCGTTGCCCTCACTCTCCCCAAAAAGAAAGGAATCCTCAAGCTGTAGAGGAGTGTAAATTAGTTTTCTCTTTCTCCTTCCCGGTTGCTTCCAAAAACCAACAGTGCACCTCTCACCCTGTTCCTCCTGTAATGAGGCAGGCAATACAAAGCTCGCCCAGTTGCTTAAGGTGCCATGTGCTTGTATATTTAAAGATTAAAAACACTCTAATTTTCTTTGTTTGCAACAGAGACTGGAAATCTGTTTAGTCACCTTCTATTCAAGATAAGGCGATGTTTTGTTTTTTTTCAACAGAATGTTCCCACATTATTTGCAAATATTCAAAAACAGTAGTCTTTCTATCAAAGAAATAAACAGTAAAACTAAAATGTTTTTAGGAACATGATTGTTCTGTGTCTCCTCTCATGGATCAAGGAGAAACCTTTTGAGGGGCTGGTGCTCGGATTTAACAAAAAGGTGCATGGCAAACATTTTAAAGTGTATGTCACCCTAAAAAAAACTCTAAAACATTCTAAATACAACAAAAATAAACAAATAAAAACCTTTTTGCAATTGTTATTGTAACAAATATTATGTACTATTCTAGCCAAGTTAGACACGGGGTGAATGTGGACAAGTCCTTCACATTTTAACGTAACCAGAAAACAAATATTTGTGATTAAGACGATTATAGCTCTCTCATTCACCAAATAGTCAAATTTGATGCTGTTTAATATCAATTTAATTAAATGTCGCCATGATTTTGTGATTGTTTCACATTCAGCTTTATTTCCGCAGTGGTGTAAAGTAACTAATTACAAAAACTCAAAATACTGTAAATGAGTAGTTTTTTTCTCAGATGTTATACTTTAGTGAAGAGATTTAAAATGTATACTTTTACCGGAGTACATTTCTAATTCTGTATCTGTACTTTTACTCTACTACTTTACTTCAACCTGCATTAACTACTTTATTATTATATTTTCAAAAGCATTTATTTCTAAGAACATATAAAGAAACAATTCCTCCAAAAATGAGATCTAAATACATTACTACAATTTGGTAAAATAAATGTAATCTACCTACACTGTCTTTAATATTGCCTAAACATAAAGTGCGGCACAAATAAGGATCCATTGACACATTATGAATTATAATTAGAACTTGCCATTAAATCATAAAATGCATATTTTGTATATATAATTGAATATTTATTTGCATTATTTTTGATTCCTTGAACACTTTGGAGAAAGGGGCCAGCCTTTGCTTTGCATTTTACCTTTAATCTTCTCTTTTAACTTGAGGTTTTCTTTATCGTTGAACAATTTTGGACATTTTCTTGGTTCCATTCGATTGGTCCATGCACTAGCATCAGGAGTGTTGGCTAAACACCTTTCTAGACTGACAGCTCAAACAATTGATACAACCATGAGATGCAGTGACCGGAACGATGTGTTGAAGGCTGGAAGAGCAAGTGATGTCTTGTCTTTGACTGTGGGAAAGAGAGTTCCTGAGATCTTGATTTTTTGGGGGGGATTGGAGGTGTGAAGGTGTTCTTGGCTCAAGTTCTTAAGCAGTTCACAACTGTCAGATTCAGAAGCTTGAAGCACTAAATAAATATCTCCAACTTATTATGGTGAGCAGAGAGAAGAAAGGGGATTCATTCCCTGGTGTCCTGTCGAAATAAAAACACACTTTAAGCATAAATCTACTGCTATATTTGATGAAGTGGGTGGTGTTTTTATGTTAATAAGAAGCATTCCTTATTTTTGAAGCATGGTTTTATTGCTAATCAACTCAATTTTGGTCACATCTGACCACAACACTTCCACCAAGTTCTCCTCTGACTGATTCAGATGTTCATTGGCAACTAAACTAAAGACGGGTGTACACATGTGCTTTTGTAAGCAGAGGGACATTGCAGGCTGTGCAGTACATTGCTGCATAGTTTGTTACCATTGAAAAGATCCTCCTGTGCTGTTCTGACTGCGTTTTTGTCTGGAGCCTCAGATTGAATGGGAGTTTTTATTGAGTTTTTATTATTTATTTTATTCTACGTGTGTATTTCTCCCTAACTTTTCTGACATTCTCACTAGTGGTGTTGTCCTTTCCTTGTATGTGAAATCCTTTGCCAGGTCTTTTTTTTTTGGTGAAGGTTTTGGGATTGGATTGAAAACTTTTGTGGGCGGGAGTTTTTTATAGCATTCTGTTTATTAACATTAGATTAATTTCAGAAGCAGCAGGCTTCCAAATACACTTGGTTTATTAACAAAGTAGCATTGTCTACAAATTGTAGTTGTCTCGATTTTCTGAACAGATAAATATAAAGATGCATAAACGTGAAAATATATGTTAATTTATTCAAAATGTAAATTTAGAGCAAGTTTGTTTTCATGCTACACAGTAAAATCCTTAGAGCAAAATTAGCTCTATTCAGGGAGTATTTCGTCCCTCTATAGAGAGCAAAAGTGACTCTGGTGAAGTCAGTTAAACTCTATGTATAGAGCGACCGTATGAGTTCATTATTTCTGAATCTGTGAACAAAAACTCTTTTTTTTCTGTCATCACTAATGATAAATATTCTAATAAAACATTATTCAAAAATAAAACATTAACCTCAAATCTACCACTGAGCTATTTTAACTCTATTCAAAACCTACAAAACAATTATAAACTCAAAACACAACAATTTTCTTTTTTTTTTTCATTTTTTATTGCATTAGCAGTAGTGTATTTGCATCTTTTAAATAGATTGAGTGATTTTTGATCCATTGCTTTTTAAAGCAGACCATTTTTTATTCACACTCAAGCTGTAACCTGTGCTCTCCAACGAATCTCTCTGTTTATAGCAATCTAATTTGGAATCTTTCACATTGTAAATGATTTGTGTGCATGCAAGGATTTTCTAAAGGACATTAGTAGATTTTGCTCTTTCCATGTTTGGAATTACAAGTGGCAAGATAATAATTTAAAATACAAAATATTTGTTGTAAATGAAACTTTTTTTTCTGCATCTAAGGCTATCGTTAGAACAGTATTTTGACTGATTCTTCAGCATGGATCATTCTCTTTTATTTGAGCTCAAGTAGAAACAATCTCGAAAGACTCTCGTAAATTCTTTGGGCACATTAGTACTGATTGTGTTTCAATGCTACAGCCTACCTGAGTTTTGTTGCTGACCATGTCCATTCCTTTATGACCGTGTATCCATCTTCTGATGGCTACTTCCGTATTGGTTTCTTGAACACGACATTGTACTCAAATGCCCTTCACAGTCACCAGATCTCAATCCAGTAGAGTGTCTTTAGGATGTGGTGGAACGGGATATATTTCACATAATGCAAAAAATCTGCAGCAACGTTGTGATGCCATCATGTCAATATGGACCAAACTCCTGAGAAATGTTTCCAGTACCTTGTTGAATCTATGCCATAAAGGCAAAAGGGTGGATTAATTCAGTACAGCACTAGAAAGGTGTACCTAATAAAGTGTCAGGTGAGTGTATATTATGAGTAGCAGCATTTACTTTCTCAAAAGTAGTGATGCAGCTAATAATTGAATATTCTGGCAGAACTGGGACTAAAACTTTTCAGACACTCTGCTGGGAATCACCTTCCCAAACAACTCGGTAACAGTTTCTTCCCAGTCATTGCGAATGTGTGTGCATAAACTGGGGATTGTTATTTTCGGGCTAAAAAAGTGTGTGCAAATATTAAAAATGGAAAATGGCATGCACTCATCCTTGCAGCTCCCACGGGGGCAGGGTGATATTGGGCACACCACTCTGGTGTCAATTTATGCAGTCCATGCTTCTGTTGCCTCGATTCATTAAGATGATTCACGCTGCTGAAAAGCTGTGTGGATAGAGACTGAGTGCAACAGGGAAACATTAATTACATCTGACTTAATTCTCCATACTCGTAAAAACAGTAAAAGTGCATACGACCATGTTTTACACACTTACAGAGTCTTACAAAGAGATGAATAATGTGCAGCGGGGAATTTTGTGGCTTCCATAAAGGAGTTTCATGAATTTAATGGTTCGCTTAAAGAGCACAAGTTCAGCTCTCCCCAAGGACTCTGTGAATGGTACAGTATAAGCAGTGGAGGAGAAATCAATGCAAAACTGTTTGAAAAAAAAGAGTTCATAAAAGGAGTTTCTTAGAATCCAGTGGCGAATCTAATTACAAGCTAATAAACGCCTCGTTTCAGCTCTCACCACTGAGAAAAGGATGCAAATGGAACCGGGTTCATCCTCAAGCACTCTGAGTGATGAGCTGAGATCAATGAAAACAAACATCAGGACGAGTCATTAGCAATATTTCTGCGGCAGATAAAAAGCCCAACACACTCATACCAGTAATAAAGCCATGTGTCCATTTACGGCTTGTTTTCTCTGGTCAGGTTACAGTCTGGGTTGTTCTGGTTGTTTAGTCAATTGGGAAACTGCCGTGCATTCGCTTTCCTTTATACGTTACATTTATTAATAGTTTTCTCTTTGTTTTCACAAAATATTCATGCAAAAAAAATATTTTCAATGTTTTATTATTACTTTTATCAGAATGTTTTAAATGAATATTTTTTTAGGAATTTTACTTTTTAATATAACATATTCAAATGAAACCCTAGGGGAAATTAAATAGTTACTGTACAAATACACATTAAAATAATTGAAAACCCTCACATAAGCTCTTTTGAATTAACCCACCGTTGTTTAATTTTGATCTCAAATATAATGTGTAGGTTATAAAAAGGTTATTAGCTTTGATGTGTTTGGTTTTAGATGAACATTACAAGAGTGCACACATAATTTGCAAGGTAAATTAAAAGGTGAGAAAATGTCTTTCAGTTTCATTTCACAGACACCAAAATGATAGCATCAGTGGCATCTAGTGGTGAAAAGAAGGGATAACCCTCGGAATTACAATACCTGTGAGATGGCTGTGTTTTTCAAAGTTCTGGCACAAAAGGTGCTTGGAACTGTGTATAAGGTTAGCTTGGTTTTTCATTTTTCACCTAGTCTTTGCTTTTTGGGAGGATTTCTGGATTTTTATCATAAAACATAACTGTTTGTTTTCAATTTTGGAGATTTTTTTGCAGATTTGTATTATTTGTGTACAATTTCTGGTTTGTTGTGGAAATATTGGTAAAGAAAAGAAGCTGGGGTTGTACTAAAAAATGATATCAAGCCTTGCCACAACAAAAAACTGTTTTAAGGTAATTTATTAGTTAAGTAGTAAAAAAAAACTATGGGTTAATGCGCTTAATCGCTGATCTTGATTTAACCGGATCTAGATTTGGTGGCGGCCATGTCTGACTGACTTCTTTCGACATTTCTCATAACTTTCCCATTGCTGTTCCAACATGACTTCACACCAGTGATGAAAGTCTCTGTGTAATAGCAACTGAAAGCAAGCTGCACACTGTGTGAATCAAAAGCAATCCTGACCTCAATCCACAAGATCACTTTTGGGATGAATAAAAGTCTGAACTCACCAATGCACTTGGAAGATTGGTCAAAACAACCCATAAACACATCGAAAAACTATGTCGAAAGCCTTTTTCAGAAGTTGAGGCTGTCAAATCAGCAAAGTGTACGCTGGCATCGTTTTAAATCTTTCATTCAAGAGCATTTAAATGGGGATGAGTGAAAACTTTGGGCAATAATCTATATATGTGCTCTTTGTCTAGCCGAATTTCTTCCCTGGTGAATTTACCTTGGTGTCATCCTAATTGCAAATAATTGCCTAAATAGTTTCCTCTTGCTCAGCCTGTGACGTGACCCTTGCCCCGTCCTCCTCACTCATTGCTGTATGACAAGAAACCATGTTTAGCAGTGTTTGGTATCATCCTTCTTCTGCCTCATGATAGATTCCTCCACGGAAATCTATGGCTCAGGCCAGTCCAGCCTCAGCTCGCTCTTCTCCATCAACAGCCACTCATTCAAATAATGAGAACCATTTCTCACTTGGTCTCCTTGGTTTCTGTTCAAAACCAGGTGTGCCCTTTCACTGCTTCTCCCCACAGTGTTTATGCTAAAAGTGCATGTTGAGGACAGGATGCTTTACAGTGCTGCATCTGCCCTTCCTGTGAAGTTTAATAGCAAACGAGCAACGGATTTGGACAACGCTTAAAATATTACCTGCAACAAACTATAATGATTAGTTCCAGGCAAATTTCCTCCCAAACCTAAACTAAGCAGCTATTGAGGATTCGTCCAGCTTCATTCTTTGTTCTTAACTCACTTAAGTCCTCATTTCGCTCTTAAAGAGAATGCAGTTTATTAAATGTGGGTGAGTGAATCTAAGGCTTCAAATACCAAGACATGTTGCTTTTTTTCACATGGAACAATGATGGAATAATGAAAAATAAAGTGCTTATATTATTAAAACTGCCGTTTATCGGAGCTAGTATCAGAATAGCGTAACTCTACTTGATAAAGTGCCTTGTTTTTAGACCCACCCCATCCAATGTTTGTCATTTCATGCATCGTTATCAACAAACGACACAATTTCGTAAAACACTCAGATCCTGCTTCCAAAGATGGCTTTAAGGAGAAATTAAACCAGCAATAGCTTCCTCTAAATGTATAGATTTTAACACGATGCCAGTAAGTAACGGTAAATTGCCATTTTAAAACGCTGGTCGGCTGCAGGTACACATTTCTTTTTGGCCTCCGCTGGCTTTTTATAGCTCCAGTGCGCTTCTGTCGGTTGACGTTTTCAAAAAAGATCCCCACCTCTGCCCCTCAGCCACACAGGGGTCTCTGGGCTCTAGAATCACTTCATGAACCGCTCACTTGGTTCGGATTCCATGCTCGCCAAATACGCATGGCATCACCAGGATAGTTAATCACAGGAAAAATGTGTTTGCGTCTGCCCCATGTTGATTACATTTAATAAGGCTCCGTTATTGTTTATATCAGTGGGAAAACTTTGTTTACGTCGTTACTTGTGGACAAACTCTTGCTCAAACCTGTACAAACTGATTATATTGTCATTTCTTTTAATCTAATAATTTCAGTTAGCACTGACTCTATAATTATCAAAACTGAGTGAGGATATTGTACAATGTGTTCTAAAGATTTTTTTAAATATTGAAAAATAGATTGTTTGGTGAAGTTTTAATTTTCTCTAAAACTAACATTTTGTTTAATGTATTCCTTATTATAGCTGCGCAGTAAATAGAACTGAAAGTAAAAAAAAAAGACTCCATCTACAAATACATCTGTACATATCTGTATGTTTAATTATAGAACCTGTATTTAGAATTAGTTATACATCTTGGCCTCTTCTGCAATACTTTACACTCGTACGAAAATGTACGAAATTATTATCCAAAATGCGCATAAACGGGTGGATGGAAATGCAGGTAAAATACAAGTGAAATGCAAACTAAATGCATATTCTCTGATATTGATATATTTCTTTACAAACTTTTAAATCATCGTAGCCGTGCAGTAAAGTGACGGTGAACGTTACCAAAAGCATTGACTGCACATGTGATATCTACATAAGAATGTTGTACATTTCAATGCTCACATCCATCTCCCTCAGGAGGGAATATGAACCACAAACAATTCTCAAGCACTTCTGAGAGAGCAAGAAAATCTGTTCCACTTAACAAAATGCTCAGTTTTTCAGCCATAACTCTATTGTCCGTACACTCGTAAGCTGATTTCTCCACGGTTTGCAGTGCACCGTTTCAGATCTTTGACTTCTAAAATCCTGTAAAATGACATCTTTCAGCGGGAGAGAAATTCTCATCACTTTCCTGCAATTCATGACAGGTTTAAACGATGTTAATGTATGCCCTCAGTCACCATTTCAAACCAGTAAAATGGAGGGCAACAAAGTAAAACGTCTTTAAGAGTCCTGGAAAATAGCAAAACCGTCATTCCTCTTCAAAATCAAACAGAAATCTTTTTACAGAAAGAAATTGAGCAACTTAGTTCAGTTTTTTAAAAGCATGTAAAAAAATAAATATTTTTTCAACCTGTTCTGTCCAACTTGTTTAAATAAAATAACAAAATAATTGTTTAATGTCCACAATCCTGGATCTGTAATCTCATTAAGGATCTCTGAAGTATTGTTTTCCTTTTCCTGGACTTTACTAATGGGATAGGTAATCTATCAATGCTGTCTTTATCCAACAGCTGTTCTCAGGTCAGTCAGGGCAGCCCATCAAGTAGTCCGTCATACACTTGTGCAGCTATCTTCAATGGTAATGATGAGCTCTGGCACGTGAGCCCTAAAACTGTAGGGGCTCAGATGTCGTTCTCAGAAAAAACCTAAAGATGGATTTGGGCAACGAACACATCTGTGAGTCTGAAGAGACTGTGAGAGGTGAGCGGATGTGAGAAGGTGTATGAAACATGTTTTGAGGCAGTAATCAAGATTATTATTTGTAAACTAATATATGTGAATTATCAAGTGAGATTTGTGTAAGCATCTACTGAACAAAAATTATAACTACTTTTAGAACTTGCGTAACATTACTTAATCCAATGACAAAGATATTTATAGTTTCACAAAGTTACATTTATTTACTGTACGTACTTGCAATCTGCTTAATTTGTTTTCATAATTAAAAAGATGCTGCGAAAAAACACCTTTGTCTTCCAAAGAGCAGAGATGCACACAGGTTTTGAAGGAAGTCGGCTGGTCCCCATATCTTGGAGAAAAATAACCACAGATCTTTTGTGGATGTAGCTTTCTCACATCTCTCCATCTCTTCATGTAATTCGAGACGCTCTGTGATGTTGAGATCAGGCTTTGTGGGAGCCATGCCATCACTTCCAGTGCTCCTTGGTCTGCTTTATGCTGAAGATAGCTCTTAATAACTTGTGTGTTCATGGTCATTGTCCTGCTGTAGAATACAGTTGAGGGCAAACCTCCATACTTTTTTCTAAATATTTACTATTTTCATATTTCAGTCCATAACTCCTGCTGCGTTGTTGTACATACTTAAGTCTGTTGGCAGGAGATGGGTGTACCTGGGTCTGGTTACACTGGTTTCTGCAAATTCTTATCTGGTTGCACTGGTGTACATCTTCTAATTTTGAAGGAAATTAATAGCTTGGTAACACATTATCTTGCCTGACAATTTTGTTTATGATTCTCAACAGTTTCAGCATCTTGGATCTCTAGTTTTCGTTGAAATCTTCTCTGGGAGAGGCCGTGTTGATACAGTATAACTTGCAGCAGAGTTTGGCTGTTTTATCCTCCTACACAGTTGTTTCTGTTCCACGTCATGACTGGGTTTCCACCCATGTGTGGCATTAATAATCTAATGATCTATGCTACCTATAAGAATTGAGGTTGGTTTAAAAGCAAAAGGTGTTGCTCCAATTTAAGAAAGTAAGGAATAAATGGGGAATAGATCATTATTTGAGTCATAGGGAGCAGCTGGTGCCTTTCCAAGTCTCTTTGGATAGGTCGCCAGTCCATTAAAGAGTTTGGCATCACACAAAAGACAATAGAACCTTAAAACAACCACATTTTAGAATAGAATAGACTTTATATTCTGCCAGACCGGAGTCATTCTAGCTGTCTATTTCCCAAGATAATCTCATGACATTGAATCTGCATGTTCCTGGAGGATCTCCAACAAGATGGATTGGCTCGAGGGAGTCTTCCTCCATACGTAACGTACATAGAGTTGGCTCAAGCTAATGATGGGATGCCGATCCCATGTCTCTCTATAGCAGTCAGAACCCCCTTTTTCAAATCATTCGGATCTGTCACTAGTCACTATACACTTCGTTTCACTTTGGATGAGTAACAAGTCCATTAAAAGCCCATTAAATGCACACAATATCACCGATACACTATTTTAAAAAGTTTGTGCATCACACATAATATAATAGAACCTTGAAACCACCACGTTTTGCCAGATTCGACTCATTCTAGGAATCTCACGAAATTCAATCTGCATGTTCCTGGAAGATCTCCAACAAGATTGGGTGGATGGAAGTAGTCTTCCTTTGTACCCAAATGCGTTTCCAAATTATTGATTGGTTTTGTAATTAAGTTATTAGGCTTGAAATCTTACATTTGTTGTTTTCCACTATTATCATTGTGATGAGGTATAAATACAGTGTGTTTAAACACACTTTTTTAAAAAGTATTATGATGTTTTCTGGATCTATATCACCACTCTTCACTCAATCGGGCATATTGACAAAATATTAAAACACTTCTAAGGTTTATTATGCAATATTTTCTATTTTGTAACTTACCATTAAATTCACACAACTTTCCCAGCTCTGTCCCCAGACAAGGCCGCTTATTTTAGGAAGCTTATTATATCACTAGTTTTGCAGATTTCCCTTAATTAGAGCCTGACTCATCTGATTTAAGACAAATGCTTGGAAAAGACAGCTCTAAACATTAGTTTTATCCTCCAGTGGGATGTTCGTTTTTTCAATTACAGGCTATTGTTTCTTGTTTGGTCTGTTCATATTCATACCATTGCTAATAGTAGACCTAAGCCTCTGCCAGTAGTGTCTTCAGTTTTCATAAATACTCTCCTCGACAGACATTCCCAGAAAACTTTTGCCCTCGTGATGTCAGTTACACCTTTGAGATGCCAGGTATATATTAATCTGTCACATAGGGTTTTGAAGGTCACTTAATTACTCTCTAATCAGAAGTGTTCCACTGGCTGAATGACAGATGTACACTATTCTTACAGATGTTATTCCATTAGTGTTCTTTGTGACACACCGGAACCTCCTTCCATTACATGCAGTTAAAGACTTGTGGTATGAGGGTTGCAAGAGTGCTTTGATTCCATGGTGCAGACACTTCTTGTTTCTTTGCAAGCAAACTAATAAGCAACCGTATGATTGCACAAGGTTTTCCTAGCTCTTATATTAGTATACGGCCTAACCTGGAATCAGCCAAGGTAAAGAGTAACCAATGTCTAATCTCTTGTTGATTTTCTGACTTTACCAACATAGCATAGGACAGAACAATCGATCAGAGATAAAAACGGATCAAAGGATTGCATTCATTTGGCTCAGTAGGTGCCTACTCCACCTATACCCAACCTTGCTTTGGTCCAGGAGTTATTGAATTCTAATGCAAGCAATAGCATGTACAGCCACTAGGGGCACTGTTTTCCTTGGCGAAGGATCAGATATCTGGTCAAGGGTGTTATGCTTTCATATTTTATGCTGCGAGCCGCATATATTTCAAAAAGGTTATTAGTTTTGATATTTTGTTTTAACCAAACATTATGTTATGACAAAATTTGCAAGGAATGTAAAATCAAAATGTACAATGTACGTTTTTCAGTTTTGTTTTGCTGACCCTAAACTGGTGCCATCTAGTGTTGAAAAGGTGGGATGACCTTTGGAAGTACAAGACCTGTGATATGGCTTGTGTTTTTATAATTTTTATTCTGTCACAAAACAAAAGCACAATCCAACAAAAAGTGCTTGGAACAGTGTTTAATGTTTAGATGTTTTTTAATACAATTTTCACATTGTTCTGACCTTGTCTTTGCTTTTTGGGGGGATTTATAACACTTTTAAAAAACACTTTTTTTAAAGATTTGATCTGTTCAATCAGCCTAATTACTTAAGGCATATGGGATGTTAAATTGCAATGCTTTTTGAACTTGTGTTTAGTAATTTTGACAATTCTCGCTTCAATACATGTCGTAAGTCGCCATTGTTCTCAATGCATTTTGCAACTTCTCACAGGGAGGTGTTTGCGTCAGAGGTGCGAGAGCCCTTTGATCGCTGATGCAGGTTTAATTCTGTCTTGTGTTCTTTGGGTTCTGTGGTGTTCCCAAACACTTGAAAAATATGAATGAAATTCTAAATTCTCTGATTGGTGAATTGTTGGGTAGATTTTCCCTCGAGTGAGCAGAAATTGGTACTAATAAATACCCCAACCCCTGACTTTAATCAGGAGTGTATAGCAACAAATTTAAGATGAATTGGCAGTTACACAAAAGGATGGTTGAACATATGGAGTCACATTGACCAGTATGGTCATGTTGCAACCATACCAGTGGCATAAATGGTTTAAATCTCTCATCGTTGAATATTCTATGAATGAAAAAAAGACTAAGTTGTACAATATTAACATTTGGAGGGTGAATAATCAACAAGTTCATTTGTTGGGGGGGTTAACTGTTCCTTTCAAACAGTTTTTGATAGCATCCACATGTCTTTACACATTTTTTGCCTTGCAGCCCCCTAAATGACCTCACCAAAAAGCATTTGATTCATTATTTGTCTCTCCTCCTCACAGATTAGCTGTCTGAAAACAGACACAAGTTGAGCAGTCCTGTGTATCCCAGCACATCTGTTTTGAATAAAGACTTCTCCTGTGGTCTTGCCCTTACTTAGCAAGAGTCTCTGGTCGAATCCAAGTGTAATTTTCAGTATGACACCCTGAGGTATCGCTTACCAGGCTTTAGTGGTAGAGCGGCGGCTCTTTGTGGCCAGCGGGTCGATATATGAGAGTGTTCCTGCTGGAGCGGCCACAGGTGAAAGCACTAGACTGAGAGAGTAAGAAGACTCTGTGTCCGATCAACACATTCAAAGTGTGTGAATGCGGGTGTGTAGTTCAGTACTGTTAGAAAGATGTACAATAGGATGAGATCACTGGGTGCATTTGGGATGAAACACAAGAGACGTTCATGCAGAGTTATGTAGATTGCAACAAGTATCTGTGAAAATTAATGTGAAAGAGTATCCAATGAAATTTACTCAAATAGTTTGGTACTGTTTACTTCTGACCCAGAGTACAAACCTTGCTTTTTAAGTGATTAAAGTTACAATTGACATGTTTCAAACACAACTGTTCTTCTCATATTGTCAGCACAATCGGCGATTTTTGTATTTCTAAAGTTGGGAAGTTTATATTACTGTATTTGTCATCCCATCTGTGTACATTTGCTTTTAGAAGACAACGAAAGTAAAAGCAGAGGTATCAAACCTAAACTCGCTTAATGCCTTGCTCTTAACTGCCTTACAATGAGCGGTTTGTCCAACTCCCCATTAATTTGGTACACTGGGAAAAGTTCTTTGAGCATTAGTTATGTTAAACATGTTATGCAGGACTATATATTATAATTGACTATTTATTAACAAAGGGACTGAGCCTGAAACACTCATGCACTTGATCATTTTATTTAGGTCCAAACACCATGAACTGCTTTTTCGACATTTTGGATAGAAAACATAGAGTGAACTTGCAGCTCTGTTAAATCATGTATGTCTTCAGCCATCGCTTTAAACTAAACCTGCGCTGAGGGATGCTTAGCCACAACTCACACAGTGTTGCACTAAACATTTGTGAATAAATCACTAAACTTCCCCGGTAAAAAGTGCGTTCCCTCACAAAGATTGCGTTCATTTTGTAAAAATTGCGTTCCCACGTAAAGATTGCATTCCCTCGTAAAGATTGCGTTCATATTGCAAAAATTGCGTTCCCACGTAAAGATTGCGTTCTCTCGTGAAGGTTGCGTTCAGTCGTGAAGATTGCGTTCCCTCACAAAAATTGTTCCTTTGAAAAGATTGCGTTCCTTCACAAAAATGACCTTCCCTCATAAAGATTGAGTTCCCTTGCAAAGAATGCTTTCTCTTGTTAAGATTGCATTTCTTCGTAAAGTTTGCTTCCCACTCAGAGATTGCGTTCCCTTGCAAAGATGAAATATTTGCGAGAATACGCAAATTTTGTTGCAGAACTTTGAGAGGGAACTCAATCTTTATGAGGGGACACTGAACTTTGCGAGGGAACACAAAAGATTTTTTATATATATATATATATATATATACATATTTTTAACCGACCCTTATTTTTTCTTCTGCCATAATTTTGTCCCTGCCCTCACAGCCCTTTGCAGGCTCTGTACTATTGCCCTACATTTATACTGGTTTCTTACAAATCAAAGAAAAAGTTTGAGCAAATCCTCATATTAATAAATCAAAATGTAGTTTTTGACTAAGCTCTTTACAGGGAAGAAGGCAGCGATTAACGTGATGCTTTTTTTGTAGTGGCCTTTTTCTTTTTGTAATCATAAAAATCAAGTCCTGTGTTGTCAAAACATTTGTAACTGAAATGCTATTTTTACTTTCACATAGCAGCACCCAAAAGCTATTTCGACAGCAGGAAAACTCAAATAAAGCAGCAGTGTGTGGTGTAGGACTATTTCTGTTTGAGCCGAGCGTCAGAGAATCCAGGAGAGCTGCGCACCCGCGTTTTCCGTGAGTCGACAATCATTGCAAACGCGCGCAACTTTCTAAGTGAGGTGCCTTGACTGCGAAGAGAGGGTTGCCATGGCAGCCGCGTTTGGAGGAGAGCTTGAGATTGGCAGGAAAAAGCGTGTCAACAATTGCCCTGTTGCAGCACACGGAGAGGAGCTGCTCTGTGGCCCAGCGCTCCTGACGGCCCCGTGCCTCGCGCTTCACTCACCCCATGCTGTTTAATAATATCCATTCGGAGAAACTGGTTGATACTGGCCTGTGTGATAAAGATTAGCAGCCAGAGACTTTCCATTTTTCATTTTCAAACCCCTCCAAACAAACATAACTGCTGCAATTAGTAAACAGAGGTCTCTCTCTGCGCGGGGGTGATTATTACAGATCTTTAAAACCACGAGGGTCTTCGCCGAAGAGAAGCGGAAATGGACTGATGTAACGGGAAAACACAGTTTGTTTTATTTTTAAAACAACTTATTTATTTTGGTATTTAATTCAGTTATTGGCAGCAGAATGCATTTAGATTTAGTGTTATTACCCGTCACATAAATACCGATTGACACTCATAAATGTGTGATCTTGAAGTAGCTTGACACAGTTCAATATTTTAATTCCAATTTTAGTTTTGTTTTACGAATTTCATAGGTTAGTTTTCCACATTTGTGTCGTTAGCTGTGTTATATGATGGATAGGGGAGGGGTATTTTTAAACTCTGATTATTTAGTCGCTTCCCTGAGTCGCATAATGTCAAATATTTTCAGAGACTTGTGGAATATTCCGGAATCTATATTTGCAAATAAAGATTCGGTAAGATGTTGAATGATTTCAATTGGTCGGGTGAAATGGGCCCCTTTTCGTTGATTTTATATCGGTTTTAAATTTGACAGTCACTAATTCCAAATCATTTCAAACATTTCAAAAGGTCTGCGGTTGAGGAAAGGGGGATCTCTCAATGATTTTGCTTAATAATGCAAAATAATTATCGACCCCTCAGTTGAGTTATTTATCTTAAATTAAGATTTACTTATTGCAAAATGCGATCTGATGAATTAAAGCAGTTTGATCTGATGCATAATGGTGACATCATTAAATCAGCCAATCCTTTGAATCCAATGTATAATTTGATTGTTTTTTTCTTCATTTTTGACATGGAAAATTGATTACTATACATTGTGACAACGAACAAGGTTATAAGATTATACACACTCAACATGTCTGGCTCTTTACCTGTATTATGTGGATAAAACATGTTTAAAGCAGTGCCTGCTCCCTGTTTGATTTGGTCAAATGCGTGGTATAATTTAATATTAGGCATTCAAAAACGTTTTTGACTTTTAATAATATAATTTTCCAATCATATTTACTCCTGGAATTTCAAAAAGTCAAGTGAAAGCTGCAGCATGTGAGTTGGTGTCTAATTCACGTCAACTTTTGAGTAAGACGTGGATTTATGACTATAAACCACGTGAGAAAGATTTATTATTCTTACAAACTACACTAAAAGTCGATTGCTGTGACCTAAATACAAATGCCAGTCCACTTTGCAGGGCACTGTGGGCGATTTGAACTTTCAGAGTCTCGGTGGTTTTAAGTTTTTCGCTCGTTATTTGTCCAGTTCTTCTGATATTGTAGCGCTTATGGCGTAAAAACACCAATCTTCCCTTTTTTCTGTGCCCTGTCTTTGTTTGTTGTGTTTGTTCTCATGGGTCGATGAAACTAAGTCTGGGTGCTCTCTCTCTCTAGCCTATTCATCGAAGCTCGATGCACGAAATTGCCGCAAATATTTTCCATAAACTGCTTGCGACAAAACATACCAAATTTCTTCGGTACCCTGCAATCACTCTGGATTTTTACACCTTATAAACAAAGACAGAGGACTTTTCCTTTGTGTGCAGACAAGTGAGACTTATTTGCCATACACCTCGTCTGTTCTTGAACACTCTCGCTTGAAACTGTGAATTTGCTGTCATCGGTCTAATCACGGTGGCATTGATTTCTTTTTTTTCTTAGCTCTGGAGCCATTTCTGGCCTAATAGCTCCAGACGGGTAATTGACTGGTCTGAATGTCAGTCTTGTTTATTTTATTTATTTAAAAGCAAGCCTAAAGCAGATAAAACACAATCCTTCTGAACTATAGCAGCATGTCCCGTGTTTTTCTTTTAATACTATGTCAAAAGCACCTGTTTAAAAGGAATTAGTCTCAACTCAATATTATTTATAAAGCTTGTTCAAAACAGCAGCAGCCAAAAATAGTGCTTTGAGTGCTAAAGATTGAGTGAACAAAAAATACACTATATGTGATAAAACGATAAAATCACAGGACGCTTAAGCAAATTAAAAGCATCAATGAACACCACTTTAAAAACAGCAGATTCTCAGACTGCGTTTTAATTGAAAATGAAGCCGATTGTCTTATTTGGAGTGGTAAAGAATTCCACAATTTTGGGCCAGCATGGGAAAATTCACGCTCCCCTCTGAGCTTCCTTTTGGACCTCGGCACCCCAGGAGTTGGTCAGCTGACCTGAGGCATAGGACTTGCGGGGTGAAGAGTTTAGAGAGCCTATAGGTGAAGCCATTTGGAGACTTTGCAACTATAAAGAGGGAGTGGCAGTAGTCCAGCCGAGATGTGATAATGGCATGAACTACCATTTCAAAATGTTTCTGTGCACTTCTGTACATTTAACTGCAAAATAGCGTGTAAATTCTGCAGAAAAAAAGATATTTTACGAAACATAAAAGCCTATAGCAAAAAAAACCGTTTGCATTTGGCTGTCAAAACATATGAAATTATGGTTTATTAACATAAAATTAACAAATTATTTTTTTTATTAAAAAAGACATTCATTTTACACTTTTTGGAGCATTTTTGTAAGAGCCCCCCCCCCCACCACCTGTGTCTTATCTCCTTGTTTCCTCTTCAACCCATCAGTATTCTATTCTTATCTGCCTTCCCTTTATATGCGCTTACATCTCTCTGCCTCATTCAGCACCATGGTTCATCTAACTCTCCATGATGCCTTCCTGCCTTCTTGGATCTCCAAAGTCTCATCTCTTTTGGGTTTTCCCATCCCTCGATCAGCGCCTGTTGGATACTCAAGTTTACCTCATTCCTGCTCACCTCTTCTCCCACTCTCATCACTTAAAAGACTTCGTTGATTGTCTTCCTGGGTGACTATCAGTTCTTGAGTAATGTTTTTATTTAGGGACGTCTTTCTCCTACACTGCTGTCAAAACGGCGTGTAAATAAAAGTGTACATAGTTATTCTGTAGCCCTTCTCTCTCCTTCAAACCACTCTGACATTTAGAGAGTGAAAAACCCGTAAAAACGTGATTACATTATGTAAAATACACAGTACAATATCAAATAATGGAGCGTAAGGTAAAAAATTTTGCAACCATAGCTGCCGTGCAACACAACCCTTTACATTAAACACGTGGAGCTGTGGCGAAAAACACAACTTCTGTGTTCTTTTCATTAAAAGAAGTCGATAAATATGACTGATGAGAGCGCATGCTTTGATGGGGTTTTTGCTGTTAGGGGGATTGATCCGAGCCGCAGTCAGAGAGAGCCGCAGCGGGGCTGCCGTTTGTTTAGTAAACTCCTGAATCCAAGTAGATAATTGCTCTGCTCGGTGCAGGGGCAACACTGCTTCCGTGTTCCTCCAACCTGTGGGCCGCATGAACGTCTGCATATCTACCCCTCCCAACCATCAGACCCTGGTTGCGTGAGTTTTCGAAAAAAGAAAGGATTTGGTTAGTTTGGGGATCCGAACTCCGATGCCCCACATACAATGATGACATTTTAACTGCACGTATTTGATAGAAAGACGGGAAGAAAAATAAATATTTATTTATTTACTCATTTATTTTGAGGATCATGAATGTATTTGTTTGGTGTTTTGACTCAATTGTCTTATAAAATAGTTGTGCAGTGTGTCATCGTCATTCAATTATTGGCAAGCTGTCTTTTATTTTAAGGTTTCTTCGTTAAAATAACGGCTTGGAATGGAATTATTCATTATTAAACTTGGTTAAAAAGCTGTGGTGCTTTGGTTATTTCGTAGACAACTAAATAAAATGTCCAAATCATATTTAAAAATGCAATAAAAATAGCAAACACATTTTTAGCAAAATGTAATATATTTTTATCCAAATATGTACACTTAAATTGAAATTGTACACAAGTAATCCATGTGTATAAGTCCATATATAACCAATAGAAAACACTTCACATTTAATTCATGGGTAAATTAAATGAACAGAGGACAAAAAAATATTTTGAACATGTGCATTTAAATATATATACACACACTCACTCACTCTGTGCACAATCACACATTTGTTATGGTGAAGTTTTTTTTTTCTTTCCACAATATCATCTCCTCTGTGATGCATTAGCAGTATTTGTCTTTGAAGGAGACATGTGTTGTTTACTTTCAGAAGTGTAGACAATAAAAGATGATATCTCTGGAGAGCTGTTATCTACAGCGAGTGAAGCCTCTGGGTGTTGAATGTGTGCAAGCTTAAACCTCCCATCACGTGCATGCTGGAAATCTGCCACAGATTTATACATTATATATAAATATATTTATTTATATATGTAAATGCACACATTCTGTCTTTCAGTAGCTGATGTGACACTGATCCTGCATTTTTGCATGCGAGTAGGTCACAAAAGAAAGCTTTGTTCAAGGTTTACAAGCCATACACAAACACACATAAATCTCATATTATTTAGGCATCAGTCGCATGTCTGTCAGCAAACTGGCCAAATGTTGGGAAACATTTCAAGAACTGCAGGAAACCAAGAGCTTTTCTTTCCCCAGAGGAATTGAATGACAACAGATATGATTTTTTTTTTATCTCCCACTGTAACAATTTACTGGGTCACGGATCACCATGTTTCCTTCTTTACATCCAAAACATTAGCAACAGGAGAATACTGTATCAACAACAAACAAACTGTAAGACACATCTTTATATGAAAAGGAAATGGCTGCACAAAGCCAAATTTGTAATGAATTTAAATAAAATGGTTTATTATAAAGAAACTCTTGTTCTATTAATACAACAGGATGCAAAATAACAGTTTGTATTTTTACAATGCGCCTTGCTCCTTTTTTTTTGTACTGACAGCAATTTAATCAAACTGTGACTTCATGCCCTACTATTTGCAAATTGTATAGCACCTCTAAAACATAAAGGCAAAACATTTCACAAACAAGTTACATGGACCTTGATTACAACTGTAAACATTCTCAGCATGGGTGAGTAACGCATCACGGGGTGGATTCAGGCTACTGCAGCACACACTGCCAGACATCTAGGAGGAAGACAATGACAAATTTAAGACTGTTATTCTCTTCTCGATACATGCACATCCCTCCACCCCCCCCCCCAGTCTATCTGGCACAAAAAATATGGTGACACAGTAACACGAACAGATGCCAGATCAGTTTCTCATAAGGCAACTGCAATCTAGCTAAATGTATTGATTAAAAATAAAAACATATGCTAATAAAAGCATACAGAAACCATGTATGAGGTGCAGAAAAAGACAATTAACATCTGGATTTGGGAAATTAATATTGCATTCAAGCATTTCTTAAAAAGCCAGACTTATTCAATATAAGAATGAGAAGAGATCCCTTTATTTTCATCAGTATACAGTAAGTGTTGATGTAACTCCAACCAGTGTTGGGGCTATTCGTGAGTTGAATTGAGAATGAATGGTGAAGTCTAATTCACTTCATGGATTGGAATTTAAATCTCATGAAGCTGACAGGAAATTGAATGGCAATTGAACTGGAATGTCAGGAAACAGAATTGAAAATCAAAGAAGTTCCACTAAATTTTGATTGATTGCGTAATAGGCTAGAGTATATTACATAAACAACAAACATATAAAAGAAATACAAATACTGTATGTTGCCTGAGTACTACGTATATTATATGTACAAATTTACCAAAGCCTACTATTTTTCACAACGAGTCTCAATTTCATCTGGTCCTGTAAAACGTATTTTTAGGCAATCCTAGTCATGCAAAATTTCAGGAAATTATGATAAATCAATGCAATAAAACTGAATGAAGTATCAGAGTGGAAGTGGCTGATTTTGTATGCTATGTATAGTACATTAAGAAACATACCACTGTCGTTCAATTAATATTTCATAACGTACAGTTCACTCTTTTATGCTTTACTTCTTTTAAAAGAATCAGAAATAAAGCTAAAATGTTTCTAAATACAACAAAAAACAATCAGAAATGGCAAAAAATGAAAGTTCTGCAATTTCAGTTCAATTTCCTGAAGTTGTTGTTGAATTCGAATTCCATTTCCTTCTTTAAATTGGAATTGTTGAGGTAATTCCTGAATTAACCCTGACTAGTTGATTTCACTTTTTGTGGGTTTATATCGCGCCATATAGTTAAATGAACACATTGATCGTGTAACACTGTGAGTTCCTTTTTATATAGACAATATGAACACCAAAATGGTGATTCCTAAAGATAAATGGAAATGGAGGGAGCAGTGACATCACATCTGTGAATGAGTTAATTGAACACCTTTTGAATCAACTCTGTAAATGAACCCAGACCTCTTAACTCTAAAAGTGTTAAAATCCCTTTTTTGCTGTTCTTTCTTTCATTTTCATCTTACATTTTGGGAAAGCAAATAAACAAATGCAAGTAAACTGGAAATACATACATTTTCTTGATAAAAATAACAATTTGCTGGTTGCACCATGAACGAAAACGTATTGTTTAATCGTTAAAAGGAAACCTATTGTGGTTAAACAGTCAAAACATAATCTTGTGTTCCTTTTAGATTAATTGGTTGTTTGTTGGTTTCTGTGTCAATTAGAACTCATTTTTTACCCATTGATTCATGTTGGGGTTCTACTGGTGCACTCTTCAGCTCTATGGCAAAAGGCAGAGTAGACCTTGGACAGGTCACCAGTTCAATGCCAGTCCAAACAAAAATCTCAAGACTGCATCTGTCCAGTGTTGATGACCACATCACACTACAACATCTTCGTATCCAATTAATGTGTCTTAATCTCTTCCCCTCGTTTCCTCTGTCTCCCGCCTACCCCTGACGAGGATGAATAGTGAAATCTATTCTTCGTGTCACGGGCTTGTGCACAGAGTATCAGAGGGACCAGGCTGAGGTCAAGAGGAGGCACTTTAAACACCCTGATTTCCTCTGATGTAGCCTTCAAACCCTAATCTCAGTTGGCTCTTGTTTGGTGAATGCACTATTCTCTATATTTTACTTTAATACTTGCCTAATTAAAAGTACTACAATTTGCTAGCAACTTTAAATGCTAGTATTTCTCAATAGCAGCATCATTGTTTTTTCTTTTAAGAATATCTCTTGCACTTCAAAGCAAACAGCCGGGTTTTCTCACAATATCAATACTCCCATTTTCCCCTTATACCTTTATTGAACCTGGGAAAACTCCCAGAGAACAGTTTCTCTTTTGCAGCCATGCCCTGGATGGAGGAGGGGTTAAGGGGAGCAGAGTAACATGATGCAGCACTCAACTTGGGGTTAAGTGCTTTGCTCAGGTGCACAACGGCAGTACTATAGACTAGGACCCTTCTGTTACCCATTCATTCATTTTGGTGCTCCACTCGGGAATCAAATCCACAGACCCCCAGTTTGTATTTAGTAGGCCTGTGCTCAACTAGCTATGCTAAGCATGCATGTTCTCTCAGATCATTGCATCTTTCCTTCCAATCTGTCCTGTGGAATTTCCCCTTGATCTTCCTAAACAAAAAATTAGGGCACTGTTGCATTACAAAATATCCTTCAAGTCTAGCCCTCGCATCATCTGAGCCGGTTTCTTTTACATAATCAACAACCAGCAGTTACTGGATATATGGAGACTCTTCGGATGTTATCATGCCATTACTATGGGTGTTAACACCTTTCAGATGCCTACTCCACAACCAGTAATTGTGGTGGGTCTCATCACTAACAACATATACTAGAGTTGATACTCCATTTACTAAAAGATCAATTTTTGGTGAAGAAAACTTACTTAAACCCTTACCCTCGATCCCACCGGGCCCAAACCCATTTTGTTTCTTTTCATTGTACAAGATTGCATACAAACCTATTGCTGGCACCGAGCACCTATACTGGTTAACTTGATTGCAACCAAAGTGATTCAAATGGTGTTTGGAGGCAAATTTGTCATAGCTCAATTAAAGCATCTTAGAATTTGCAATGGGGTTTAGATAACAGCCACGTTCTAAATATGATTTTTAAATGCAATACAAGAGAAGCAAGCAGACTGTTTTATTGTTTGATCAATTAAACATTAGGGTTAGTTTGTGACCAGTGTATAGTTTAATTGAAAAGTACAATCTCATAGAGCTTCACTCTAAAACACGGATGTCCTTTACATCACTTGAAATCTCAGATATTACTTCTTTTATGGCAGATGTGAGTTCTAAATTGCACAATTACAATACACTTACAGTCTGGGGGTTGGAGGGTGGGTGGATATTTGGGAAAAATCTGTGAAATTAAAAAAAAACTTAAGTCAGAAATGTGTTAGACCCACCTGATGCATGGAGACACAGCAGAGCCTTGACGAGGCTCTTTAAAACGGGGCAAATCTTGGACCTCAAATTATTTGTGTTTTGTATTAGTTCCTTTTGAGGTGAAATAAACATTGTGTCTTTGCATATAAGTCGTTTTTATTTGTTTATCTCAAAATGTCAGATGAAGAGCTAACATAAAACGAAACAATCGACCACGCAACAATCTTTAATAACCTCACTGTGTAATTTGTTTGACATTAACAGTATTTACAGTCAACACATGGGTTTGGCGACTTTTTTTCTGATGAGAAATTCCTCCTCACGCAAATGTTCTAAAATATTATGGCTGTAACAATCCGCATGCATTTGCATTCAGAATGAACAAAGGAATGAAATTAGCTGAGGCCAGGTTTTCTCTCTGGTTAAGTTGGCTGTCTGTCAGCAGCAGCGTGTTCGAGGAACACTGATAAAAGAGGTGGGCGCGGGCCTGTATGAATGAATCTGTGCGACACCATTGCAGACGAATAGTTGTACAAGATCTGAAAGTAATCTTGATATGTTTAACAAGCAGCCCAAAGCGAAGCCTGATAAATAATAAAGGAGCTTTTAGTGGATCCAGTTTATGAAACATTAACTCCAGGGACATAATGGAGTAATTAGTTTTATCTCGCGTTGGATGTTATTGGACACTTTTATTTTCTGACCCAACTGTAAAGACAACGGGGAATAATTTTCTGCACCGAGAGAGAAGGGTGGTCTCTAATGCTTCTAATAAGATCTGGATGTTCAGGTACAACACGGTGTTTATAGTACTCCCAAAAGTGTATCAAAGTTCGGATCCATGGAAATAAAAGAAATGTCAAACAAAACAAGCATTAGACTGCATAAAATAAAGTATGGACAAGTGAAACAGGTGAGGCTTTGTTTAGGTGGCTGAGGTAGATCGATATCTCGGCTTGCAGGCCAGGAATCTTGCCCGTTTTCCTCTAGCACTCTGCAGATCAGCTTACGGCTTGTAGACAGCCTGTCGCCTATACCTCACTGACAGACAACCTGCCTCACCCCGAAAGACGCACCTCTACACAAATATCTTCATTTTCCCCTCAAACAAGCGGCGGAATTGCTTATTTCTGTATCGTTTAAAGACATGTTTCGGATCTAGTAGTGGGAAGTAAACAGTGTTATCTGATTTCGGACGCGGGTTTTGGGGTCCATCAACCTTTTCGCGTGTTCGTGGAAGGAAAAGCAGACGATCCAGGGCCTCCGCCTCCACCGATTTGGTATAGCATCTTATAGTGTGAAACACCACAACGGTTGTTTCAAAATAGTAATAAACAGCTTTGATCTGAGCTGATATAGATTTGAGCTCAGATTTACTCTTCAAGACACCATGGCGTGTTTTCCACCAGGCGGATGGGGAAACAATCGATAGCTGCATCTGCGCTCGATTGGCCAAACTGACAGACTTACAGCGAACGGCCTTTGTTGCCTCCATCGTTATTTTCTCTTTTTTGTTTTCTTTCTCTTTCCCTCTCTCTCTTTCTTTTTCCTCTTTATTTATTAGACTTAGCCAACTTTAAAACTAAACTTTATGTACAAACCTAAACTTTAAAAAACGAGCTAAAATTATTTATTGTTATTTATTGTTAATTCATGTATTGTAATGAAATCAAATTCTTTATTGAACAGGTATCGTCCTAATTTGTTTCATAATTATTTATGAATATGCTTACTTAGCTGTAAGTAAAAAACCTACCGTCCATCCATCCATCCATTTTTTTGTTCGTTCGTTGGTTAATCTTGTCCGTTTTCCTAATGCCATTTTGGTTTAAGCGCATATTGGTTCTGTGACGAATATTGTACAATATATTTATTTTCATATTGTGTCATAAATGTTATAAGAATACTGCTCATCTTTGGGGATGTATGAATTCATAAAAATGAAACTTGAAAGGTGAAATTTTTGTATCTAAAGATTCTTTTCAAGGCGGTTATGTGACGCACTTTAACTATACAGCGTGCTAAGAAAATCAATTTATTTTAGACGAAATTTGTCAGCAGGGACTGCTTTGTCAACAGCTCGTTTTAAAGAATTCTCACCGAAATGACTTCCCAAATAGAAGCTTGTTGTCTGAACATGAGGGGTTTCTCTGAGGCACGAGTGAGAATTCATTACAATCAGAAGTCTTTTTGTAAGCCTCTTGGTTCCATTTCGGACACCCTACCCGCACTGGGAGTTTGCAATCTGATCGCGTGAAGGCACTGATTCCATGGATTGTCTCGAGGCTGCTTTTGATAGATAGAGCTTTACAAGTGCACGAGTGATGTCAGGTAACAAGAACAGTTTTAGCACCTGTTACAAAGTTTTAGTGTTTGTAAAACCGCCGGTGAAGTAAATTCATAAATTATGCAAATGGCAAAGTGGCACAGCCAACATTAGGCTAAAAGTTAAATAAAGAAAAAATCTTGCCTGTATTTGAAATCGTTGCTCTTGATTTGTCTGAATAAATGTTAACGCGTGCATCGCAGGTGGTGCTTCCTCTTCGTGACTAAATAGACTGAACATATTGGTTTAGCGCATGTCTTTTATGTGTCAGTGTCAGAGTACATTCTGCCCACATTTCCCAATTTATTGGAAGATTTTTTTATACTTCACTTTGGACCATTGAGATATTTAAAGTCATAGGGATTCATTACTGGATCGATACAATGGCAATATAATGATCCCGTATGCGTGCACGCAAAATGCTCAAGCGCTTCTTTAAAAAAAAAGTAATAAAAATTCACGTATTGAAGACTTAAATGTTTCTGAAGGCGGCAGTGTTCTTTTATTTATTTATTTGTTTGTTTATTTTATGCGTATTTTTGGTTTTGTGTGTTTGAGAATATCCCCGATACGTTTGTAATTTTTGTAATATTTACTTCTATCATGGACGAAAAATAAAACCGCATTTTATCACGCAAATTTATCCAGTAAATTACACACGCTCGCACAATTTACTGGATAAAATTGCGAGATAAAACTAGATGATTCAGGATGTTGATAAAATTAAAGTCTTATTAAAATTAAATGTAAAATCTATTTATTAATTTTAATATGACACTTTTTTACGTATTTTATATTTTTATTGGGGCTCCCTTGTACAGCCTATCAGTTAAGACTTTCCCATTGGTTAAAACTGTTGTAAACAGACCAAAATTAAAAACAAAAAGTAAAAAATCTGTAAAAAAAATGTCACAGAATAGATTTAAAGAGTACCTGTTATCCTAATTATATCCTTTTTTTAGTATAATATTTACCTAACCAATATTTAATCCTCAGATGCATTCATATTCCCTACTGATGCCTCTAAAAACCTCACAGCATGTACAATCCAATTCTTATAATCAATTTTACACGTCTAAGTGATATACGATCAGCAGAAGTCTTCAACCAAACCGAATCCTGCTTTCCTCAGAAATTATTTTGTTCGTGAAAATTCGAATTTCATTCTGAAACCATTTGTTTGTTTAACCCGACATCCCTTCCCTCAGACGCGAGCTTTACACGCACTCATTAAAACGATTATTCACGATCTGTCGAATGTTTTCTGTCACTGGCAAATATTTTACCTAAATGGAGACCAGGAAAGGGCTAGAGCTCACACCCTCTTCCGGGTGACCATAAGACAAAGAAGATTAGTCTAATTGGCTACAAGTAAAAGCAAAACTGATCTTGTATTGCTTTGAAAAGAAATCACATTTTTATTATATAGATTTTAAAAGCAATACAAGATCAGTTTGGCTAAAAATATATATAAGTGACTCTATCTACATTCCTTATTTACAATAAATGTTTCAAAATGTTACAACATATAATGTTAATGTTATGTTAAGGTTGAGCAAAGATGCATGATAGCGGTTGACTTTGTTTCACAGCTTGTAAATGATATTACAGTTCGTCTTTGCCGCAGGGACAGCTGAGTTTGAGGATGGCCATGAATTTCACAAAGATATAAAGTTAATGTCACTGCAGTTCTGTGTCATTCTAGCGCCCTCACTCTGTCTGATGGCTCGCCTGCCTCAGAACATTGCAAGAGTTGGAGATGGGAGATTTTTGTCCGTAAATTAACGATTTTGTACAACATTTTGTGTTTTATTCTTAGTACAATATGCCGATTTTATATTTTATGCAATTTATAATGTATAGTATGTCTTTTCAGCTGCGTTTGGCTAATTTATTATTAATAATAAACAAATGTAAAGCTCCAGAAACCAAGGAGGGGTTTGTTACATCTGCATTTTATATTCATATAGTTAGTCTACTTTGGAGATTTAATCGCATGCGGTCGCAATATGTGCTATTTTCGGCATAATCAAGAAAAAAAACGATTCAACCGGTTATTTTTATGTTCATTGGATAAAATGAAGTGTCTATACAAAATATGCATTGCAAGTAATTGCACATTTCTGTTACGCGTGAATTTATTTGTAAAGAATGAATGAAGGAGCATCGCGTGCTGTCCTCGGTTTCCCTGAAGCCCGGGGTAAAGCTTAAGCCACGCCTCCTCTGTGGCTTCTGACTAAACTCTGCTCACAAGATCTTGTCAGACACAATTAATGCATGATAATGATAATTCTAGTGCATATAGCATCATTATTTCTCTATAAATAAATAAATAAAAATCAATACAAACGATTGGTTGTAACTGTGTACAGCAAGCCTCCGACGTTCCATTCTGGGCCTCACCTCGGCTTCAGGTGGATACACTGCTCATATTTAGCATAATATCTCGGTTGTAATTAAAAATGTTCTTAAGTAAACCGGCCAAGAAGCAAACTTGCTTTTCTTTTTGTATTACAAATTAATAAGGAACATCCACCTGAAATAATTTTACATTTTGATTTTAAGCATATGTGAAACGTAGAAAAAAATCTGAAAAGATGCATCTCCCTCATCAAGTGAAATGTCATTTGATTAGTATTAGAAGTATAGAAAATACCGTAATCTGAAATAGTTATTGTTTTGTTTTTAAATACTGTTAAACATTGTTTTTTAAAAACATTGTAAATGATTTGCCAGCTTGTGAACGTTTGTATTTAACAAAACACCATTGGTTTTCTCTATATTTAAAATAACCTCTGTTTAACCAGTGTTTCCAGCAAATAAACTAAACTCCATTACATTTTTGACCTGTATTATTGTTAATATTTATTTCTATTTTATTTTATTCTTTTTTTTGTATTTGTATTTGTTTTTGAGTGGTCACCCCATTTAACATTTGAGCGATAGCATCTTCGGATGAGGTATTGGGTTGCAACTCTCTATTGTATGAAGCACAGAGGTTATTTGGGTTATTTAGCTGACTGTTTCTTTTAAATATCACGAACAAATTACAAGAATTTCGCTGCTGAAAGATGGGCTGCTGCTTTGTATTATTTAGCTAATGCCTCTATTGTTGGCCAAAAGAATGGACGTGATGATAAGACGTCCAGGCTATTCGTTTAGGAAGTAGTTTGTAATATCTGCGAAAATATATTACATGAGCGTAAACTAAAACAACACAAAATCCATTTTCAGACACTGTACATGTTTCTTTTATAGAACCATCAATAACTTTCCGGTATTAGTTATGGACTTGGCATTGTGTGCGTGGCTTATTTATTTATCTGTTGATCAAGTTTGTTTGTTTATCATTAAAAAAGATAATTTACTTAGTTTGTACGTGACTTTTTAATCCATTTTGTTCATTCAGCCCAATGCAGGCCTTCAGATTTATACCCGCAAACAGAACACTATAGAAACAGCTAAAATAAAGTTCACCACAAAAGACAAAATGTTCATAGTAAATGTACTTAACCTACTTTGTTTATTTAGTTCGGTTAACATTTTAAGCGACAAACATGGGCATAAGACCACATAATCACAACCATGGAATTTAAAGACGACATAAACAATCACTCAATATTTTATGAGGCATTTACTCAACACGGGTTACACGTTCGCAAAGTTAACCTATAATTACAACAGGTATTGACATTTCTCTAATTACAAAAAGAATGTGACCTGGATGGTGGTGACCACATACAGTAAATATGCAAACACAACCTAAAATCATTCATTACGTCTCTGCTCCTCAGATCTGTCTGTCGTGGAATGAATTGTTGAAACATTGTGTTGTTTTGATTATTCTTTGGTCTACAAAGAAACGGTATTGTTAATATTTGAATACAATTAACTATATGTATTGGTTCTAAAGAACAAAACCAGGAGCCACGGAATTGAACGGGCTTTGTGCACTTATAACATTTATTTGAAAATAAAACTTTGTTAATTTTGGGAAAATCTCACCCCAGCGCGTTCATGATACGTCATAATACTGCAAACATGATTCCTGGAGGCTGCCAATTATTAGATATCTTAACATTTAGAATTAGACAACTGCAACCACTATTTAAATAAACATTTTAAAGAAACCTTTCAGGAAAAAAAAAAAGAAAATCGATGCTTCATTCATTTTACTTTTATCACATTGCACTTTGATAACAGTGGAATAATAAACAGTCCCGAGACACTTGATGCTTGTATACAATCAGAAAATAAATGCAGAATAATAATATTAATAATTATAATAATAATAATAATAATACAAAATACCTGGAATTCGGCTGGCATTGTCCGTTCATTCTCCTATTTTTGTCTCGTTTATATTCATATATTACAGTGTAAATTGGTGTAAAATGTTCACTTACAGTCTGATCCTGCGGATGCTAGTTAGTGTATAAGTGGATTTGTTGTTGACCCTTGATTCT
This sequence comes from Danionella cerebrum, assembly GCA_007224835.1. Classification (NCBI taxonomy): domain Eukaryota; kingdom Metazoa; phylum Chordata; class Actinopteri; order Cypriniformes; family Danionidae; genus Danionella; species Danionella cerebrum. Next base: position 288,057 of record SRMA01026332.1, read on the forward strand.
GATGAGTAAAGTAGTCAGAAAGTCCGCTGGAAAGTCCGGAGGAAAAACTGGGAAGGGAAGGCCTTAAGGAGTCACAAGAGAGAGATGAGGCCGTTTGCGGGGACGACGAAGAAGCAGCCCTGGAGCTCATGGACGTGCTGCTCTGGGAGCTCATAGACGGGTGTGGGACGTGGGGAAAGAAATAACTGGTCTGTCCCGCGAGCAGATTCACCGAGCACGGATTCAACGAGTACGTCCCGGAGCACGGTACAGAGAGCCCGCATGGCACTGAGGCGGCCAACGCGGCCGCGGTGAGGTGATGTGTGGCGTAGGGGATCTCTCCATTCACGAGTCTGTCAACACTCAAGCCGTTGGAGGCCGGGAACGAGTGGTTGTTGCCCAAACTGTTCTGAGTCAACATTGTGCTGTAAGACATTGGGTGACTAGGGTACGCCGAAGACGTGCCGTTGTAACTCAACGCGCTGCTCGCCCTCGGATGGTGCAGCGAGAGGAACGGCGACATGGGCCAGTATAAAGAACCGGCTCTATCCATAAAAGTCAGTCCGGTGGATGTAAGCCTCGCGCCTCGTTTAAACGCCAGCTTCGCCCTGGAAGTGGTCGATCTCCGCCGAAGTTTGCCCGTCGTGCCACCAATGAACACGTCGTCACTGGAGGGGTCAAGCATCCAGTAGTTCCCCTTCCCGGGGTCATCATAATGCCGGGGCACTTTCACAAAGCATTTGTTCAAACTCAAATTGTGTCTGATGGAATTCTGCCACCCCTGCTTGTTCTCCCGGTAATACGGGAAGTTTTTCATGATGAACTCGTAAATGCCGTTAAGGGTTAACCTCTTCTCCGGACTTTGCCGAATGGCCATCATAATCAAAGCGTTGTAGCTAAAAGGAGGTTTCTCGTACTTGCCGTTCTTCTTGTCGCCGTCTTTGCTTCCTTCGCTTTCTTTCGCGTCCCGCTTCTCTTCCGGCTTGTCCTTCTCGTCCGTGCACAAAGACTCGTGGGAAGAATTGTCACTTTTAGCGCAAGTGCTTTCCGACTTTTGCTCCTGCGCCGGGGCAGGTAAAGGGGTCTTCTCTTCCTCCTCGTGCACCCCTCTGTGGTGTTGGTGCTGTTGGTGGTGATGATGGTGCGGGTGCTGGTGGTGGTTGTCGCTTTGGACGGCTTCGGGAACCAGACTGTTTATACTGAACGATGATTTAGGAATCATTTTGACTTCTTTTCTTTCTCCCATGTCCAACATCACAGACAGAGTGGCAACAACCAGCAGCAGCAGTAGCAGCAGGAACAGTTCAGGCTTCAAATCTCTTGCTCTGGCAACTCCTCTAATAAAAAAAAAACACAAAAACTATTTCATGTTCCTCAAAAATACGTCGATATGAGACAGCTAGCTACAATTAATTACGGAGCCACAGACACCAAGCTGTAAAAAAATAGCTTCAACCTTTTTAGAGGCTGCAGCCAACCACAGCAGCATAAGTATTAACCGCGCAGCCAATCATCGAGCAGTTCTTAGCGCCTGCTCCAGTGCGTAGGGATACACAGGATCCACCAATGCTCATGCCCAGTCAACAATGCCTTTCATTTCCCCCATGCAGCAAACTCCTACCAAGAAAACAGACCACATAACCTCAATCAATTTTTTTTGATAATTGTAGAGTGCTGTTTCAACATATCCACGCGTCCTCAATTTGTTTTCATACCGCAGGGGGAAAAACAAAAGGGACTCAAAGGTAGACGAGAGAGGCACTACTTCCTGTATCGTAAACATCTTGTTTTTAAAACGCGAGGGACTATGTACAACACAAACGACCCAAGAAGATGATATTCGCTTATCGGCGACGATATTTGCACCACCTTCGCGAGATACTAACAACCTTATAAATGCATTACACTGACTTTTCTAGCCTTTTTTAATTATAACCCTTTTAAAGATTTGCCATAAGTTGGGCACTCGAGCTGGTTTATTGAAAAGTATCTGCACAATTATGTTTGCATGTAACGTATATCCACCTAGAAATCGTTATAATGAGCTTTATATGGTTCAACCGGTTCTGGACGTAAGTACATCATAGACTCGTGATTTTAACGTCTTTTGGACGTTTAAGACGTATTTTGCGTGATTTACGAATACATTAACAAGCAATAGTATTAACAATTTACAATACAATTAGTAAAATACATGTATTATTATTATTATTATTAGTTTTTTTTCACCGCATGGTTTTCACAATCAGTAAAACGGGATGTATTATTGAAACGAAAAGCATGAATAATAGTCTTTGAATGAATCATGAATGAGAGACAGGTACTGGCCTTTCTGTTTATAGCAGTGATTTCAAAAGTCTTAAAACATTTTCGTAAATAGCACAAACATGTATCTCATTAAGCAAAAACAGATATAACCCCCATCAATTAGCTGATTTATATTTAGTGTGTTAGCGTGTTGTGTTGAGTGGAATGGGTTTCGTGGATGTGAGTTTGTTTGTGTTGGATTGGGACTTTGCAGGGGGGTTAAATGCACAACAGACACACGCAGGACACACACGCATCACATGTGCAAACAAACCTTACATGCTCTCATACATAAACAAACAAACAAAATGTTTAAGAGCAATCCTGCATGTGTCTGACGCACCAGTTTAGAAAATATTTCTGATACGTCTCAAAGTCCTAATTTTGGTTAAGTATTTGGACATAAATGTAAATGTACATTTATTATTTCTATTAAACTTTTTCCCAAACAAAAGATTTTCATACACGACGCACATCTCTATCCATACCCACACAAATAACCAATTAGTTTGATAATGGAAAAGTGTGTGATCTATAAATTAATACATCTAACAAGTTATTTCGAGTGTTTATCTTTTTTATACGTATTTTTTTAACATATTATTAAACAATCACTTAACAGCCGAATGAAACATGCAATCCGACTCCTCCCGGCTGAATATTTAGATGTCATTGTTGTATTTGATGTCTTTCAACGCACAACCCACGGGTTGTTCATAATCCACGTTTGCTGAAGCCTCCAAATGCATAGAAACCACGCGAGAACAGTTGTGTTTTCTCATATCGAGCAAAGTGCACCTTCGCTGTTTATTTCTGCTCTTTGTTTTTCGACAGATCAAACTTGTTGAGATGGATTAAAATTTCTCTCTTCTGTAGAAATATGTCTAAACTCTCCTGGAATAAAATACAAGTTTGTTTAGTTGTATTTACAACATAAAGATTTCTGTATTATCCTTTCAAATGCAACCTGAAATATTAACCCCTTTATTGAGATTTACTGTGACTCTAATAATAAGAATTTGCTTGTGTTCTCTTAGAATGTAAAAGACCTATATCATTTAAAGTGTGAATAATGCAACGAAGGGCATGGTTTACTGTCGTAACACAATGCTTCTACGATTAAAACACATCACAGATTGAAATGACTCGTTTTCAGAGATATTTTTCGATCAAATTAGCATTTTTTTCTATATTTTCTTATTGGATGTCATCGATTTAAAGCGGTCGCGTTTATGCAGGAAGCCCAAGACTAACTGCAATTTGCAGAAATGTTTGATGAAAGTCTTTAAACTGAACTTTTCAGCTAATGCTTGCTATTAAGTTCGATGTGATTTGGACCCAGACTGACTTTAATGTTCGTGATCATTTTACAAAATTCTATCTACACTTACCTGAATAAACACGAACAGGCTTCAGTGGGAATAGAGTAGCGGTGAACAGAAAGTTAAAATCCTGGACAGAGTCAGTGCTGTTTTCTGATTCGCGGCTGTTGTGTCTTTATTCGACTGCCCTCTGGCGGATTAAAAATACACTGCACCACATCCTCGAGCTCTTTCCAGCGCGACTTCATCCATTCCTACATTCTTTTCCTGTTTAAAAATCTTTTAAATTATTTAAACCGAATGACGGATACGACAAAATATTTCAGGCAGTGTTGGAAAAAAAATCGTAGAGCAGAATTATTATTTTTAATTAATTTATTTTAAATTCCAATTAAGGAACGTTTGAGGTCATGTATTGTTGAACAATATAGTTTATTAGTTTATAAAAGAAATGGCTATTAATCTACGTTTAAAATAAATATGTGTTCTAAATAAATAAGAAGAAACTGATCATATAATAATTTATGTTAGATTTTTTTCACTCGGGGTGAGAATTCAACACACATTTATTTTGCACCTGTTTGTATCGGCCTGAACTCTCCTTTGCATCCAGAAGATTGCTGATTTAGAAATTCTGAGAGTATAAGCATAAAAACGTAGATGAAATGGATGTAATGGAACCACTTTTTGTTTAGATACGATATGTATCATGCCGTTCATCGGTAAATTATTCGTTAAAACGATATTCTTGTACATGAAATTAAGCCATGGCGTAAAAATAACAATATGAGGTGATATTGTAAATTAAGATTCTATACGTTTGTCACGTGGATATAATTGTAAATCTCGAAATTGTGAAAAGTCACTTTAGTATTTATCCATCATCAAAGAAGATGTTGAATGAAAAACATTAAAGCTGCCAGTGGAGCGCTATATAAATATGGTTTACTCGCGGATGTTAAAAGAACAAATTTTCATAGACTGGGGCGCCATCTTGCGGTGACAACCAACAGTTCCACTTAGTGGTTTAAATCACGGTCTTAAAACGTACAAGTGTCTGAACTTAAGGAAAAAGTAAACAAATTAAGGTGTTTCATGGTAATGCGTTGGTGTTTATCGGGGAAAGCTGGAAAGTGTTGTTCTAGCTTTTCAATAATTACTAAATTCTTAAAATGAGGATTTAAAAAATATATTTATTTTCAATATTTATATAGACATAGTGCATTTATCTAAAGTAAGCTTGCTGACATTAAAACATAACAGGGAGTCAATCTTATTCTTTAGGGTATTTCTGAAAAATCCCAAGAAAGCCAGTAACTTACTAAATATTTGCTTGAAATGTAAGTCGCTTTGGATAAAAGCATAAATGTTAAAGTATAACACGCAAAATGTAAATGTCTAATGGTATATTGAAAACACTCAGAATCATCTTTGTTCATTCGTTTGAAATGATCCTCAGCTACTGTTATCCACATCTGTTATACTGCATTCTCAGATAGTGGTTGGCAAACAGCACAGAACTACGGCGAGGGGCAGGGTTGATTCTTTTTGAAAGGTTTGGGACAAAGAAAAGTGAAAACGATTTGTTTTTTTAGAAGGTATCAAAGATTTCTGGGAGCATTTCGACACCCATGAGCATGTGATTTTCATCTGAGGTCCGCTTTCACATTTCTAACTTCATTGTGACTTGTTTAAATCAACACAACAGTAGTTTGATCAGCTTTGACAGTTTATACAGTATAACACATAGATGCAATTCTAAAGCAGCCGTTTGCTGCCACTTGTGAAGACTATTTCTTGAAAAACTTCAGAAAGACACTCTTGTTTTTGGCTCTGGATCCACTGTCTGTTTGGCTGTGTGGCGGTGGAGGAGGGGGGAACATCGGAGGCTGGAGACTTTTGACACTCTGGCTCAAACTCGCTGTTTTAAAAGACAAAAAAGACGTCAAGCTTCTATCGCAGAATACATTTTAGGTTAAACAACTCAGCGGCCACTTTGTTAGGTTGCTAGTAGAGGGCTGGACCCCCTTTCGCCTTCAGAACTGCTTTAATCCTTCAAGGCACAGATTCAACAAGGCACCGGAAACATTCCTTAGAGAAGTTCAGAGATGCTCTTCTGTAACGAGTGGTTATTTGAGTATTGTTGCCTTTCGATCAGCTCAAACCAGCCCTTCTCCTCTGATACCTCTGGCACTCTTAGAACGTCCGCTCAGTGGATATTTTGTTCTTTTTCGGATCATTCTTTGTAAACCCTAGAGATGGTTGTACCTTCAGTCACTTAAATCTCCTTCCCCATTCTGATTCTCAGTTTGAAATCTAGCAGATCATCTTGAATATGTCTACATTCATTGAGTTGCTACCATGTGATTGGCTGATTGAGCAGTTGAACAGGTGTACCTAATAAAGTGGCCGGTCGAAGAGTGTGTATCTTAGCTTCGTGCTTCACCTGAATCCTGGCTGTCCTCTCCACCAGGGTAGCGGTGTTTGTTGTAGTATGTGTGTGGAGGTTTCGGTGGTGGCTCTCTCTCTGTCTCACAGTTTTCGCTGGAGTCTGCTGTTAATATCAATCCATGGTGAGTGTTAAGTACCAGCACTCATGTTGGCACACTGAGCTGCACAGATGTAGTCAGTTTGTTCTCTCACCCTTCTCCTGCTTGGACTTTGTGGCAGAGTCTTGTGTGTCAGATGTGTCGGCTGGCACATACTCGCAGATTTCACTGCTCGAGTTTCTCTTGTTACTGTGTGGGGACAAACAAGACAATCCGATGAGGAAGTGGAAGAAGTTGCTGTAGATGATTCAGTGCTCCATATTCATATATTTATAGAGCTCTCCGTATAAACAATATTGAATGGTATGAGGATATTTGTTCATGCACTGAAAGAAATCAAATTATTAACAAAATTCCACCAATCAAAGTGTTTCAAAAATGTACTATAATAACTACTTAGTATCTTTTTAAGTAATGAAAACCTTTTCCCCTCAAATATTTCTTTGAACATTTCAGAAAGTGCTTTTCGTAAATCGTATAACGGCTTGCAGTAAACAATGTAAACTTAAGACCAAGAGCTTTGTATGAAAACAGAATTATTTTAAAGCCAATGTTGAGTTTTTAAATGACAGTTTCAACTAGATGATGCACTTTAGGAACAAAAAGGTTTAATTGCCAATTTTGACCATAATGCCAACTGGTGCATCTTTTCACATTGTATCCTCCTGTACGTCCTTTTCCCTAAATACTTATTTTGCATAAGTATTTTTGGCTGTCTCTGATTTCTTTCTTGGCTGCACAAGTGTCCAGGTGATTTGTCCGTCAACAAAAAGTAAGCTTTTTTTACTTATCAAATAAAAAAAAATAGGCTTTTTTGTGCCTCTCTTCAAATAAACCCAATCTGCAGCAAATTTTGCCAAAACAAGCAACAGCATGTATAAATTTTTTATTTTCTCACTGACACCCTGAGCTCTCCGTAATGTTATTCACCCTCCTGACATTAAGAGAACAATTTTAAAGTCAGCAAAATCATCAGTCGAGCACAAACATTATATCTGTCCTGAGATATAACTATCCTAAAGAAGAAACAGTCTGCTGTGTGCAAATTTATAGACATAATCTTTAGACGTACATTTAATATGACTTTCTTAGACATACCAAGTTCTCATAAAGTTAGAACTGCTGATTAATTGAGGGAGGAGAGCCGCTGCTGGCCAAATGTGCCCCCCAGAATGTGGCCAACACACACTTAACCAGTGGTGTTTTTTTCAGTTTTTTTTTTTTTCAGCAAATTCAGCATGGAATTGCTCAAAAATGCTACAGTAATATTTAGATTCAGACAGTCAATAATACTTTATTAATAATAATGCTTTATTGATGTAAAGATGTTTTTAACGCAGTCAAAACCTGAAAATTAGCCCAATACAAAATTTCACAGATTGCCCTTCAATCAAGTTCAGGATGGAATAACTAAAAGATGTTACCGTAAAATATTCATACATTTTTTATTCTACCAATGAACAACACTTACTATGATGATGCAAAGAGTTTTTGAATAGAAAAACTTAAATGTGTCTGTTTTAAGAAGACCGGAAAGCATTAATAAGAAGCTCTTATTTATATACTTAGAATTTTTAAATATTTTGAAACATAATGTACATGCAGATAACTATTAACTTTTTACTAGACTAGAGAGCGGCACTACTGTGAGGGAGTTCAGTAAATGTAGGCCTGGAGTTGAAATGGTCCATATTAGTTTTATTGTGGCTAAGTTGCACAAACTTGTAAAATTACAGCAACTTGTCAATTTGAACGTTTTTGGTACTCTCCAGTCTAACCCTTGTTCTGAAACGTTCATTGTTTTATACAGCTTGCTGTTTGCTAGCAAATCAATAAAACTGCATTTTGGATTCAGAAATGAAACCAGTGCATTGATTGAATGCTTCAACGTGACCATTAGCACCATCACCTTAAATGGTCCAAAGAAACCGTTGGGTCTATACAACGCTGCAGCTCCACCAGCCACTTGCACTGCTCCTCTGGAGATGAGGCAGCAAACAGATAGTGACTACCATCGCTCAACCTAAACCAGATATTGCAATCAAAAAGTTTATAGACATTGAATTGTGAGCTTTCCACTGTTCTTGACATGAACAGTTACTCACATGAGTTTGAATGTGTTGTCTTTTCTCCTATAGAAAGGATTGTCTTTGCAAACAGCTCCAGTCAGAGTTATCGGTGGCCAGCGTGTAGAATTCTGCAGGAAATATCAATGATTAAAAGACAATCCTAGCCTGCAGCTTTCACTGCAGACACATATCCGTAAATTGATACAATAGCTCCTAATTGTTGTCAGACTCACAAATGTAGGATAAACATAACACTAGCAAATATGTGCGTGAGTGTGCGTGTGTGCCCTACCTCCCTGGCAGCATCTTGGTCTTTAAACAGATAGAGTGTCTCCTCTTCCAGTAGTGCATAGACCGTTTCCCAGTGATCCAAGCCCTGATCCAAACCAACAGATCAATGTTCCACCATTAAGTGCTCTCACAGAAACAAAACCACACTATAAACAAAGAACTGGAGCTGAGGATGTCAGAGAGAGCTCTCTAATCAATACCAGCAGTGCAGTTGGCTGGAAAGCTTACTTTATTTCCTCCTTTCTTCAGCTTGATCTCCAAGGAACCCTCTATTTTGGCACATCCTGCTCTGATCTACAAATATACATACATTGAAAACCAAGGAAACCCCTAAAGGTTAACGTAGCTCTTGTCTTGGTTTTTACCTTGTTGAACGAAGCTGGCACTTTATTTTGGTGTCTGTTAGAAGGTGTTTGTATTTCTGGATCTGCAAAGGAAGATGTAGGTAATGACTGAGGGCTGTCTTGCTGGGGGGGTTGAGGAAGGGTCCTTTCTTCTGAATCTTTGTCTTGGAATGGTTGCTTGGATGGCACCTCTTGAGGTTTGGAGGGTAGTTCAAAACGTGTGCAATTTGACTCAGGAGATACAGACCGGGGCGTGAGGGGTTCGGTGGGCTTAGGTTTGGGCGCTAGCTTAGGAGGTTTGTTGGGTGGTACAGGAGGTTTGGTGAGTGGCTCATGGGGCTTACAAGGTAACTGTGGTTGGGTGGGTTCCTCTTGAGGTTTGGTGGGAGGTTCGGGTGGTTTTGATGTAGGAGGACCCCATGTTATTTTATCAGATGGTGGTTTTAGGTACCTTGGAGTAATCTTTGGTTTAGCAAGGACGTTCAGAGAGGATTTGCTGTGTCGTGGAGAATCACCTTCTTCACATGAGCTGTGATCAATCTTGGCTGCATTATGTAAATAATGAGTCTGGTAAACTGCCGTGGAGGAGGAATCTGAAACCCCCAGTGTGTCAGGAGACGTTACAGTATCGCTATCACTGCTACTGGTTTTCCTTTGGCCAGTCACTTGTTGAAATATAGGGGTATCAGTTTTACTGCTGTTTTCCCATAGGACTGTGGATCTGGGTTTGGGGACTCGGGAAGGGAAGGGTGAATCATCACTCTTGCCATCACTGTTTTTTGGGATAGGATTGGTCACCAAGGGAGGTGAGGGTAAAACAAGATGCTCGGATGGCTTTCTCTTTAGGGATGATACATGGATGGGCTTGTTCCTACTGCTCTCTGTACTATCACCTCTTTGAAATTCCTTCAGCATCTTGTCCCGCTAGAAGAGGAAAGAAAAACCACAGAATTTAATCTGTGTTGTATTCAAAAACAATAAATGTGCAAAACAAATCCGTTTTTAGTTTTAGAAAGTAATGGGCGCACTTAAACCTTGCTTCCGGAGTCTTCTATAATGGGTTATGATTAATATTTTCAATAACACATGGTATACAAAATATTGCACAAAGAATTTTACAAAGCTTTTCACAATCTACTTAAATGAATATTGAGGTGAGCTTTGTTCCTTCCCAGCCCTGCTTAAAGGTTCTCCATTTTTACCTGTGTTCTTCTGGCTTGAAGGGCATTAAATCGTTCACTCTGGGCTTGAATCATGGCCTCTAGATCCTCCTGCTTTTTCATCAACTCCAGAACATCTGAAACAGAATCCTATCCACAAACATCATACAACTAAACCTGGCACTGTTTAAAGTCTTCTAAGATATATTAAGCAATCACTGTTTAAACAGTCCATCCCTCTTCCAAATGTATCTATACCCCATAATCCTCTGCTCGGAGTGCACTCTCATAGGTGTTGAGCCAGTGTTCAGCCTGTTCCAGCTCTCTCTGGAGCTGCTGCAGCTCCAGCTCCTCCTGATACAAAGATCTCCGTTCAGCCCAGGCTTCCAAAACCTGTACCTCCAGCTCCTGTAGCTCGACAAGACGCTCCTCCAGCTGCATATACAAGATCTTGCTTTGATGCAATGGTCATTTAGACATTTGTTCATCTTGACTCAAAAAGAAAATCCAGTCATTAGTAGCACACAACTTAATCATACCTCATGACTCATGAAGTTCCCCTCCTCCATCAAATGTCCCCCATCCTTCTTGATTATTTCAGATCTATCCAGCTGTCTGTCGATCTGTGTCCTGCATTCGTTGTGTCTTTTAATCAGCTGATCCAAATCTTTATGCTCACATCCAGTTCCCTCCTCGGCCATGAGAGACAGTGTTTCCTTGAGCCAGCCCCTGAGACAAAATAGCCGTCGATAAACAGCAGAACAACAAAACAAAAGCCATGAGAAACATGCGTACATTAGTTCTCTCCATTCTACGAGGTATTTCTGGATAGCCTCGGCCTGTTGGAGCTTTTGTCTGTGCTGGTTGGCTTTCATCATTAGGCTGCTCCAGATCTCCTCCAGTTCCTTCATTCTCAAGTTTAATCTATCTTTCACCCGAGGACATCTGTATATAAGAGCTTTGCCTTCCTCTTTTCGATGAGACACATCTTCTTCTATCACTGCAAGGTCCCTCTGATGAGACAAAGAATACTTAGTAAAATCCAGTGTGAAATAGAACAGATCGTATTGGGGGGGGGGGGTGAAAAATATTGGTTTTAACTATTTTAACTGTTTATATAATGAACCATCATCGGAAAAAAAATAATTTGAAAGTTTTTGAGTCTAGCTTGATTTGTGTGAGAACATTTGTTACCATTCATCCACTAGGGGGCATTGATAATGTTTACATTAAGTCATCTTTTTTTACTCTGATGGAGTGAGCTATATGATTGTAAAACCAATTTCATTTAAATTGTGAGTAAAGAATAATTGTCTTCTAGTAAATATTACATAAAACAAGAGGAAAAGGTAAAGAAGTTTCAGAAGTGACTAGAATCACAAAGCAAATGTACTTCAGCTCCTAAACAAACCTTCTTACAACTCCCAGTAGCTCCACAATGCGCATCATGATTATTTTTATAGATATATATTGTTACACCCTTAATTGTATGAATGGTTAGTGGATACCTCCATTAATTCATGCTGACGAATGAGAGCTTGAATACTGAGGAGGTCACTTTCCTGCTCCTCGGAGTTCAGGGCAACCTCCTTTTCATTCATCCAGCTCCTAAGCTCCTCCAGGTCATGTTCAAACTGGTGAACCTCTCGAGCTGAGTGCAGGTTCTGTTAACAACACAGAATATTTGTTGTTTAAACTATTAGACGAGTAGATCCAGAAATGGCGGGAGACGATGTTACCTCTGATCTTGATTTCATAGCTTCCAGTAATTCGTTCCAAAGCTTGATTAGGTTTTGTTCTTTCTGCTGTGCCTCTGCTGACTGAACGGTTTGCTTCAGCTTTTGAACGGCATTCAGCTTACTCTGCCCCAGAGCCTCAACTTCTTCTGCAAAATCCCCAAACGCCTTCTGCAGTGCCTAGTACGAGCAGGGAAGTGAAGAATTCTCAAAAATGGTCAATCTATTATGAACACATCTGTGGAAGTAGGAATTCTGAATACATGTACTTGAAAGTATTAGAAAGGAATTTGTTTGCAAAAAATTTAGATAATTGTTCCTTTTGGGTAACCTTTACCTCCACCCCTTCCAGATCTTGTCCACATTCATCCGATTCTGCGATAGTCCTGCGTGAAAGAAGCCAGTTCTGCAGATCTATGGCTTCTCTCTCATAAATATAAAAGTTGTACTGATTCTCCAGCTCCGCACGACGTTCAGCAGACAGTTGCAGTAGTGTTTCAAACTCAGCCTTCATATCTTCATAGCTCTTAGTTACTAATTGGCTGAAAAGACACATTTATATTTTTTACATTTAAAGGCCAACAATGATACAGTAATATACAGCTCACTTTTTAAAATAAAAAAATCATTTCAAATGATACGAAAATATAAAGGCTATGATTGGCCAGTGGTTTTGAATATTCAACATAGAGCTAAAATAATCCAACCAATGGCAATTCCTGGAAATGAATCTCATTATAGATTAGTTGGCATGTGCATTTCATGTTCGGGAGTTCCATTAAAACAATTGTATTTCAGAAGACGATCGTAGCGAACAGATACTGTAATGGCAAAAAGCTTCAGACAACAATTGTTCGAAATAATGGGTGCACTGAGGATATGGGACTTCTTGTTGTTTTGTGAGGTTCTCATATTGGCATCACCATTTACAGAAAAATGCCAAATGTAATCTGATTAAAAGCAAACAAATTACAAGAATGCCTACCTTTAATGATTTGTTTTTAGTAATGAAAGTCAACCTTTAAAAAAAATGAAGGCACAAACTGCCAAAAAATGCTAATAAATAAAGCCAAGAAATGCATACATTTGTACATTTTACAATATTTAAAAATCTAAATGTTTGTTATACTTTTAGGTACACCTGACCAACTGCTCCTAATCATGTTAAGCTGAGCATCAGAACGGTGAAGAAAGGTGAACTAGGTTGTTAATTTCAGAAACTTCTGATCCACTGGATCGGTTTCTAAGGTTTACACAGTCCAACTACCAAGGTGTACCTACAAAAGTGTTCATCAAAAACAACCCCTTTGAAGATTTCCCTACACATTCATGATAAAAATTCAAAGTGAACACACCTCTTGGGATGATGGGATGTCTCTAAATCAGCACCCGTTTCCAGAAGTGCTTCTACTTTAGCACGCTGACTTTCTAAGTCCAGGTCTACTGTGTCCAGTTTCCGCAGAAAAGCTTCAGTGGCCTCCTCATTCCTCCCATAGTCCTGCGACTCCAAGGCAGATCTCTGTTCCTCCATCCACTGCTCCACTTGAGAGACCTGGATCATAATGGAGTGAAAACAAACTTTTAATTCAATATCATACGTTGTGTGTCTATAACAGTTTGAACTGATGGCACACCTCTGAGAGAAAAGTGTGAATTTTCATAGCTTGCTCAAGCAGGTCGTTTTTATTGGCTGACTCCGTCCTTAGCGTGTCAAAGTTATTTTTTAACTCTTCGAGTTTTTCTGTAATCTCAAGTGATGCAAAGTGTTGCCCCTGCACCAGGTTCTGTCCTGCCTCCTGTACAGCCTTTATTAAAGGGGTTCGGCTTTTAATTTCCTGCATCACAACCTGTAAGGAAATTAAATGACATACTGAGCTTTTTTTGTGTGATGAGGAGTACTGTTAGAACATCAACTCAACAAACCAACCAGATGCTTTTTGACCATGGTCTGCATGCTCTGTAAGGAAGGTCCCCACTCTTTGGTGGCCATTGCTTGCAGCTTTTCCTCAATCCATAACAGTTCATCCTGTAAGTCCCTGTAGAACTGGAACAGCAGCTGCCATGCCTCCAGAGTTTCCCTGCGGGCCTGCAGGGGCTCAGCCAGGCCATTATACCTGAAAGAAATGCATCAATGTCAGTGTTGTCTGATCGATTCATCAGATGAAATACAAACCTATGTATGCTATAGGATTACGCGCAAGAGATCACCTTAAACAAGCGATCTTTTATAGGTTCTTAGATCATCCATGTTTAGTTTCCACATAAATTTTTAATATATTTGACAATCTCTAATTTTAAGTGCTTCTCAGATTTTGCTCCAGACTATTGGACCAGCCCATAAGGAGGAGTCAATTAAGTAGTGCATATGAAGATTTGGCCACAGGTAGCATACAAGAAAAAAAAAACTTTTCCAAAAGTTACTTCCTCCATTACAGAAAAATTTACTGTTTTTATTGATAAAACCTCACTCTCCAGTAGCTTTTCAGTTAAAAATGATCAAATTTGCTGTTGGCAGAAAATAATTAAAATAAATATTGAAATATTATGTCTAAACAGTTTTATACCTATACCATGGCATGCTGATTTTTGACCATTTTTACAAAATACAACATTTTAAAACAGTTAATTCATATAGAATGCAGTGTTTATAATACAAATAGAAATAAATGTACAACTAAGAATGAAAAAAAAACCTCACTGGTGAAATCAATTAGCTCTCTGATGCAAATAGTCAAGTCTAGTGATAGTCTTTATATCTTTTTTTTAAGGAATTGACGTAAATGATGGGACATAATATTCCCTTCCTATTTTAAATATCAATTAGGGACACATTTGAAAAAATGTACAATTTCACAGGGGGGTAATAATATAGTCTTCAACTTTACATACCGTTTTTTTTCTAAATTTAAATTGAAAAAAGAAAACAATTGATTGGATTTGGTTGATTTAGAGATTAGTCGTATTGTAAACTGCAGAAACTTAAATGTTAATATCTTGATACGTAATATTGCAGTGAGGAAAATCCCTGTGACTAGCACTAATTTCTTTTATTCCAGTCTTAAAACAAATGTGCTTTGCCAGGTGATTTTATTAGTACCGCAAACTGATTGTCCCAAGAGTTATAAAATATTGTTCTGCGCAATTCAACTCTATATTGATCTAATTCTAAAGAAATCAAATTAGTTGCATACCTGTTGACTACATCCCAAACTCTTTGCTGTATATCTCCAGCGAGGAAATTGCCTTGAGAGCTGAATTCTTTGGCTGCGTCCACCAGTCCTTGAACCTTCTCCATGTGTGCATCTACCATTTCCTCCAGACTCTGAAGAGCTTTAAGCAGTCTACCAACAGTAGCCAGGTCAGCACCATAGTCCTCATTCACTAGTTCAACCTCAACAGTCCCAAGCCACTTCTCTACATCGTCCAAAGAGCGCTGGAACTGTAATGCCTAGAGGAAAAAAAGAGAAAAATAAACATTAGAAGGAAAACAAATCAAAGACTGATATTTTGGAGGATCAATTAAAGTGGCTTAAACATTTTCAGCCACTTCTGAGTGATTCTGAGTATAAATGGCCACAACTTTTTTTTTATTTTATCAAATTTATTTTTACAAATTTTATGTATCACTACCATTACATGTTGTTCATAACTGAAAACCGTCACTAGATTAAATTGCCGTAAATCAATCAGATCAATATTTTTGCATAAATCTTTATCTATTATTGTTTTTTTTATTTTTTTTCTCCACCAATATTGTTGCTAAACTTTGAAATACCCAAGACTCTAAATTAAAAGAATATCCCAGCCAATATATATATTGCTGTATATTTATATTTTGGCTGGGATATTCTTTTAATTTAGAGTCTCAGGTATTTCAAAGTTTAGCAACAATATTGGTGTATATGTATATATATATATATAAATTGTACCAATTTATTGTACCAATTGATTGTGGGGAAAAAAAAAAAATATTATATATATATATTTTGGCCGGGATATTTATTTTTTTTTCCCCACAATCAATGACATTGGCAATGAAAATCTTGGCAATCAAACGATAAAACCCTTGATTTTGTAGTTTTAAATTGATAAATAAATCTAGATAAAATAGATTTATACAAAAAAAATAAAATAAAATTCTATATAAGTGGGTTGTACCTCATATGCTTGTCTTAGACGGGTCTTCTTCTGCTTGCAGTTGCTTAAAAGTTGGTCCCAGCTTTCATCGACATCTTTAATTCGTGGTTTTATTTTGCTTTTAGCAAGATGACTGGAAGCTAGAATGTCTTCACCTTCCTGAGGAGACAGTTACTAGTTAAACTGAAGGTTGAAAAGTCATACATGCAGAGCAAGGCTTATTTGAGTAATTTTTAAAGGTGCCATATTATCCATCATTTTTAAAGCATTTATAATAAATATTTGAGCCCTCTATACTAGCACTGCACTAAATGCAATATTAATCGTAAAAAACAATTACCCCGTTCCTCCAACAGTCATGCTTTCGCCACACCCCCTACTCAACAACCCTCACCGGTCAGTCAGAATTTTGCTAAACACTGAGCACCAAATCTCCACAGAGATGAGCTGTAGTAGCGATTAATGTCACTGTGCGGCGCTAGGAACAGCGAGTCATTTTGAGCTCACAAAAAAAAGAATCGTAAAGCTACACAAACATGCATGAAAGATTCAGAAAAAACATGTTTCTGATGAAGGAACAAGCCTAAAAGATGCGATGTTGCATATTATGGCACGTTTAAGCGTATGGCATACTTTAATGATCGCTTCCACTCGGTTACGGTTGGCCAGGATCTCCGCTTCAAACCCTTGGTGTTTTTGTAGCTTTGCCTGCAGGTTGATGAGATCTCTCCAGTTTTCATCAACAGCCACAGAGTTCTTCTCGTTCATCCACGAGGAAATCTGAACAGAAGACAAATCTGAGCAGTGCAGCATTAATCAATTATGAATACAATCCCTGCACAGACCTCATAGCTTCCTTCCAGAAACTTCTGCAGCTGTAGAGATTCTTCCAAAGTTTCTCGTCTTGCTTTGCTCATCTCCAGGATTCTTTCTTTTCTAAAAAAGACGATTAGACAGCAATTTACTTTTCTTAATCTAGAAAATGTAAGAAAGTATTGTTATAAATGGAGCTTGATATATTCGTAATAAAATTGATTGAGCTTGAAGGCACTCTAAAACACTCAAATAAAGGTTCACTGTCAGATTTTTAATAAAGTGCTATTATAAAAGACTTTTTAATATGATGCAGAGCTCAAACCAGATCTAAAAATGGACTTAATTCCCGGCTTTAAAGGAACATTAATTTCAAGCACCGTATGATATCATTGCTCACGCTGCACCCATGTTACTGCAGCAACATTCCTTTTATAATACGTGCATCTAGACCCTAGCCATGAAGGGCAAGGAAATCATAACATTTACCGGTAATTTTTATAGATCTCACTACACTATGCAACTCTCTTTGGAAGAGAATGCTCTAATCAGATTCACTGATGTATGCAAAGTGATGTGCACCTGAGGGAAATAGCTTGATTCCTCTTCTTGATGTTCTCCGAATCATAGTGCTGTGTCTGTATGAGCTGCTGAGCCAATCTCCCCACTTCAGCCACCTGCTCCATCTGAGCTTCCAGAGAGTTCTCAAAGAGTGCATGCTTTCTCTGAAGAGCCTCAACTTCTGAAACCGAACCCTGATGGGATGAAAGCACATTTGCGTTTCTTTAACTCTGTATTTTGAATAAAGTCCACCATTCTCACCCCGAGATCTTCATTGATCAAGAAAACTTCTCTGGTACTCATCCAGCTCTCGGTCTGGTCAGCATAGGCCAGGAATATCTGCAACATATCAATGTCTTATCAAGCCTTGTCTAAGTTATTAAAGAACCAGTCAATCGAAGCAACTTGATGTTATTGCTCACCTGGAGCTCCAGAGCTTGATCCAGAGTTTTCCTTCGTTCGTCCCATACTTTATTAAGCTTAGCTTTGGCATCTTCCAGCTTTTGCAGAGCATCTTTAACCTCAGCCGAATTGCTGTGTCCAGATTTCACAAGATTTTGGCCGAAACTTCTCACGGAATCGATACGATCACCACGAGCATCAATCTCAGCCTGCAAATAATAGTCAGCATTAAGATGGCATTAGGATTAACCACAATATTTATTGTTAGCGGCATTTTTTCTCTAATACAGATGTAAAGTAAACAGCTACAAGGGCAGACAGTAGTTAATATTCATACTATAAGGGTGGTTTACAGATAACAGAAACCTGATTGTCACATAGAGGTGAAAAATATTTAAATGTTCTCTGACAAGATATAATAAAATGCTACTAAAGGTGTTGCGGGTATTAGGATTTCTAATTTTCATCCAAACCTCAAAAATGCAATCTGGTCAGGTCATTCTGGTTTGACTTTCACATTTTTGACAAAAACAGCTTTTTTGGTGGTAAACCATGAACATTTCAGTGGAACACATGGAAATTTGAATATTTTAATTAAAAATGTGTTGCAAGGGTATATTTTCTTTTTAACCTGTAAAATCCAGGGCCTTTTTTGAGCATTTTACTACTTTACAATTTGCTCTAATAATGCCTTTTAACAGTTTTTTTGATGCGATGGTAGAAATATATATATTACAATCCCAGTGTCATTTCTACAAATATTAATTCTATTTTTAATATTAAAAGTGCTGAGACAAAATAAGAAAATGTATTTCCCCCAAAAAGCAAAGACAAAACAATAACAACGTGAAAGTTGTATAAAAAAAGCCTTTCCTAAACTGCACTTTTTGTTCCATTATGCTATGTTGTGCCAGAACTTTAAAAAACACAAGCCATATCACAGGTATTGTACTTCCAAGGGTTATCTCGTCTTTTCACCACTAGATGGCACTGATTTGGAGTCCATAAATGAAACAAATTATATTTGAAATCAAAGTTAAACAATTGCTCCTACATAATTCAAAAGTTGTTTTTTGTTTGCACAGACTTCAAAAGGTTAATGCATATAGAAATAATGACAACGTAGTATGAGAATAAAAAAAAAAAAACTAACCTTCCAGTTCTGGTGTTCCAGTATGAAACTCTCAGCTTCACTTTTACTCTTAGGGAGACCTTTCTTCCCCATCTCGTCACTTTGTTTCAGGGTCCAGTCCAAAAGGAGGCGTTGATTTGCTTTAAACAGATGCAGCTGATGAGCCTCCTGCAGTTCCTCCTTCCTATCAAAACAGGTCATATTTTGGATTTGTTTGTTTTTTTTTTTAAATAAAACGTCATCAAATTTAAGCCACATACCTTTGTTTAACTTCCTTGTCCAGCTTCAACAAAGCAACACTGACCTCTTCATGCTTCTTGCTTAGTTTGTTAGACAGATCAGAGTGTCTCCTCAACCGATCTTTAGTCTCTTTTTCCAGGGCCTGGTTTTGCAAATTAGAGCAATTGTGTTCTATGTAACCTTTCTTGTAAACGGACTAGCTTTAATGAGTTACACAAACCCACGTCCTCGAGCAGATAATGCACTATGAATGGTTTATTTAAAGGCTTTTATGTCTGCAGCAGTTACTTCATTGAAAGGTGCTTGTAGTTTTCTATAAAGCCCTTAACCACAATGCAAGCTTGCACAATAGAGATTTTAGAGGACATGCTACCCACAGTGCACTGATTAATCTGGATGAATGTGTTCTTTGTATAACAGCTGTCCTGTCTACTCACAGCGCCTCTCTCCTGGATGACCCTGGCCTCCCTCTCCGTCTCCTCGTGTCTCCGAATGAGATTCTCCACACCTTCCACATCCACCCCACAACCTTGACCCTGGAGCAACAGCATCTGTGGAGGAAACATTCAAATAAATAAATAAAAATAATAACTAAATAAAGACCAGGTGAAGTAAAAGAGAAATATCAAGAAACAGGTTTCTTTAATAAAAGAGACATTGTTTCAACTATATCAAACTAAACCAAACTTACTCAACCTATAACAGTCTAGGGCATTTTTACTTTTACTTCACAATTTGCTGTAATAAATTAACTTCAAAACAGTGTTTTTTTAATATTTCCACTACAAACCTGAAATTCTACAAAAATAAAAGTTTTGACTTACATTTTGCAATTATTTACATCATAAACAGATTAAATTCAGTAATATATTTTTTTTTGTTTAGAAAAGTGTTGCAGCCAAATTCTTAGTTCCAAGAATGTTTTGTACCTTAACTTTGAAAAACACAAGCCATTTCATAAGTGTTATATGCATTATCCCTTTTCACCACTAGATGGTGCCATTTATGGGTCTGTAAAATGAAGATTGCAATTTGAATTACGTCTAATAACTTTTGTAAAGTTTGTTTAAAAGCAACACGATCAAAGTTTTTGAAACTTATACGTTATATTTGAAATCAAAATTTATATAATAAAGGCATACTTCAAATTCTAAACAACCAGTGTGATTGGCACATGCACAGTCAAATGTGCATAAACTTCTAAGGGTTAAATATATTTTCAGATAAACTATTCACTTTAAGTCAACTCATCCAGTTTAACCAGATATTGAAAGGGAATAAATATAAAAGAAAGCATTAAAACCAAATTTTGGTGACTGGAACCACACCAATTTACCATGCAAAAACAGGATTAGAAGATCCTGTAGCTTTTGAATTTGTAATCTCAACAGCTAACGTAGTTTGGATGTATAAAATAAACTTTTCTCATATATTCAAAGTGATACAGTGTGCACCTAATCACCTTCTCTCCAGCTCTGTCCCGGACTTCCTCTAGTTCCCTTATCAAGGCATGGAGCTCCAGCGCTGCCTCTAGCTTTTGCTTATAACTGCTCAGGTTGCCATGGAAGTTACTCCATCTGTTAGGAAGGTGGCATGAAAGTCAAAACAAGCTGCAACATGTTTCATAAGAGAATGTGAGTGACGAGTGTTTAAGTGAACATGGATCTCTGCTGAGCCTGAACAAAAGTAGCACATACCGCTCGTTGAGCTGCAGCCTACGCTTTTTCACAGTCAGCAGCTCGTCACTGTTCTGTCTCTCAAGCCGGGCCGCCAATGTGCTGATTGTCTTGATGTGCGCATCATCAACCGTGATATCCTTGTGGATGACAGTTACTTAGTCAAACAAAACCACTACAATAAGTAGTGAGGTGTAGCAATATACACTTTCCTCATCTCACTATCCTCAAAATGTACACAAATAAATTTCTCTACTGTTAAATATTTTGTTCGACACATTGGTGCTGTTTATTTAATAAATAAACTTATAATGTATGCTTCGAATATCAAACTTGGTTAACGGACTCAAAAATGAAGCTGCATCTCTGAAGGCAAGCATTCTTAATCTTTTAATGTTTAGACGTTATTAATGAGTACAGCATTGCAAATTTGAAACAGCTAATGTTCTTATGGGTTTCTTACGTAAGAACCGGACGCAAGCTGAAGTGACGTGCATATGCAGAACATGACATCACAATGACAGCCTAAAACAGCACTTTCTTGAATTTCTGATTAGAGTCAACAGTAGGAGCTATAAAAACATTTCTGAGCAAATATATGTGTCTTTAATAAAGCACACTCTTGTCACATATGTGAGTATGTATGCTGGCATTAGGCTTTAAAACCAAATTAATTAATAAAAATTGGATCTAGGACCACAAAAGCACATAAATTATTATTATTATTATTTTTTATGTAGTGCTTATATGCAGATTCTTCCAAACGGAAGGATGAGTCTGATCGAGATTAGTTCTAGTGTGAGCTGGTTTTGTGGAACAGAAAGGCTATACGTTTACGGTCATAGTTAAACAGTATTTAAATGACATTAAAGTGTTTGATAATGATTGATAGTGATTTTGACAAGTTTTATTTAATTAGCCTAGGGTGTAGGATTTAGACATGTGAAAACCAGAGCTTTTGCAGGAAAAACCCACACTGGCAATTCCAATTCTTGTGGGGAGCTACACGTGGAGGTTTTTTATTATATATTATATTACATACCAGGTTGCATATAAACATGGCACAGCAGTGTTCCACAGGGATCAGTCGTGTCTCCTGTACACTTTCTTATTGGTCAAAGTTATCTATAATTTGTCTAAAAAAAGTGCTGTTTGACAAAACTTTACTTGATTCCATCTTTTGCGTGTTTTAAATGCCTTTTTCTGTATATTTTATGGTATTTTACGTTTTAAACTGAAGAAAATGTGGTTTAATCTGAGTGGAACCTAAGTGAAAGGGTCAGACAAATCAAATGTAGGATTCTTAAAAAAACAAATCACAATTAAACTATAATTACAACTTAAATGAGCTCAATTTGCATTCTGAAGGTGAACACATATATTCTTTTTCCTATTTTAAAGCAAAACAGAAACTTACCCCGGAGCCTGAGCCTCTGAATTCACTGAGCTTCTTCAGTAGCTGCTGGCCATGCTCATAATCCTCCCCAACATCACCTACATTTATCATCACCTCCTAAAACACGCAGAGGCCAAACATCAGTGAATGCGGTTGTTGATTAAATACAACTTTAGACCAAATGATTTAATTTATTCACCTTTTGTCTAATCCAGGCTTCAACTTGTTCCACTTTCTGCAGAAACTCAAGAAAATCCCTATTATCCTCCAGAACCTTTCCACGAAGTGCAAGAGCTTGTTTCAGAGCCTCCCAGTGAGACGTGAGAGCTGAAACTGTCTGCCGGATCTCCATCGAATCTGGGTGACGTGCTTTCACCAGCTCATTTCCTGCCTGAACCATGTAAAAACAGCATGATATGATAAATATTTAAATGAAGACTCAGATAAACGTAGTTTTGAAGCCTGGAATCACCTGCTGCACAGATTCAATGATGTTTCTGTGAGCCAGGATCTCTGCTTCAAACACCTGATGCTTTTGCAGTATCTTGAGCTTAGTCTTCAGGTTGCTCATGTCCATTTTGGAGTCTTCTTGTATTTTATTGAGACGCTCTGTGATCCATTCTTCAGCCTGCAATGTGGATAACATAATACATGGAATTGTTTCTATACTATCGCTCAATATTACATATATTTTTGAGACGTACCTCAAACACATCCCGGTTGAAGATGCAGAAAAGCTTTGAGATCTCGAGATCTGCACTACGTTTTTCAGACAGAGCTTTGATCCGTTCTCTTCTCTGCTGCAGAACTTTCAGTTTGCTTTTAATCTTGCTGCTTTTTTCCCAGGTCATACCTTCTGTTTGCAGGTGTTCTGCGGACTCCTGAAGAGCCAGCATCTACAGGCGGAACAAGTCATGCCTCATTGCTTTTAAAACAATCTTAAGATGTGTTTGATACTTTAGCTTTAGAGAAATCTTACTTTGTCTTCCTGGGAATTCAGAAGTTTTTCAAAGGCTTCGTGGCGTTTGATCAAAGTTTCTACATCATCTACTGACACTCCCAGATCACTGTTTTTCAACTGGATCTGCAGAGAAAGGCATGTTTAACTGCTACCTTGACTAGAATAAAATACTTATACATTTTCATGTTGTGTGTCTTTGATCATTTACTCGGGACAGACACATTTAAAGCCAATGGTGAGACAATTATGATTGCTGTCTCACTAACCTCCTGAGAGTTGGTGATATTCTCCATGTAATCAGCATCTCTGTAAAACTGCTGCTCCAGGTAAGTGTTCTCCAGCCAGTTCTGCCTGAGCTGCCAGTCATCGGACAGCTTCTGCCTTTCTTCTTGAAGAGCCTTCACTTTCTCTTGAATCTAATGGCCACATAACATACACTGTTTAACATATTGTTATGTTTCAAATATATTCTTACGGCGACCAAACTTGACATTGTATTGAAAAATATATATTTTAGAATCCTATTACCTGGTTAATTTCTGAAATTACATAAACTGGAAGTTACATCACAACCAGGAATTTACTAGCTCTTCAAATGAAATTGCTCTCCCCTTCTTCAATGCAGCAATGTGTTTATGGCATCTCCAATGTTTAAGCTAAATAAAGCTGTGTTATATCTGTTATATCTTTTAAAACCTTGAGTTGGAGTCTTCTTACTTAGGTTATGAATTAATATTTCAATAACACAGACAAACTGGTCTTAAGACCGGTACCATTAAAGTAATGCTGGGAAATGTTGCCATGGATTTTGTTTCGCAAAGCTGAGAACCTCTTAAAAACTGATCATATGTGAAGATTATCAGTCTGTGCAAGAACATAACCACTGTGTAAAAGGAGCCATTGAAAAAGAATAGGAAATTGGTCACTTAACCGAACTGCATTGTGGGTTGCAAAAAAAACACATTCGAGCCAACATCAATGTTAATCTACACACCTCAGCCATCTAGTTTATCTATTAACTAATCAAAAATTCACAATCATCATTGTGTCAGTCCCCTGAAATATTATTTCTCACCTCTCTAGTGTTGGTAATTTCCTTCTGTAGCAGATCCTGGCCCATGGAAATGGCTTGGGTAAAAGTCTCCTCTCTTGCCACAATCTCAGCCCAAAGCTGCTGGTGCTGGTACAGCTGCAAGTCGCAGGTGGTCACGTCTCGGATGGTCTCCTCTGCCTTCATCCCAATCAGTACCTGGCTGCACCAGAGCAAGTAGTCCTGTGCCTGGACAACAGGGTATGCAATCTTTGCAAAATCAAGATTGTTTGCATTATTTTAATTCTTTTCTATGGAAAGTGTACAGTATTCAGGAAGATGTAGCGGCCTTTGGCAGACTGGAGCTCCTCCTCTCGACATTCCATTTGAAGGCGGAGACGTTCCCAGTTCTCCACTAACTCCTGTTGAAGCTTCTGCAGCCTCAGACGCAGATCAGCAGAGCACTTGTCCAGCATGTCATCGCTACCATCCAACAGCTCTTGTAGCTGAAGAAATTTCACAAATAAAAAGAATAGAGTACTAATTTCATTTATCTAAAGATTGATTTTGGGGGATTTCATACCATGCCATATTTGATCAATTAATGTATTTTGTATTTTTTTGTCAACTTACTGGACAATTCCTTCTAAACTCTTTAAGAACTGGAATTAATGAATAGATAAATTTGCTTTTCCTGCATTGTATTGCCAAACAAAATATATGTAATTTTTATTTTGTTGACAGAATTATAATACAAACAAAGGCTTAATGTGAAACATACTGATTAAATAACACCATTTAAAACTTAATTTCTCTCAGAAATTTAAGTGAGCCATCCAAATGCGGAGTCATCTAGCAATTAAATTACTTTTTTTTTTTTGCAGTCAGTGTACACTTGGTGAAACTTAAAAAAGATTGATGACAAAACTCGTCACAAACAAATCTGAAAAATATGACATATTCTGTTATTTAAACCGTTACATTTACATTACATACTATACAATTACAAACTATACTATGAAATACCCCAACTTTGCCACCAGGTGTCAGTGTGCTAAAAATTTCCAAGAGTCATGTTTTTCACAGGAAGTACCTGCTGTTCAGTTCCAGCCAGCTCATGTACAAGAGCTTCATGTTTTCGAAGCTGTGACAGCACCCCCTTAAGGTCTCTGGCAATGTCATCAGGAATAGTTTTGTATCTCTCCTGATGAAAAACAAAGTTATTTCAGTAATTGCCCAGATTATTAGGCAGTGAGTCTTTGAGGTATACCTTGATGTGCCCAAGAGCATCAGTCAGATCTTTGAAGAATTTGTGACAGTCCTCTGACTTTTGCAGTTTTTCCTTGCGATCTCTTGACAAGTCCTGCAGCTCCTCCCACATATCACTGTCACAAAGTTTAAGCATCAAATACAAATATTTGCAACATAATGCAGCTAGATATTGATACATGTCGTTACCAGAGTCGATTCAGTGTTTCTCGGACGAAGCTGCTCTCAGGATGATTACTTTTGATGAGTTTATCAGCCAAATCTTCGCAGGTTTGCATCCTCTCCACACCCACCTCTAGCTGCTTCAAAAAGACCTCAAATCTCCCACATAGCTGCTGTCATGAAACAGGAAATGCATTATTAATTAAATATGTGTTAAAATGGCTAATTGAGAAAGTTTTTATATGTTCTAAGACTTAAAGTCAAGGCGGGCGAGTATTGATGACATGGGGATTGGAGCATTGGCAGTGAACACTGGGCACATGACCCAAGTCTTCGGTTTCCATGTATTTATCCAGATTTAATCAGGCTTTTGTTTACACAGACAGCCATGCCCATAGGCCCTGTTACATATTTGAGTAGCAGAGCAACTGGGATAAGCCATGATCAATTCGAATGTAAACATTGGCTTCCAGAAATCACCTACCCTGCCTTTAGATATCAAATGAAACTTTCCCCATTATATATTCTAATGAGACTATACTTTCAAATGTATCCACTCACCTGCAAAAAAAGTACAAACAAAGTGGAGTTATATCCAATTTGAAATCATGTTTAACATGATGTTTCTGACATAGTTGCATAGCGTATTTCTAGACCTTTACTTTGGATGAGAAGTCCAAGCTGAAGACTCCACTACTATTCATTCTAGTGAGGATCTACCGGCTTAAGGTCTGTCAAGTTCTTTCAAATCCCCATAGTACGTATTTTTATGTACCTTGCTTTGTCCAAAAATCTCTTGGTAGCACTGTTTCCTTTCTGTTAGAAGGTTGCCAAGTCCATACTCGCCTGTGACCTTTCTGAGAAGAGTAATCTAGTTTCTCCACAATTACAAAAATAACCATCAGGTTTGATTGAACTCTGTAAATTCCCCATAGGAGTTAAATTCTGAGTGTGGACTATGTGCTTTGAATGACTGGCCTCCATGGTGTACCTCTGTGTCTCAGAATGGGAACAATAGTGTAAAGATGAATGAATGACAGATTAAAAGTTTATTTTTGCTGAAAAACAACCCCACAACATAACCCCCACCCCTTCTGAACCCAATTTAATTACCTATCCACCACCATACCTTGCCTTATCCATCAGATGGAGAATAGAGATGCTTCACTGCAGAGAAACCACTGCTCTAAGAGTCCAGTGGTGGTGCGCTTTAAACCATTGTATCCATAATTTTTTGAACTTGGGGATGTTTTGCTTTGATTTAGCAGCTTAGTCATGTAAAACCCATTCAATGAGGCTCTCTTTGTGTGGTTCTTTAGCTATTCTGAAGACCACGTGAATTTTGGGGTTAAATTTCACCACTGGATAGGTGGTAGTGCATGACAACAAAATTCACTGAGCTCCTGAGAGTGGCCCGTTCTGTCATTTGCTCACAAACACCATCTACCTGCATTGGCAAGTGATTTATTAATTGTAACATTTGAATGTAATTACGTGGATTGGTGAGTGAATACTTTTGCTAATATAGAGTATAGTAAGTACATATAATAATATACAAATATAGTATTCACCAGCACACTTTCATAATCACTCCCCAGGTCATTGGAAGAGGCAACCAGCATCTGCTGAGAAATCCATTCCTCAAAGTCAGAAGTCTCTCGCTTGAATTCATGTAGGTGAAGGGTCTCTTGTAGCCTCTGCTCTCTGTTGAAAAGAGAATTAATTGACCAAAATAAAAGACAGTTCATTTTATAACACAAAAGTGGGCCAAGTTGCTCTCTCAGCAGCTGATTTATCTTTTACCTGACTGTTGCTGAATGCTGAACCTCACTAAGCTTAGATCTGATGTGGTTGTAGGGCTTGTTCAACTCCATTAAAGCCCACACGTGTTCGGCCTGCTTAACATTGAACTTGAGCTCCTCTACTTGAGCCTCAAGTACCTCAATTCTGCCCTCAACTGCCTGGAGAAAAAAATAGTTTATGTTTGCATGTTAAAACCTTAAGCTATTGCATTAGCGGAAGCCAATGATTACTCACCTCATGTTGCTTTATTAGACTCTGAGTGGCTAATTCAGTCTTGCCATAATCAGTGCTGACTAAAGCGGAAGTTTCTGATAGAATGGTTTCCAGTTCAGCACAGTCAAGCAAAATCTGTGCACGAAACAAAAATCTTTCAACCTTGACATTTTGATTAAACAACCGTAAACCGCCTAAACCTTTACCTGCTCACGCTTGACAGCCTTGTTGAGTTCAGACGAGCGTTTCTCACACGATTCTTCCAATTTCTCCCACTCTGCAATCAAATGCTCACACTTCTGCTGCACCTCCTGACCATTCAACTGGTTCGACCTGCCCATGACCCGTCCTTTATCCAGGACACGCTGCAGGTACTGGCTGTGAGCGTTCACTTCTGCCAGCAAATCCTGGAGGGGATTTTGACACAATTTTATTGAATGCAGCTACAAAGAGTTCAGTTTAACCACCAAAGTGAACATCTGTGTATGCAAAAATAAAACATACCTTGTGTTTCTGCAAAAGGCTCACAGCTCCAGCCAATGACCTTTCATAGCTTGAACTATCAGCCACAGGCTGGTGCTCGGATATCCAGTTTAGCTCTAGGTCTACGTCATGGTAAAAGCTATAGAGAGCCACATCTGCTTCTAACTGGCTTCTTCGATGATCCAAAGGTTTCTCTAGGGACTTAAATCTGCCAATCAAGGGTTTTTCAGTTACCTTTTACAATGTTGGATTTGCACATTGTTTGGCCTTCACAACCGATTGGTTTTCATTTGGAATACATGATGCATACTCACAGTTTCAGGTAGGTTTCAGTTTCCCTGAGAATACGTTGAGAGTCAAAATGGTTGGTGGCCAGATGTTTGGCACGGGTGACAATCGAGTTTATTTTTTCCGCAAGTTCTTGTGCTTCCTCCTCCAGCTGCTTGTGTTCTTTAAGGAGCTGTCTACTTGAGCGAAGGTCATGACCCCTGATGCCATTCAGCAAGAGTCTGTTAATTGCTTCAATTTTCAATTTTGCATCCTGAGAAAGAAAGATCCTTATCAAGAGTTCAAATATCTAAATAACATATCTAAATATCTTGAAACAACTGCATTTTTTAAATGATTTCTTTGTTTATTTACTGTGAAGAAAGCACCAATGCTCATTTCATGTATAAGTCAATTGTACTTATGATTTAGATTCAATATCAGTACACTCCAATGTAAATTTCCTCATCACCATGTCAGCATGTGCACCTTTAATTATATTTTTATTAGGGAATCTTACTATTTCTCCTTTTTTCTTTTGTTCTGACAAAAACAATTTTTATCATTACAGTGCCATTTACATGTTCTTTTGGCATATGCCAACGTCTGATTTGGCAGCTATCAATTTTTTAATTGACTTTGAACCGACTACTTTTTGATTATTTAGGCTTTTTTTTTATTATGTTCTTTAAATGGATGGTAATTTTGGGGAAATATCGGTAATTTTGTTCTTTTAATAATCAAGTACATAAGTTACACATACAAATGGACAAAAAAATTTAACCAAAGATTAGTAGTCCATTGGGGACTTTGACCATTTTTGAGATTCCATATGCTGTTTCTTTATATATCAATGAATGGTGTGGTCAAAAATGAGGTTTTGGATAGAAATTTACAGAGAGAAATCCAGCCCAGAGGTATAGTGGATGGTGTGCCAGACATGTATGCATGGTTGTAACATGGGTTCAAATCGTAAATTTCCATCTTCCCCACTCTGTCTACCCGCTTCTCTTCCTGTCTTTATACTGTTTTGTTCATACCAAAAAGAAAAAATTACAGAGAACTTTCAGGGTCTGATTCTTGTTTTTAAACAGAATCCTTTGGTTATTCTAGATTGTTCTAAACTCAATTTTTGGGTGGTTTTCATATTTCACATGTTTTCAATTTTTGTTTTTTCTATTCCTTTTTTGATCATTTTTGTTAAATGTTTGAAGATGTTGTAAAGCTTGGCAACGTTTGTTTTGATTCGGAAAACGTTTTCTCATTTCTTACTGAGACCATGTGAAAAATGATTTGTATAAAATGATTACCTGAAGCAACTCCATAAGTTGTTCCTGCTGACCGGCTTGTCGCAGTTTATCTCCTCTTTCCGCCATCTTTCTCTGGAGTTCACTCCATCTTTTAAGCACCTCGCGAGTTTTTCTCTGAATGCTCTGCGTGTTGTGGTTATCCTCTGCCAACATCTCCTCTCCAGTCTAAGCAAAGAAAATCCAATAAAAACAGGCAAACCTAGCTTCTAAACAAGAGATCAGTTGTAATGCTGCACCTCAGTTAATCGGTCTATGCGGACTTGGTTTGCCAGCATCTCTTTTTCTGCCGCCTCATGCTTTTTGAGCTTGCGAAGAATATTGTTTGGATCTCTGTACGATTCGTCATCAGCAATCTCAAACTTTTCATCCATCCAGAGCAGCATCTCAGCAGCATCTCTTAAGAATTCCTGCTCAAATGAAAAGTAGCATCTTGTTGTACACAAACATGTTCAATCGAAAGATTTAACCACCAATTCTACCTGGTGCTTTTTTGATGCAAGCAACTCAAGCCTTCTTAATTTAGAAATGTCTTTCAGCCTCTTGTATCGATCATCAATGAACTTGGATCGCTGCTGAATCCTTAAATGAAGGAATACCCACCGTTACAGTCAATAGAGCTGGGAAACTAACCAATTCAGTCAAGAAGTCATACTCACTCTTTGGAAGCAAAGTTTTGCTTGCAAATAACTTCCTGGCATTTGTCTTGGAAGAGAAAGATAGATCGCTCTAGAGCTTCAAGCAAAGCTTCAAGCTCCTCTTGTCGGCTTAATAAACTGTGAACACTGTCCCCAGAGTCCTGTTTCAAAATGAAACATTAAAAGAAGTTCTTTTAAAAAGCTAGAAAACATCAACCTCTTATGTCAGCTCTTTCATTTACCCCCAAATCTCTGATTTTCAATCTAGCTTCATGTCCAGAAATGGTGGCTTCAATGCGATCGGCTTCCTTATTCAACTTTTGAAACTCGACTCCTTGCTCAAGCCTTCTGTTGCGGCTAGACCACAGTTTGTCCAACTCGCTCCACTCATGATTCAACTTTATGAGCATCTGCTGAACATCTTTTGCTCCTTTCTCTCCAGACACCACCTTC
This sequence comes from Danionella cerebrum, assembly GCA_007224835.1. Lineage (NCBI taxonomy): Eukaryota > Metazoa > Chordata > Actinopteri > Cypriniformes > Danionidae > Danionella > Danionella cerebrum. The sequence continues at coordinate 318,757 of SRMA01026332.1, forward strand.
AGAGATTGACCTAGGTTCTCCATATCTTTCAGTCTAAAACAATGCAGTGTCAGTAACACAGATGCATTGAGTAATACACTCTAAACTCAAGGTTAACAGGTTGATTCAAAACAATTAAGTTTACCAACCTTAATTTTAAAGTAAACATTACTCAAAAAGTTTAACTTAATTTTAATATTGAGTTTACGGGTTTGTAAACATACTTAGCTCTCTGCAGTTCAATGTCCTGCCACAAATCAAGGTTTTCCTTTAGCAAGTCTTGAGCAGATGCTACATCAGATCCGGATTCCTCTACAGTTAAATGCTCCCGAGTTGCCTCTGCCCACAACCAAAGATCTCTGGTCTCTTTCTGAAAGAATTGCAAGCGCCGTGCGTCTTCAAGCATGTGTTGCCTCTTAATGGCTTGTCTCTTCAACTGCTGCAAGATGTCTTCCAAAGCATGTACTTCTTCCATGATGGCAGCACTTTCTGCTGGACTACAGTCTTGTTTCCTGTAGCATTGTACAACTTTCAGTAAAATGGATGAGGGCAAGAAGTTTAAAATCACAAGCAGCGTTGGAATAACCATACTCACAGTTTGGCCACACTTTTGAGGTACTGTATTTTCTTTTCGAGGGCTTCTATGTCCCTTTCAGCTTGGGCTTGTCTTTGCTCTTCAAGGTGTAGTGCTGATGATGAGCTCCCAACATCAGGTGTGTCAAGCTGGGCCAGCCTGTCTTGAAGCTGAGCCTTGACTTCCTGGCAGGTCTTCAGGAAAGACTTCACATCAGCAGAGCTCAGCAGCTCATGGGCCATCTCATCCTTCAAATTCTGAATGCATTCCCACCTGTTCACAGAAAAACATGAATAAAATCAAGAACTTAATACAGCTCTGTAGTGCAATAGGGTAATAAGGCATCCTTCCTACCTGTTGGATACATCTTTAAGCCTGATCTGAATTTCTTTTTTCTCTCGGTGCTGCGTTTTTACAAGCTCCTGACCAAGTCTGTTGATATCTTCAAGTTGCTTTCCACCACTCGCAAGTTCAGTAGCAAAATTCTGCACAGCATTGGGGGGGGGGGGGATGTGTTTTTAAAAGTGTGTTTCAGTTGATTTTCTGCTTGTTTTGAGTACAAACCTCAAATTTGGCTTGCACAACCTCTACGTTGTTGGAGTTGGAGCTGAAAGTGTTGAGCACATTCTCTTTGTCCTTCATCCAGGACTCAAACTCTTCACAGGCGTTGTAAAACCTATGCAACTGTGCAGTGTCTTCTAGGATCTTATTTTTTGACTAGAGGAAGAAAACGCTATCAAAGTAAACATTCAAAATCACCCAAAAATGTAAATAATCAAGTTCTTTGTGATGAATCAGTCACCTGTGCCATAGTGTAAAGGTGGTTGAAGTCCTCTTCAAGATCATTTTGAGTGCTTAATATTGTGGCTTTTTTGAAGTGTGGGTCTGGAATGGACGAGATGGATATTTCTGCAGTGCCACGGCGCATGGAACGAGTCCGGCGAGGGCGGCTCAGTTTGCTTTTGGGACTCACGGATGCTGCATTTGCAGGTTCGGGTGTTTGATGCTTTGTATCACAACACAAGCAACACAAGCAAAATTATTTCTTGTTTATTCCACTTATGATGCTGAAGCTTAATTAGGATTAAAAAAACTGATATTGATGATATGATACAAAAAAAATCTGAATAAAGCCAAGAATTAAAGCTGCAAGCAGTAATTAAAGGGATCTAGCTCCTCCGATGCCATTCCCTCTAGGTGGCCAAGAAGTATCGTGGTTAAAAAAAGAAGTATATTTTCAATGTTAAATGGTTCTCTAACCACGAGTCTATGCTGTAGATGGTAGTTTACATTGATGGAACCAACATAGTTGGTAAATTTGGGACTGCGTTCATATAGTTTTACAAAGTCTAAAAAGATTCGCAATTTAACATCCCATTTGTCTTAAGATAAAAGTAATGGAGTTTGAGGTGATGTAGTCTGTTAAAGTTAAGAAAAGAATTGTACTAACTTTAAAAAATAAATAACAATCGACTTCCTGTCGATTTTGAAAACTCGCTCCAATTGAATTTTTTTGTAAGTCTTGGCCCTTTACATAGGTGTTCCAAATTTCAAACATATCCTTTAAACACAGTTTGAAATAGCCAATTAAAACAGCAGGAAATGGGATATTCTATGTTGTCACTAGGTGGCGCAATAACAGTCACTGTAGGTTGCTATTTAGATACGTTCAGACATAAACCTAACATCCATGGCAAATTTAAACCTGATCAGGTATTGTATGGCTGTTATTAACAACTTCCTGTGTATGGCAAAAATTCAACGGCCACAGTATGCACATTAATAAAAAAAAATAAATAAATAAAAAAGTCAAAAAAGCTTCACAATTTAAGAGCCTGCATAGCTTTAGATAAGACATTTGAAGTTTGGAGAGGAACAGATAAAAATTTCTAGGAGGAGTTTGTTAAAATACGACTAGTAAAAGAAACACAATCTATGTTACTTATATTTAATTCTTTGTACCCTACACAGGTGTGCCTATTGCATCCTTAGTTAGGTGGCGTTATGGAGCCATTTTGCCCAACTCCTTTTTCCAGGAGTTCCAACCCCAGTTTTTGTCACTTTCAAGCACGTTCATGCCCTCATAAATGTACCAAAATGCCAAAACCAATTAATCTACAACCAAGTACAATAAAGTTTTACACACCGTTTGGTGCTCAAGCCCTAATAAACACATTACATTAAAATATTTTAAACATTAAAGTAACAAATGCTAAATTAAAAAGTTGCTTCAGACATATAGTACTACAATTTGAAAGGGTCTCACAGAAGATGGCAGTTCTCTAACATAGGTGGAAGACACTAGTTGCTCATTCCCTCTGCTGTCTTGAAGAAGCAATTTGTCATCCTTTTCCCTTTGGATAATTGTCAGGATTTCTCCTCGGTCCCAGATTATTTTAGAACCTGAAAATAATCATCCGTGTTTATCGTGCTATATGCAAACCAGGCCAAACATTCAATGAACACTTACCTCTGAATTTGAACCGAATCACTGCTTGCTCTTGTGGTAAAGCCTTGCTTACACCAATACCACCAGCTTTCTTTCCCCTCTCATCTTCCCCATCTGACGAGTCGCTGTAGTGGACCATTCTAGCTTGCAGAGTTTCAGTCTGAAATGTGATCAATTCAATGAAATCTCATTTATTCGGTGTAATATATTACAGCCTGATCCAGAAATCATCCCTAGCCAAAGTTGGGTAACTAGATCAAGCTGACACTGCTTTGTACCAACCAACTTTGACCTACTTCTTGATGTTTGTGGCCTGTTTGCAACCAGACATCACTGTTCTCCACAAACTGCATAGATTACTAAGACAAAGTTTTTTAAGTACTCACAGTAATAGAAGCCAGTTGGGCAGCACTCTTGGCCTGCTCAGACAGTCTTTTCACTTCGGAACCATATGCTTCCATTTCTTTCTCCAGTCTTTGGTGTCTCTGAAGTAGAGCAATGGAACCAGCCTCATCCTTTCCGTAATCCTCATCAATGAGAAGTGGTTTGCGGTCGTCGAGCCACGAGCTGGCTTCGGTGACCTCTACAAAATACTTAAACAACAGCAGAACGACCAGTTGTGTTGTCATCTGAGATCAAAATTCTCATTTACCGAAGTAGATGTGTTTCCTTCTACCTGCTTGATTACACTTGCAGCATGAAGTTTGTTTCTGCGTATGGTGACTTGTTCTTTAAGTTGCTGGTATTGTTTTTGAAGCGTACAAATCCACTTTTGAATATCCCTTTCATTGGGATGTTTCCCCCTGCAGAGCTCTTGGCCTCTGAACACAACCCCAGAGCACAGGGATTCCAGGGATTGAATCTCTGTCTCCAGAGCCTGCAACATACACCAACAGTTTTTGTCAGAAATAGCGGTTCTGCTCAGACAGACGCAGAATCTTGTTAGAACACATGAAATCAACACACCTTGTGGTTCTGGATGGCCTGCTGAATCTGACTTAGATCTCTCCCAAGAGATGCTGCTTGCAAGAGGACCCATTTCTCATAAATCGATGATTCCACTTCTTCGCAGTCATTGAAAAATTCAAAGAGCTTTAGCTGTCCCTCAAGGATGTTTCTCCTTTTAATAAAAACAGAATCAATGTTAGCCACAAATATCATTTAGACTGCCTAATCTCGACATTGCAGTATCTACCAATCGTGTTTGAACTTGTTTGATATTAACTTGGATGTTGCATTTACATTTGTTCATTATGCGTTTTTAACCAAAACGACTTACAGTTGGGGAAAAAAAAACAAACACAAGAAGCCATTTGTAACAAAGTCTGTTACAGCTGATTCTGGTGTTTTTGTAAATGTTTGTGAGTGGAAAAGAACAGTTTATTTGCTTTTTAAAAATACCAAGAGACACTGCTTTCGAGAATTCCACCAACCAGGAACTGTGAAAGAGAAAGTTCTGGTGAGAAATATTCTGCCGTTCTGCAAAGTTTTCAAATGCTGTTCATTTGAAGAGTTTGTGAATGTAGGATGGAGGAGACCCTGTGACTGCTCTTTATGCAAGCATCAGTGTTTTGAACTTGACATGGTTTGCAGCTGGGAGCCAGTGGAAAGAGATGAAGAGAAGAGTGGTATGGGGTCTTCTAAGTTCCAAGAAGATCAGTTGGGCTACTGAGTTCTGTATTATTTGAATGGGTCTGACTCCACAGGAAGGAAGTCCAGGGAGAAGAGCTTTCCAGTAATAGTCTTGATATGATCAGTGCTTGAACTAGAACTTGTGTTCAAAGCCCTTTTAGGAGGTGTCTGATCTTCCTGATGGTAAATCTGCATGGTTGGGCTGTTGTGGCGATGTGTTCCTGTGTGTACTTCTAATAAGACTTGAAGAGTTTGAAATGTTTACCTGTTCTTGCTGAGCCCAAGGAGGGAGTTGTACTTGCTTTGAAGATCTTTTAAATCCCTCCGAACTGTTGCGGCACCTTTTTGTTTAAGTTTTAAGGCAATGCTGTTGCTGATTGTATTCAGGGTTTCACCAAGTGAGATGATCTGAGTGTCCAGCAAATCCTGCTTCTGCAGGAGAGCCACAACATCTGGAAGCTGCTTTCCTACTTCAGAGGAATCCACCTGGCCCTATAAACAAGACAGAGAAATCCTCAACGGTTATTTATTCCAATTTAATTAAAAAAACTGTAACTGCTAAATTGAGTTCTAGTAACATATAAACAGCTTATAATTTCACACAAAACATAGCGGGCACCTATGGTTAACTAAAAGATCTATACGCATTGATTGGTTTGATTTTGAATAACAGAAGAGATGCCTCAAAGCCTACATTTACCTGCAACTCCCTGAGCTCCAGAGATATTAACTCAATGTCTCTGAGAACAGCAAACGTATCTGCTGCTTCTCCAATGGTGTCTCGCTGCTGCTGGAGGAGCTGCTGCAAATCTTTCCATCGGTTCATGATATTCACCTTCCTGTCATTAACAAAATCCGAGTATTAACATGTGAAAAATCAAAGATCTTTACATTTCCAGAATTCTTCGACCCTTACTTGCGAATCACTTGAACTTTACTATGGTAGTTCTCCTTCTCAATGGCAGAAGCCATTTCACTCAAAGCAAGGAAGCGCTGTTCATGAGCCAAAACATCTGCTCCCAGAGCCTCCAGTCTACGAGCAGCAGTCTCAGCCTCTTCTAACCTCTGTACTCCTCCCAGATCTTGTTGATGGATCAGCTGAAGAGTGTCCTCCAGATAGCTCTCCCTCAGAGTAGCTTTGCGTTCAAACTTCCGAGCCAGTTGTTCCAGCTGCTCAAGCCTCATCAGTGCACTCAGGAGATCACGCTCCCGCTGGTGTTCTGCTCGCTCTAGCAGGTTCCAGTTTCGTTCAATATCCCCCATGGTTTTGCCCTCTGGAGGAATGTAATCCCAATGGTTGTTTGCTCTGAGTTTGGTTCGTAAGTTAAAGAGGTGAGCCTCAATGGCCCCCCGTTCCTGGTACTTCGGGGGCTTCTCAACGGTGCGGTATGTCTTGAAAGCAGACACCAGATGCTGCATCTCTTGCAAGGAATTAGGGAAAGAGCGGTCATTGAGCTCAACCAACTTGGACTTGATCCAGAGTAGCAAATCTGACACCATTCTCTCATACAGGCACTTCATATCATTCAGCTCCTTCAGAAGATCTACAATCTAAGGACAGAGACAAACTTTTTGAAAAGCTTGAAGCAAAATATAGTTTAGGTCCATTTTTAGTACACAATTAGGAACCTCAAGAAGTGAAAACTACAGCTGCACTGAAGACCACAATACTAAATACACACCTTTGCCACCTCTGGAGCAATCCTTCGCAGCTTAATAATTGAGTGTCTCATGTTCTGCCAACGCGTCCACTGACTGCTAACATTGCCACTGAAAGCCATTGTCTTCTGCTGTCCCAAAAGTATCACGCCTCAGAGTTGTCCGTCTTACCATAAAATGAACTTAGAATCTCGCCATCTCAGATCCTGGCTGGGTACATCTTTGTCCCATCCATCCTTCTGACAAGGTCTCTCTGTCATTCTTTAATACACTTTCTGCGACAGCTAACAGTACTCCACAGCTGTGACCCAGTAAACACATACCAGTATTTCTATTCACACATGTGGACATGGTGGTGAGTGAAAGTGTTGCATCGCACAGCTAGAACAGGACACTTCACGCCCTTGTTTCTCTCCATGTGTATCCTGCCACTGTGTTAATGGCATCACCAGACCTCTGCGCTCATCGTTGTTGTGGAAACTCCCGTTCCTCTAATGCCATTTATGAGCGTCTTCTTCCAACTTATCAGCATCATCTGAAGAGCTATTCCATCTCTATGCAATGCATGTAACTAACTCTCATTTAGCAGCATTTACAGCTCTACCATTTAGACTGATCTGATTAAATCCTTGACTCCTCCTTTTGACCACTGTGAAATCCAATAATACTAAAGAGATTAGTCTCAATTCAACTCTGCCCTGTCTGCATTTCTAACCCTAACCAACAGAGGGCATAGCATTTCTCTAAAAGTGTGTGTACATCATTGAACAAGGGCACTGCTGTATATAATCCATCACACTGGTACCTTTGCAGAGTTTCGGTACTTTTAATCAGGTAATTAATAACGGGCATGAACTGTGTTTTCAGTTACAGGTTCAGATATATGCATATTAAAATTCTTACGTAAAATAAATTAAGGTTTTGAAGAAAATATAATTCTTAGAAGGGTATTTCATAATCGGTTTCTCTGCAAGGTCAGTCTAAGGCCATGTCCACACAAACACAGTGTTTTTTAAAACGGGTCTTTTTCTCTCTCTTAAAACGTTGTAAAGACTATACCTAAGCAAATGGCATTTTTAAGATGAGTATTCAGCACTGAGTTTACAAAAAGATAGGTGCTCTCTTTGGTGATCAAACAAGAAACATATGCATGGAATATGTACACATATGCACAGTGAACAGCGAACAGTTTTGTTCACCATTACAGAAAAAAACAAGCACATAATGCACAGAGCGTGATGACTGACAAATCCCAGCTCCAAAACTCAAAAGAAATTTGCATATTTATGTGCATATAATTTGCCTATTTACTTGTGTCTTGCCCTGCCTATTTGATGAGGATATGTGAAACTCCAGATTCTTGCATGAGTTTGTTTGAACAATAGCATTGTTAAATGCACAGATAAGCTCAACAACATTCTCAATTTGACCTCTGGAGCAGGCAGTGTTTTAGTGAGTGCATAAGGAAAAGAAAAATGCATGATTTCCTCAATCTCCATAAACAAATAGGGCTTGTTTGCATTGATAACATGAATGGTAGGCTACACATATGTACTAGCACATCTTCTGATGATCCTTACAGCCATCTTTAGAAGCACATTTAAGCATTTGTGTCTTGTTTCGATTAATCAAACAAAACAGGGTGAAGTTAAATGATGTAATTGAGAGGGTTCTGACTTCCAACACATGACAGAATGTTTAACCCTCATGTTTTTCAGTTTTGACAAAAATAAAAGGTGTTTTTAACTTCTTCCATTAGTATGTGCATAAATCATAATGCTTTTGTTTGTTTCTCCTCTTGATCATTTCTTGCAAACTAATCTCTAAATTGAATTCATATGTGTATCAAATTAATAAATATCTGCATTTGAGAAAGCCCTTGAACCACCAGAATGACATATATTGAATGTTTGCAACCTAACCTTAGCAATCCGCTTCTGGATAGTTTGACCTTGCTTCATTTTGGAGAAGTAGTGGTAATACAGCGAGACGTAGGTCATGACGGACTTTTCATCAGGATGTGGTACCAGGACATCTTCCACATCCAGTAGCTGCATTATACCAAACTCATCTTCTGCCAGGGCAAAAGCATGGATGAGGTTCCTCTTTGGATCCTCTTGACTTAGACGGTTGTAGTCAAACATGTCAGGCCTGGAACAATGCCATTTATCATGAAACAGAAGTAAATGATAGAAATCAAAGCCAATTTAAATGTCACTAGAGGGCGCTGTCAGCCCAAAACACTACCGGTGGGCATGAATTAGAGCGTTGAAGGCGAGTCCATCTCTCCAGCTGCTTGAGAAGTCTTGCACATCAACATTAGCATAACCAGCAGTCTTACGCTGACACCAGATCAGTAGAGCCTCTTTGGCTGAGCGTCGAGCAGTACTGGCATCACCACCAGCCTGAGGACCGAAAAAGGAGGACAAATATAGTCGTTGCTTGCTTAAAGAGGGACAATAGAACTTACTTCAGCAATGCTGATGACCCCAATTTGGAAGCGGAGAATGATGATCCAAATCAGGCCCAGGATCAGGGTTTTGTCACCATCCACCACATTTTCTGGACCAATTAATTCTACACGAATCTGAAAGAAAAATTATGGAAAATATATTAGCAGACAATTCTTTTAGATAAGCTCCTTCATGTGTTGACTACAGACTATATTCAATGGGAGAATATTACTTAATTATGTAAATGAGTATTATAGATTTATCTAGGTGAATATATATAGCTGCTTCTACAAGAAGGGATATCTATCTATCTATCTATCTATCTATCTATCTATCTATCTATCTATCTATCTATCTATCTATCTATCTATCTATCTATCTATCTATCTATCTATCTATCTATCTATCTATCTATCTATATCTATCTATCTATCTATCTATCTATCTATCTATCTATCTATCTATCTATCTATCTATCTATCTATCTATCTATAAAACACTGCTGCTTTGTGACCAAACTACAGTAAAGAATTCTGTTATAGTTTAATTTAAAAAAAAATAGTTTATATATATATATATATATATATATATATATATTAGAAACCATTAGAATTTTTATGATAGTTTGTATATGGCTTTGTTTGTGTTTGTTTTTTAGCAAGGTGGGTTAGCATAGCAAGCATCAAACGCAAGAAGGCTACAAAGCTAAGAGTTAACGTTATACCTCATAATGACATGCAAACCTTAATCATACAGAGAGAACATTGTTGCATACCTTTATCTTTTGCCCATTTCTGCTTATCTTCTTTCCCTAAATTGGGCACCTGACCGCTTTGGTCTTTTTCTCTCCATCGCTTTGTTTACTTTGTGATCGACAATCAACATATTCCCAATCCCCCAACGCTGTCACTCATGACCAGAGGTCAAGACTAAACCAATTCAAATCAAATCATCATAATCAATTTTATTATCTATTTATTTTAATTTGCATTTTTCACAATTAACTACAAATATGTGCTAATTATTGCTCTGTGTTTATAGTATTGTGAATGAAATGTGTGCGTTATTTGAATTCTAACTATAAACTTGTTGATGCTTTGTGTCAAAAAAGCATCATAATTGTTTCATCTCTTAATGCACTCATTGAATACTTTGGCAAAGCCATAAGGAAGATATGCATCAATAAATACAGGATAAAAACCAACCATGTAAACATTACAGAACACTAGCAGCAGCTGGCCAATGGAGGGCAATAGGGCCATGTCCAACCACTACCCAACCCAACCGTGAGAAAAGTATAAAGTTATTTTTTAAAAAATGTATTACAAATAGTGGTATGAAAAAGTATGTGAATATTTCAGCATTATAATTTTTGGAGGTGTGGACTACGGAAACTTTCACTGATTAAAACCGCTCAAACTTGTGGGGGTTGCTCTGCACAAGAAAAATGCTTAGATGTGCCATGCCCCGTCTAAACACCTTATTATAAACAAAAAAAAGTATCCAAACATTTCTGCAATTCATTTTTTCCATATTTTAATAGAGAATGATTAAAAAAAAACTCGTAGCGCTTGTGAAAAAAGGAACTTCAAAAAAGCTAATCAGACTCAAGTTTTTGCAAAATAATAAGTTTGGAGGTGTGGACTGCAGAGACTTTGACTGATAAAAACCTGTCAAACTTTTGGCGTTTGCTCTACACAAGAAGAAATTGCTGAGATGAATCATGCAAGCTCATATATCTCAGCAAAAAGACTTTTCAATTGGTCTATGCGTAACAATGGTTTATAAAGACATACATCTAATAAAATATTTGAGCTTTTGCAACTTAGTGTAGGTCCCTTTTGATTGGACCCCCATTAATTTGATTAGAATACTCTCTGCTCCTTTGCATTCCTCTTTTTAAAACCATCAAAGCATGGTAGGTGATTATCTGGGAGCCAATATATACATTTGACTTAAAAACAAAATAGCCGATCCCAATCTACTCTGTCGTCAAAGGTCAGGTTGTGGCAGATAATGCCAAAATCTTTTTATGCTTCCTTCTCCATGTCATGATATTACACGCTCACCCCGCCAATTCATATTAATGCTAATTAAATTATTATATGCATTACGTAATGTCTTATTCTGGACTGCACATTTGTGGGCTTGTTCTCATTGGTCCCAAACATCTAAAGCTAAAATTGTCTAGCTTTATTTCAGCATACCTTGGTTTTAAGGAAGTTGATTGCAATGCTGTTATTTTCCAAACAGTGAACTCTTAAGGTGCGTCGAGCAGGAGTAGGCAGCTTCTCTCCAGATATAAGCTCCAAAAGTCGTATGAGATGAACACCAGTTCTCAATTCAGTGAATACATCAGTGAGAACTATGTTTTCCTACACAGGGAACACAAAATTAGCTATATTTACATCATCAATAAACGTCAGTATTGTTGCAGTATGGCACTCATTCCCTATACTCGGTTTTAAACACATTTTGGGATGCCATCATTAGCTGGCTTTATTTCACCATTGTATTTGGATAACTGCCACTGCACTCTCTGTTATGACGTGACTCCCTCACCCTCCTCTCAGTAAAGGAGTCCTGTGCTCAGCTTCAGCCACTCCCTAATCCATGTGTTGTCTCTCAACAGATCAGCTTACTCCCTGCAATAGGCTCCACTTACCCAGGGAATGAACCCAGAGAGCTTGACGCACACCGTGCTCTTCGGGAAGAACTTCTGGGAGGTAGTTCATAAATCACGAGCAGTGATTAAAAAATAGATTGTGCTTGGAAATAAGCAAGCAAGGCTCACCATTGACAAGTAAACATTACACATTTTTAGTTGAAGCGTCATGATATTTGGCAGTTTTAATAAACACCATGACCTTTTGAGATAAACATTATGAAGATTGTTGTTTGATACAGAACAATACACAGGAGAAAACTGAGGAAAAGGAAAGGGAAACGTTTAAAACATGTCATTCTTTCAGCTGCTTGTATACATCTACTTGTACATAAGCCTGTGCGCTCCAAGCAGCAAAGGAAAGTTGTTATTGAACCACTTGTCTTTTCCAGCATCTTCCTGCTGTTCTGTGTTATGTAACTCCCGTCTCTCAGATTTCTCACATAACAATAGCTGTAAGTGTAATGTATAAACCCTGTTAAACATAACACTCAAAGGAAGACATTTACAGTGGTATAAAAGCAGAAGGGGTCACGATGACAAACAAGGCAGAGCCATTTCCTTCCTTTATCTAATATTGGTGTTGCAGATGTGAATTACAAGGTGAACATCTGTGCACTTCCGAATCCTCTGCCATTCTAAATTCGTTTTCATGCATCAACAGCATATATACAAATAACCTATTAGGCTTCCTTATAGTTTACCCAGCACTTCCTGTCTCTCCAGCAATTCCAACCCTGTCTGACAGTGGTTATTTTTATTTAGAAATGTCGAATCGTAGCTTTGTAAGCGTTTGTTAACTGAGGTAGAAAAAAAAATTGATGAAGCCAAGTAGTCAATGACTAGTATGGTACATTTAAACACTCTGATTATTTGGTATTATTTCTTTTTTTTTCTGTAAATAAAATATAAAAATCCTTACCGTAATGAACAATATAAAAACATTAGAATTTTTGCATAGACAACTTTAACAAATTCATAAAATCCATCAATAAACCATCACTAACCGCTCTCAAAATGCTCCTTAAACTCGAAATAGAAAGACACACGCTCATGAAAAATTGATGGCAAACTAAGTCAGGCTTTTTTTGCATATTACATCTTTTCACCCGACACCCGCAACAAGAAACTGGGCCAGGGTAGTCAACTCAACGTTATTCATGAATCGCCTGCTGGTGTAAGACTCCAAACAAGCCAAGGTACCAAAGACATGAGACGCACATGATTAAATACTTCATTAAAATAATATATACTTCATAAGTATTCACTCTCCCTAAATATTTTGTTTATTAATTCATTGCGATGGGTGTGTGAATACTTTTGGCACATGTGGGCAGATTAAATTGGTGATAGTTCATATTAGGTCCTGAACAATTCTCAATTAGTGCTCAATTATTTTTTTTCTGGACATGTGGATCCAATGGTAGTACCACTATGGGATGAGGTGTTCCATTATATGAGCTCCTGAGAGTGGCCCCACAAATCAGTCTGCATGCCAATGTGCTCGATTTATAGATCCGTATACTTTTGGCAGTAAGGACAGTAATATAAATGTATGTGATCTTCATTAGGTTCAAGGTTTCATGACTAAAAGTTATGTTAGCATTAGAAGCTCCAGTAAAACTGATATCACTGCATTACTAACAATTTATGACGTGATATCAGAAAAGTTATCAAGATTTATTTGTCCAAACAATGTGTCTTATCATATACGTACCACCATGGATATAGTCACAGTTTCCTTGTTGCCTTAACTATCGAGATCTGTGCAGGATCTATTCATACCCCATTCTTTGAGAAGACACTGTTCATCCATTTGGTGTAGGTCTTCTTCTGCACAGTCATGCGCTGCTCCTGCAGCTCACGGAATCGTCCATCAGACTCCTCCTCATTACCCTGTTTCTCCATCACTCCACTTTCTAAAACCATGATAACAATGTGAAAATGTTTCAAATTCAGAAAAAAATTATTAATTTGACCTGAAACTCAAAGTCAAAACAGGTTTAAATATTAAGCTATGAAGATTTTTGCAAATGAGAAAGCTATAACAAGCCATTTTCAGGTTTACAAATCACTGATTTTTTGAGGAAGTGAAAGTATGGAAGAAATCATTCCAGCCCTCCTGACAGTGTAATTATGTGCTCAATTCAGAGTTTATTGACATTTTAAGGCATCATAAAAATACCTCTCATTTCTAGATCATGTGGTCTGTTCTGACCATTAAATAAGCACCTAAATGTGATTAAAGATTAAGTGTAGTTGGTAATCTAATGAATCTTACTTCTATTCCACACAGAAATGAAAACAATTATATTTAATTTAGAGAAAGAAACCAGTTAAATGTAGAGAAAACAAATGAGCTACAGTTCTTAATTCACTTGTCGAGAAACAAAATAAAACCTTTCTTTGCGTGTTGTAAACGCGTGCCAAGATGTTAAAAAAAAGATACAAGATTAAAGGTAATGATGCTGAAGTCTGAACTAACTTACCCTTTTCAATGTTTATTTTCTGTCCTTAGACCCGGTGCAAACCACAGATATTTTCTTGGAAAAAAAACCCAAAACATTTGAGAATAAATGTCATGAAACCACTTAACATGAGAACCTTAAGGAACTGAACTGAACTTTGCCGCTGTTGGAACAGTCTGAAAGGGAGGGCAATACTTACTCACCTGACACAGTGCTGCTTGAGGGGTAAAGGTTGCAACCAGACTGCAATTCAGCAACACCAGCTGTGCCAGTCCCATTTTTATGTAAAAGAAATGCTTCATGAAACAATAACATTCTAAAATAAAAACATTTATTATGTTCTCTCATTTAGTTTACAGTCAAGAATATTTTTTTCACAATGATTGTACACACGTTACATATTCTTTAAAAGCTCATTGACATAAAGAAAGCACCAAACACCAAATGAAATGCATTTGCTCTTAGAAGCAGTAAAAAAAACATCAGTCCCCTCCAACAACAACCTAAATGTCATTTTGCTCTTTACTGTACAATCTTCTCAAGCCAAAGGAGTTGACCTGAAGTCAAAGAGTTACACAAGAACTTTACATCTGAGCTGAAACGTCCAACAGTATAAATTATAGAGCATCAACTTCAAAGCGATAGTCAATTTCAGCAAACAAAATACAACGTTTACACTATTTAACTGCTTTTATACAAAAAAAAAAAGTCTTTGTAATTAGAAGTAATGGCAACTAAGATTCCACTTTCTCAAAGCAAATGCCACTACCAGAGAAGCATACGGTGGGAAATTAATGTCAATTTGTTTTAGCAGAGCTGCTGAAGGCATGGATGAATTGGGAATAAACTATGGAAGAAAGATCCATCCTAGAGCCAATGTAGATTACAGTTTTTGTTTCTGTGACGCAAGCAAGCCAATAAAAACCCATGCAGAGGAAGTTCCAAGTAGAACCCCCTCCATGTATACCAATGCACCATACTCCGTTTGATTAACCTGACATTTTTAATTCTTTAAAATGCTTAAATAACATCATAGATATAAATTGACAGACATAGAAGACAGCATATTGTTAATATTTCAAATACGTGATGAACGATAAAAAACCCCCATAAGAATATGTATAGAGTGCAAAATGTTTTTAGTATCTTGTTTACATAAAAAAAATAATAAAATGTCATATATATATATATATATATGAAAGTCCGCTTTCAAAGAAAAAAAAAAATCCTTTAAAATTAAGCTTTAGGAATTTCACTCTTTTTATTCAAACTATTAAAATTGGTAAACAAGACCTTTATGTGTAAAAAAAAAAAAAAAGAAAAATCTGATGCCTGATTCTTACAGATTTTCTGATTTGAAAATATTAAAAAAGGGTTTATACACTTGTAGCTCCCTTTGTGAATTCAAATCACTTGTGTGGGTTTTTCCTCTGGGAGCTCCAGTTTTCCCACACATTTAAAACATCCACCCTAGGCTAACCAAATATTTGAAGACTTGATTTACTGTCAAAACAATATCATTATTAAACCCTTAAACATAATTTAAATATTTTTAAAATATGGTTACAAATCTATTGGGCTGCTGCATAAAAGCACTATATAAAAACATTTGGCTTGATCTGAAAAAACTGCATTTATGAAAACCCTGTAATACATTAAGGATGTTAATAATTATGCTACACTTCCTGAGCAACTGCTGACCCCACCCATATGAAGTTGTTCATGGGAGCTGTTGGCCAACTGCCATCAATGGTGAGTGGGATGGAATTGAGATCCTAAGGTTTGTGAGGTCATAAACAAAGTAACTTGAGAACAGCTTGTTTTTAGAAGATATTAACATTTTGTGGTGAAATCAAGAACTCCCTAGATGGCTTTGATTCATTAAAAGGTGGTTGTATTCATACACTAATAAGCCAGATTTCTGTTCAAATACCTGGAAAAAGTGCCATTTTAACAAAGGTCCCCTTTAAGAATTGTTAAAAATGTTTTGATGAACAGAACTTCAAGACTTCAAAGGCCTCTTTGTGCTTAGCTGATGGGTGTATAAACATACACAGAGCAACATGATCAGTCCTCCTGGTGGTTGTACATGATGTCTGTAGTGTGGTTCTTCCTGTGTGAAGGAGGAACCAAGTGATTCGGGAGCTCTATGGGGAGCTCGAAACCCTCCAGTTTGACTTTGATGAGGTGCTGAGCCAGAGCAAACTCTTCATCATCCAGCATCCCATCCTTGTCACAGTCTGCCAGCTTCCAGATCTTCCCAAGAACAGTGTTGGGTAGACGGGAATTCATCATCTCCTTCTTGGCATTGATGCCAGTTAACTTGCCATTGATGGGCATCAGAGTATAGAAGATTTCATCATAGCGATGTTTGTCACGACTTACGATCCAGTCCTCGGTATCAGCGCCTGCACTGATGCCCTCACCATAGCCGTGGCCGAAAGGCCCATCAGTCGAGTCCTCAAATGCTCCTCCTTTCACCATCTGAGGAGGCAGTTTACTTTCTTCTTCGCGGATCATGTTCATCAAGGATGAGATCTTAGTGGACAACATTTTGTCCACAGACTCAATAAGTTTCATCTTCAGAGAGGGGAATTTGCTGAAGTCGTAGTGTTGCAGTTGCTCCTACATTAGTAGTTGTGAGTAATAGAGAAAGACATTTCATGTCAGATCAGCAAAATATTTATATGAACCATTCGTTCTTTGACTCGTTCAAATGGCTGGTTTAGCAAATAGAGACCCTTGCATCCATGCTGGTGTTCCATGTACTAGGTATTTTTTTTCTGACCATACCAAATAAACAATTGAAAAGTACTTGCTATAAATTAGCAATAAGAGTAGTACTTCTCAAGTTTGAATGTACTATACCGAAACAGGTGTTAATGATTGTCGATCACACATAGGTTGCAATCCAGTCATGAAGTGAAATAGAAACAGCTGCATAGGAGGTTTAAAAATAGTGGAGGAATTTTTAACATTTTTGGAAGTGGTCTTCATAGAAAAGTTGCAGCCAAAAAAACTATACCTCTGATGATTTAAGAATCCGTGAAAAGAAAAAAAAAGATCTGGATACGGAAAGTTTATCTGGACTGATGAGTAAATATTTGTAAGTCGAAGACTTGTACAATAATGCAAAGCAAAATATGGTGGAGGTTTGGTGCTGAGTTGAATATTTAATGATTTTTTTTTAATGATTCTTTGTTTGCAAGGTTTAGGCAGGTGTACAAATTTCTGTAGAGTACAGTGATTCTCCACTTGCATACGGTGCTTAACCTATAGCATGGAAAACCTCCATTTGGATGTAAATGAAACAAATGGCAACTCACCTCTGAAAATGAAATTCATCAACTGACCTCTTGAGTTTCTCATTAGAAAAAGAGCAAGTCGCATTACTATTTTTCAGACCATTTTTTTATAATTTCATGTGTGCAGGGCTATTTATACCATTTTATATAAGAAATATGAAGGTTAAACTTGAGTGACAGTCAAAGGTGAGAGTTAACCAGACTGTATTAAGTTTCGGTTTAGTCATCTTAGAGTCACTAGCATCATTTTTGTGTGCCCATTTTAGACTTTTTGGTTAAATGTTCCCTCCCCGAGAAGCAACTTTTTAAACTGCCTAGGAACTCTAACGATTCAATCAGTTCAGGCAAAAGCAAAGGTATTTATTTAGTCTGTCTGCAGGACACCAATGGCAAACGGTTACCCCATGAAGAAGGTATTCCCAAAATAATCAACCTGTATAAAAAGCGAATAAAAGATAGTCCTAGTTGAGCATCTAAATACTCAACACAAGTCTCACCTGCATTTTTAAGACGTTGGGGAAGTCTCCAGGAGAGATGTGATGTTCCCTCTGCAGTATCAGATAGATCTCAGGCAGATGCATAATCAGCTCCTCCTTTTTCTTCTCTTTTCCAAACAGGGAAGGCATTTCTCTTTTTAGGTAGCTGATTATGTAAGCATGCACCTATACACACACACAAAAAAAGACAATAATAGAGCCAGTGGGTAAAAAGTTTTGTTTTGTTAAATGTACTGTATATCCTTGATCCCATGATTGTTCCTTTCACAGGTACAAAAATGAATTGTACACAAAAAGTTTATACTTTATCATTAGCTACTTATAAAAATTCTTTCAACTAGATCAGTCACAATGTCTATTTTTACATTTATTAACAGTTCTTGTTAGTTTTGCATTTTGACATATTATTTCAAGTGACTTACATTTCAGCGAATGAACAGATTTGATGGTGAAAGATTGCACACAAACTTGGTTGCAATGGAGATACCAGTGACAATTTTTCCATTTACCTTGTCAATATGAGTAAAATTAACCAATCTCCCTGTCTTGATCATTTTCCAAACCAACATAAAAAAAAGTAAAATTTGCTACTATGGTAAACAGCCTAGTTGCTATGGAGTTCACAGTGGCATAACATACTGTTCTCTATGTTATGATAAGTTACATAAACCAACCTGCATGTCTCTATCATTTTCCAAAGCGGAGATTGAGTTCTAAAAATGTGGTTGCTAGGGTAAACGGGTTGGTTGCTAGGGAGTTGTCAGTAACGTTTGATTTATGGCCATAGCGTTTATTGATCTTTACGAACAGAGAGGACAGTAGAGAGTGACAGGAAGAGAGGCGGAGAGACAATGTGTCCTGCGTGCTAACCACTAGGCCACAGCCCAGGACTGACATCTATTTCGCTAAGATGTTTCATGTTGATGGTAATGAACCAATTTTCCCATTAATTCTCAATAGCCATTATAAGTCATTGATGACCCCCCCCCCCCCAACATAGAGCTTAAGTTCCAAATACCGGTACTTTTGACCAAAGTGTTTTCTTGCACAGACTGATAATGATTTTGGAGTTCATCTGTTGCGTTACAGCTTTGCAAAGTTTGAGCCCATGCATAGTCGATAGAAAACTGCTTAGCATCCTTAACAATTTACCAGACTTCCTTTTAGTGGTACCATTCTGAAAAGATCTGTGTAGTCTGTGCAGAGTTTGGTAGTGGTAGCTTAAACGGGCTAGGATGGAAATCTGGCTCAGAAGAAAACGATGCTTGATTGTTTATAGGTAATGTTCCCCACGTCTAAAACGTATTTCCAGAAAAATCCACCATCTGATCTTGCAAAAATCAAACATCATGTTTAGCCATTCCAAAGTGTCTTCTCAGAACCCCACTAAGAGGTCCAAATTAAGCTCTGTTTGTTCCTCTTAGGGATGATTGGCAGCTGCAAGAGAACAGGAAGGGCGTAAACATGACGAGTGGCAAGACTAAGTGAGGTGGAGAGGTTAGGAAAAATAAGGGCTGTGCACTCCCCTCACACATTACACAAATTCCTTCGTATAAAGGAAGGGAACTTTTCTGGGCATTTCCAGGAGCTGGAGCAAGCCTCTAGCAGCCTCACATGGCTTTAGCATTAAAGGAAGCCATGTGTAGTGCTACAAGATTCCTGTTTGCTAGACGTATTTGGAAAATATTGCGGAAGAGATAAGAAAGGCTTGGTCATGTTTCCACGAGTGAATTGTTATAGCGTCCAGTTAGAAGTGCAAGTATCGTTGATTGAGGTTCATGAGGTGCAGTGTTGAAGTTCATCTAGTGCTGTCAGCCAAAAAACAACCAAGGCCAAACTTAGGTCAACCTCAAGACAAAATAAAAGGCAAGGAAGAGCCCAGCTGGAAAGTTCCTGCTGTAGATGGCAACAGTAAACAGGTTTCACGAGGTGCTAATGCGAACAGTGGCCAATCGTATGCATTTCAGATGGAAAACCACATAAATAAAAATGTCTTTAAAAATAATCATTTTTACTAGCTCTATGTTGGTAGATTGAGGCTGATTATTTACCTTAGCAAGACGAGCTCGTTTAATGAGGTCATTGAGTTTGCGTAGTGCTGCATTGCGAGGTAGACTCTGGATGTCTCTGAAGAGGTCTTGTGTTTCAGCTTCAAACAGACGTCGATTCTCTGCATTTTGGAGAGGTTTGGCCCAGAAAGAGCCAAGATAGACCCTCACCACCTCTGGAGTATTAATCACCTTCCCCAGAGACCACATCAATGCTCCGTAAACCCGCATCAACTGCTGCGTGTCCACTTGGTCAGATTTGTTTAGCACCACTCGGATTTTGTCGTCTTGGCCACGGAAAGCTTTGATGGCTTCTGAAAACTCATCTGATATGTCAAGCTTATGAGCATCAAAGAGGAGGATGATTCTGTCGACACGCTCTCCGAACCAGCGAAGAACCTCTGAGAAATCATAACCTGTGGTGGGAAAAAAAGCAAAAGCCCAATTTATTATAAAGAAATATCTGAAGAGCAACCTACATGTTTTACACATCAATAGTTTAGTTTCTGATCCTGGACTCAGATAATCCAAATAAACACAGGTGAAATTACAGAAGGGTTCTGCAAGGAAGAAAAACATTTACCAATGGATCAAAAGTCAAACATTTTGTTTGGAGCCAGCTCATAAACACTGTATAAGTAGCAAAACAAGCCTCATTTTGAGATCTTGTATGAATATGTTATGGTGGAAATTTTTGTTTTTATTGACTGTACAAATTTGTAATAATCTGAGAATGTTGTTGATGCGATAGAACATCTGAACTCATTAGTTGTCCCGATTTCAAGTCCGCTTACGTCACAACACTGCACAAAGACAGTCCAATTTCACCCAAAATTGAAGAGACCTTTAAGTCCTCTTTTCCCCCCAAATTCGGAGGATGCATGGCTACCATCTTAAAATAGAGAGCAGTGCAACTTTTTTAAGAACAATGGTCCAAGGGATTCTTTAAATGCTGGTAGAATTTTGAAAAATCATTTTATTATGAAAAACATGAGTGGAGTTTATAAAATTGTAGGACGCAGAACCTGCATTGGAAGAGAGCCATTCAATCCCTATTACAAAGCAACTATTAAAAATTTAATATCTTGCACACCACTTTTTGGACATACTAATATTGGAGTCTAATTAAAATCTAATTAATACAAAACACCAAGAGTTGAGACAAGACTACAGTTTTAAAACATTCATTGTTTAAACTAAACTTTTATTATGTTTTACTTGATAGAGCATATATTTCATGACTATACAGGGTTGTGAAAAAGTATATTATGCGCAAAGTAAAAGAAATGATAGATTATATTTCCTTCCTCGCTACAACCCTTCTATCAGGCCTTTTGTAAGAGCAATGAGATGGAGTGACCACGAGGAAACACAGATGCTTCATAAACACTGAAAAGCAAATTCAGATTTGAAATCAAGTGAATCAAGCTGAACCTCAACTGTTTTTAAGAACCTCTGCCGTTCCAATGGCAATGGCATGGATTACACACTGCTATAAACATTCTAGAGCAAGCTCTGCCAAGATTTTACAAAGGAGGAGCTCAGAGACTGTGGGAACTTATAAAATGAGAATGATTTCCACTTTCAACGTTTTCATCATTCATTTTAATGTCACTTTTCCTTTTTTAATTACAAATAATTGTATAAAACACATGCATCATTTATTTTCAACATGCAACACCAACTTCTGCATATTACTGACAAAATATCAACTACACAGGCAACACCCAGGATGTATATTCACATTAAACTAGCCTTCAGATAATAAACCAGTTAGTAAAGTAACTCTTTAGGACAACTCTGACATTTCTTTTTTAATAATATAGCATTAATGCACATGGCCAGAGGTGTATTATGAATTGTCAGAGAAGTAAACGCATGAGAAAAGCACTGTTAAAGCAGGAACAGATGTGGAACGCCCATGAGTCTGCTCCCTCATCGTATAAAATTCATGTGTTCTTCTGCGCAGCCTTTCCATCACCAAACCAAATCTACAGTTAGCAGACCCTTGGAGTCTATAGAACATGCACAGGCAAGTCTAACCGCTCAGTAAACAATGATTAGATTCTAAAACAAGCTTGATGCTGATAAAAAGCCTGACGAGTTTGTGCCAAAAAAAATCCTGCTTGTAAATTAAAGAGGAAAAGAAAGTGAGAAATGCTGACTTGGAAACATCCCTGACTCATCAGAGATTTTGCAGTGTCTGCTCTTGTCAATCTGAGACAGGGCGGAGAAAAAAAAGCAGAGGAAATTTACAATGAAACAGGCCAGATCGGGTGACTGAAATGAAAACTAATGACTGTCATTATGATCGTTCCCTATGCTGGAAGCATGTGATCATTCCTCTGGGGAGGGGACCAGACGGCTTGCTGTAATACATTAGAAAAAAAAAATCTGTTCTTTATAGGAAATAGCCACGGAGACGACAGGATGAGGAATTTTGGCAACATTCGAGACCATGTCCTTATGACAATTTCCTTCTACTGTGCATCAGTGATAATAAAAAGTTTTACATAAACAACAAGCTTCTCTTATAAACATCTTTGAACAAGCTCTTGAGAAGAATAGGATGTATATTATGTCCTCGTCGCACATGTGTGACCATGTGACCAGATCCATGCGTAACGCCCGGTCTTTGTTTATGACACAACACAGGAAAAACTGGTTGGAAAGTATTAAAGGCAGAATGACTTTGTTCTTGTAGAGTAACTGTTGTAGCCACTGACCTCTGCTTATGCGCTGCTTCTCGCCAGATAAGATCCCTGGAGTGTCGATGATGCTAATGCTCTGCAGAACCTGGTTAGGCATTTGTGAACAGATGAACCTAGTGAGACAAATGAAGAGAATATCACCTTAAGTTAAGTTACTAGTATCATAATGTCATTTATGCAGAGTCGTGATAAGAAAAATAGACTTTCTTAGACTGGTTTCACGATAAACAGGACCATTTTGAAGAAATTAAAATTAAGATTAAGCTAGAGCTTCAAACAACTATTCGATAACTTGGGAATATTGTGTGGAAATGCTAGAATGCCATTTCATTTGCAAATCTTTTGTAAGTGAGTGTAGAGGTCTTCTGTCTTTTTTCAATGACTTCTCAAAAGAAATTGCTACATCTCTGAAAAAAAAACACCTGCCAGCTGCAAAGCAGAAAAACTTACTGAGGAAAAAAAAAGAGGAAGAGAAAAAAAAGATTAGTTTTCAGTGAAATTTGCTTTTCTCATCAAATAAAAGACATTATATAACATTGGGAGGGGGAGGGTGACTGCTGTGCCCAAACATGCCATCGCATGACGCACAGCGAGGTCGATAGGAAGTGAGGGGCATTGTTTCAGGTTCCTCTGGAGGAGAGGAGATGCTCTCTGTCAGGAGAGCTTTTGACCTCTGCAGTGGTCACTGTCAGAAAAGCATTTACCCATTTCCTAATCACATAAATACCCCAAAAACAGGAAAACGAAACTTTGTGCAACTGTCTAGGTACTAAAATTAAGCATGTGAACTTGTGGGAGCTGTAGAGCACGAAGGAACCACTGACCAGCCCCTTCATGGAATTACATTTTCCTTCAATAGAAATCCAAACAGCACGGCAAATGATTAAGCAGCAAAAACACACCTATAAACACGCCGAGCCCCAATTTTCAAAAAATGTTATCTTTCTTTCTCTATTTTAATCTTTTTGAGGCATCACTAAAGGAATGCTGGGAAATTTTCCATTGACAACTGAAACCTCCAACTCACAACACTTTTGGAGGTTATCAGTCTGTGCAAGAACATACCAACCGCTGTACAAAAGTATTTGAACCCCAGACCATTGACATAATGGCCATTTTAAATAAATGGGAAATTGACAACAAAACATACAGCTCCCTTAGCAACTGAACAGTTTACCCTAGCAACCAAATATTCAGAATTCTATCCCAGCTTTGGAAAATGATAAAGACCTGGGGTTTGGTTTATAGAACATATAGAGACAAAGGGAACATTATATTATGTCACTGACCTCTTCATAGCAATCAATTTCTCATGTCACCATTTCAGCTAAGGAAAGTCATAGATACATGGGGTCTGGGTAATATCACTCATATTGGCATGAGGAACTTTGTATAATGTCACTCACTCCTTCACAACAACCAAAAATTCTACCTTGGCATCAAATCCATTTTCCTTATGAAAATAATTTGAGAGTAAACATGTGATGCAAAATCCTTTTCCAGAGGCTATAGTCTTTATATAGTTAAACTGTTCAGGCAAGAGGAACTATTCTACAGACTGAGAAAAAAGTGCCCACATCCTAACATTTTTTTTCTAACTTTTCTCAATGTTCCACCTTAAAAACATCAGATTAACAGTGCAGTAATTTTTCATCAGATTAAAACTTATTGTAGCAAACCATGATTAAAACAGTACAGTTTTACAATATTTCTGTTATTTCCCATAATCCCTACCACTACCTCCCTGTAAAATAAAAAAAACCTCGAAATTAGCCAAAAAAATTTACAATTGAAGAGGAAAAAAGTGATACTTCATAGAGGAATGCAATATTTAGACGTAATTTCCTTTAATTATTTAATTTTCGGAGCATCTACATTATTTGTATAAACGATAAACAAATAAAAACTGCAAAGGTCAAGTCTAAAGTCAGTTTTTTCCAGAAACTGATGTAAAAACCTTTTAGCTCCATCAAACACTAGTTACACTCATGCGGACAAGCTCATTGTATCAGCTACGTCAGAGGTAATGATCTAGATATTTCTAGGATAGATTTAAAACCATTGACTGAACTCTTGGTGTTACCTGTTTAAAAATGCATTTCCAAAAGCATTGAGTTTGCGGAAAGGTTTCTTCTGATCAACAACCAAAGCGTTTCCAGGAACCACGCCCTCATTCTCATTGTACATGACAGCTATGAAACCATCGGTTGTTGGTTCAGGGCCAATTCGCATCCCAGGAAAATCCTGCTCCAGAAGATATCTGCAGGAGAAGTATAAGAAAAGGAGTTCAGTGTTTCCCCTAGGATCATGGCCTTGGAAGGGGGGGGGGGTTGCGGTGTTATGGGTGGTGCGGCAAAACACTCACACAAACACTTAATAGTGTTTATATGTTTCATTTAATTGCAGTATACTAATATATTATAATGTCTGAACAATTACTGTACAATAACTAAACAACTGTACACTGAACTAAACACTAAACATCAGATTTATTTTAATATGTTAATTATTCACAAAGTGTGCAGCTTTTGTCACTGCAGTGTATCTTTCTGGGCTTCTGAAAGAACATTTCCAGAGCATCTTGGTATGGATAGTCTGAAACTTCTGGCCCATTTATTGAGATCCGCATGCAGGCTGCAAGATGGTCCCCTTGCAGCCTATTGCGAATGTCTGTTTTGACCTGTAAATACATTAACTGTTAGGCTTTAAAAGTGATAACTGATAGTAACAACAGTAAAAATCAACTTAACATAGTGATAGTTTAAAGCAGGAAATGCCATTGTATAACTAACTAGCTAGCTATTAATTAAGCAATTTATTTATCAATTCGTTCATTCATGCTTGTGTGTATTTACTTACTTACCAAGATCAGTCTTGTACAGCCAGGGGGAGTATTTCGCCTCTGACAGCCAAGCTGGGTCAAAACCTGTCGTTATGTGGTGGCTAGACTTTTGCTGCTTGTCAGGGGCAGGACATGCAGCACTTGGGCTCTTTTTTAAACTAGGAGGGCTAAACCTTAACGAGGGAAGCAAATTGCTCCATTAAGATCAATGCATTTCACCCAGAAAATGATGCTTCAAAGTTTTAAATTAAGGCTTTTTCTAACTCGCCATAACTCGCCATATTTCCACATATCGTTAAAAAATTTACATCAAAATCTTTATTGAGGTCTTCTGCTTCTCACAAAGAAAGAATCATCTTGATATGTCTTACGGTTCTTCTATAATGTTTAATTGTTTAGGCATAGTCAAAACTGAGAAATGTCTCCTCGATTCAAAAAGTGGCAGTTGGAGGCAGCTGCTTAATTACCTAATTTGAATAATGAAATTTGATTGGCGTAGCCAATGGGCCATAGAGATGCATTGCTTCCATTCATTTCAATGGGGCAATTGATTCCCATATGATCCTATTGTAAAAGAGCTTTTGTAATTGGTTCACAATGGAGAGTCATAGCAACATTGAGGATATATATAACTAATCCAGCCAATCATTCCTATGTGAAGGACGGCAGCGCTACCACTATACTATCCTTGGATTGGTTTGGATGTCTTGGCATACTATATGTAGAATATAGTATAGTGGTGAAGCTGCTGTCCTTCATATGGGAGTCTGGGGTTTGAATCCTGGATGGGACATACAACAACACGAATGCTATGGCAAGCATTTTGGTTTCGTTTAAAAATGGTCATACATATAAGTATAGTGGTAATATATGTATAGTATGGTGGGATATACTATATGTAGGATATGGTATAGTGGTGATGCTCCCGTCCTTCACATGGGAGACCGGGGATCGAATCCTGGATGGGGCATATGACAACATGAATGCTATGGCAAGCATTTTGGTTTCGTTTAAAAATGGTCATACATATAAGTATAGTGGTATTATTTGTATAGTATGGTGGGATATACTATATGTAGGATATGGTATAGTGGTGATGCTGCCGTCCTTCACATGGGAGACCGGGGTTCGAATCCTGGATGGGGCATACGACCACACGAATGCTATGGTAAGCATTTTATTGTTGCTTAAAATGGTCATAAATATAAGTATAGTGGTAATATTTGTATAGTATGGTGAGATATACTATATGTAGGATATGGTATAGTGGTGATGCTGCCGTCCTTCACATGGGAGACCGGGGTTTGAATCCTGGATGGGGCATACGACAACATGAATACTATGGTAAGCTTTTTATTGTTGCTTAAAATGATCATACATATAGTGGTAATATATGTATAGTATGGTGGGATTTTCTAAATGTAGGATATAGTGCAGTTGTTTTGCTGTCGTCCTTCACATGGGAGACCGGGGTTCGAATCCTGGTTGGGACATACGATAACACGAATGCTGTGGCAAGCATTTTATTTTTAATTTAACATTTAAGGTTAATAATTATTTTAATAATTATATTCCTATAGTTAAGCGGCCTGCCACCTGCCCCCTGTACCCTGCCGACCCACCGTTCTGGCTCCCCCTTGCCATAGCATTTGTGTTGTCATGTCGTAGGATTCGAACCTTGGTCTCCCATGTGAAGGACAGCAGCATTACCACTGTACTATCCTACGTATGGTATATCCAACCATACTATACATATATTCCCACTATACGTATATGTATGACCATTTTTAAACGAAACCAAAATGCTTACCATAGCATTCATGTTGTTGTATGTCCCAACCAGGATTCGAACCCTGGTCTCCCATGTGAAGGACGGCAACATTACCACTATACTATATCCTACATATAGTATATCCCACAATATTATACATATATTACCACTATACGTATATGTATGACCATTTTAAGCAACAATAAAATGCTTTCCATAGCATTCGTGATATCATATGCCCCAACAAAGATTTGAACCCCCGTCTCCCTTGTGAAGGACAGCAGCATTACCACTATACTATATCCTACATATAGTATATCCAGTGGTTTTGGTAACTCGCCATAAATCATTCAAACTTTATCACAGCTTCACAAAATTTACACCATTCTCTTCCTTAAAATCTTGTGATTCTAACAGTAAAGGAAATATTTTAATGTGTCTTGTCCTTCTTTCGTAATCCTTATTTGTTTGGAGGTATGGATTTCTCAGAAATGAGCAGTTGCACAGAATCAAATGAATGACAAAATTTATAATAAAGTAGTAGAGAAATTTGTCCTCTTTCCAAAGATGCAGTTGTTTTTTTCATATGACCTACGGTTTTTAAACTAGGAGGGCTAAAACTTAACGAGGGAAGCAAATTGCTCCATTAAGATCAATGCAATTCACCCAGAAAATAATGCTTGAAAGTTTTAAATTAAGGCTTTTTCTAACTCGCCATAACTAATAGAATTTTCCACCTATCTTGAAAAAATTTACATCATAATCTTCATTGAGGCCTTCTGCTTCTCACAAAGAAAGAATCATCTTGATATGTCTTACTGTTCTTCTGTAATGTTTATTTGTTTGAGGCATGGTCAACATCTGAGAAATGTCTAAAAGATAAAAAAAGTGGCAGTTGGGGGCAGCTGTTAATCAACTAATTTGAATAACGAAATTTGATTGGCTTAGCCTTCTCTTAGACTCACAATGGGCCATAGAGATGCATTGCTGCCATTCATTTCAATGGGGCAATTGATTCCCATATGATCCTATTGTAAAATAGCTTTTGTAATTGGTTCACAATGGAGAGTCATAGCAACATTGAGGATGCATATAACTAATCCAGCCAATCATTGCTTATGATTTAACATAAATTCATCAAGCCACGCCCACTTTTCAACATAATTTTTGAATGTCAAATATCTTCTAAGTGGAACATCGTAGAAA
Source organism: Danionella cerebrum (assembly GCA_007224835.1). Lineage (NCBI taxonomy): Eukaryota > Metazoa > Chordata > Actinopteri > Cypriniformes > Danionidae > Danionella > Danionella cerebrum. Next base: position 347,016 of record SRMA01026332.1, read on the forward strand.
CATGGGAGTTGTTTTATATTGATCTAAGTTGAATGTAGATTACAACATGATGTCACCAACTCATCCATAGCAACCAGATTAATTTCCATAGCAACCCAATTGACATATCTCTATCTCAGCCCAGGAAAATGCTAGAGACACAGGAGTTGGTCTAATTGACTCATAGTCACACAGGGAACATTATATAATGTCAATGACCCCTCCATGGCAACCATAATGGTTACCATAGCAACCTGATTGACACATCTCTATCTCAGCTTAGGAAAATGCTAGAGACATGGGGGTGAGTTTGTTTCACTAATAGCGACCCCGGGAACATTCATTGAGGTACCTGACCCTCCATAGCAACCATACTGGTTACCATAGCAACCCAGTTGACACATCTCTATCTCAGCTTTGGAAAACGACAGAGACACAGGAGTTGGTCTAAATGACTTGTAGTCACACAGGGAACATTATATTATGTCACTGACCCCTCCATTACACCCATACTGGTTACCATAGCAACCAAATTGACACATCTCTATCTCAGTTTAGGAAAATGCTAGAGACACGGGAGTTGGTCTAAATGACTTGTAGTAACACAGGGAACACTATATAATGTCACTGACCCCTCCATAGCAACCATACTGGTTACCATAGCAACCAAATTGACACATCTCTATCTCAGCTTAGGAAAATGAGAGAGACACGGGAGTTGGTCTAAATGACTTGTAGTCACACAGGGAACATTATATAATGTCACTGACCCCTCCATAACAACCGTACTGGTTACCATAGCAACCACATGGACACATCTCTATCTCAGCTTTGGAAAATGAGAGAGACACGGGAGTTGGTCTAAATGACTTGTAGTAACACAGGGAACATTATATAATGTCACTGACCCCTCCATAGCAACCATACTGGTTTCCATAGCAACCAAAATGACACATCTCTATCTCAGCTTAGTAAAATGAGAGAGACACTGGAGTGGGTCTAAATGACTTGTAGTTACACAGGGAACATTATATAATGTCACTGACCCCTCCATAGCAACCATACTGGTTACCATAGCAACCAAATTGGCATATCCCTATTTCAGCTTTGGAAAATGCTAGAGACATGGGGGTTGTTTTGTTTCACTCATAGTGACACTGGGAACAATCTATTATGTAAATGACCTGTCCAGAGCGACCAGACTTTTTACCACAGCAACGCAATTGCCGTACCTTTAGCTTAGGTTTGGAAAATGCTAGACAGAATTTCAACTTACTTATAATATACCTTTTAGCTTCCACTTTCATCTTTTGACACTTTCAACTTTCAAAAGTTTCACCTTCAGCTTCCACTTTCTATTTTTGACACTTTCAACTTTACAATGCTTCACCTTTCAACTTTATACGTTTTCAACTTTAGAATGTTTTACCTTCAGCCTCCACTTTCAACTTTTGATATTTTTAACTTTACAATGTTTCACCTTTCAGCTTCCACTTTCAACTTTTGACACTTTCAACTTTTCTTTATTTTAACATTCAGCTTCCACTTTCAACTTTACATATTTCAACTTTACAATGTTTCAGCTTTAGCTTTCAACTTTTGACATTTTCAACTTTATAATGTTTCACCTTTTAGCTTGAACTTTCAACTTTTGACACTTTAACTTTCTAATGTTTTACCTTTCAGCTCCTACTTTTAATTTTTAATACTTTCTACTTTCTAATTTTTCACCCTTCAGCATCCACTTTCAACTTTACATATTTCAAATTTACAATGTTTCAGCTTCCGCTTTCAGCTTTTGAAACTTTCTAATGTTTCACTCTTCAGCCAAGGAATTCAGCATTTTGAGCATTCCCTTTTCAGCTCTCTGCATTCACACGCATTTTCCGCTAGGAAATGCACTTTCTAGTTCTTATTCCCCCCCCTTTTTCCGGAGCCTACTACTTCAGCATACTTTGCCCTAGAAACACCATTCAAACGTCAAAACGTACAGCTTTTTTTGCTCTATGTTGCTCGTATACAGCTTTTTGATATCTTTTATACTTTTTATAAAATTTAACTTTATTTAAAATATTTTTTCCCATTGAAATGGATGGGGAGACTCTTCAAATCTCTTTAAATCTTCAGCTTTTTTTCAACCTTCATAACTTCAGCATACTTTCAGCTAGAGCAATCATTCAAATTTTAAACAATTCAACACATTTTCAGCTTTTAAAAAATGTTTTCAGCTTTTTCATATCTTTTACAGATTTTTAATAATCACAGTTTAAGTTTAATGAAGAATTTGGATTTTGACCTAATTCTGCTCCACTCTAGCTTCCACTCTAATTTTTCACATCTCAAACTTCTTCATCAATTCCTCTCTCCTAAACTAAACTTTACGCTTTATGCACAAATTTTATATTAAAGTAGTAGAGAAATTTGTCCTCTTTCAAAGATGCAGTTGTTTCTTTCATATGACCTACGGTTTTTAAACTAGGAGGGCTAAACCTTAACGAGGGAAGAAAATTGCTCCATTAAGATCAATGCATTTCACCCAAATGATACTGCTTGAAAATTATACATTAAGGCTTTTTGTAACTCGCCATAACTCCTAAAATTTTTCACATATCGTTATCAAATTTACATTATAGTCTTCATTGAAGTCTTCCGCTTCTCACAAAGTAAGATTCATCTCGATATGTCTTACGGATCTTCTGTAATGTTTATTTGTTTGAGGCATAGTCAAAATCTGAGAAATGTCTCCTCGATTCAAAAAGTGGCAGTTGGAGCCAGCTGGGCCTAATTTGAATACTGGAATTTGATTGGCTAAGGCTGCCCCATAGACTTAGAATGGGCCATAGAGATGCATTGCTCCCATTCATTTCAATGGGGCTATTGATTCCCATATGATCCTAATGTAAATGTGCTTTTGTAATTGGTTCATAATGGAGATTCAAAGCAACATTGAGGATGCATATAACTAATCCAGCCAATCATTGCTCATGATTTAACATAAATTCATCAAGCCACGCCCACTTTTCAACATCATTTTTGAATGTCAAATATCTTCTAAGTGGAACATCGTAGAAACATAGGAGTTGTTTTATATTGATCTAAGTTGAATGTAGATTACAACATGATGTCACCAACTCATCCATAGCAGCCAGATTAATTTCCATAGCAACCCAATTGACACATCTCTATCTCAGCCCAGGAAAATGCTAGAGACACAGGAGTTGGTCTAATTGAGTTATAGTCACACAGGGAAAATTGTATAATGTCAATGACCTCTCCATAGCAACCATAATGGTTACCATAGCAACCTGATTGACACATCTCTATCTCAGCTTAGGAAAATGCTAGAGACATGGGGTGAGTTTGTTTCACTAATAGCGACCCCGGGAACATTCATTGAGGTACCTGACCCTCCATAGCAACCATACTGGTTACCATAGCAACCCAGTTGACACATCTCTATCTCAGGTTTGGAAAACGACAGAGACACAGGAGTTGGTCTAAATGACTTGTAGTCACACAGGAAACATCATATAATGTCACTGACCCCTCCATAGCAACCATACTGATTACCATAGCAACCAAATTGACACATCTCTATCTGAGTTTAGGAAAATGCTAGAGACACGGGAGTTGGTCTAAATGACTTGTAGTAACACAGGGAACACTATATAATGTCACTGACCCCTCCATAGCAACCATACTGGTTACCATAGCAACCAAATTGAGACATCTCTATCTCAGTTTAGGAAAATGAGAGAGACACGGGAGTTGGTCTAAATGACTTGTAGTCACACAGAGAACATTATATAATGTCACTGACCTTTCCATAGCAACCATACTGGTTACCATAGCAACCAAATTGACACATCTCTATCTCAGCTTAGGAAAATTAGAGAGCCACGGGAGTTGGTCTAAATGACTTGTAGTCACACAGGGAACATTATATAATGTCACATACCCCTCCATAGCAACCATACTGGTTACCATAGCAACCAAATTGACACATCTCTATCTCAGCTTAGGAAAATGAGAGAGGCACGGGAGTTGGTTTAAATGACTTTTAGTCACACAGGGAACATTATATAATGTCACTGACCCCTCCATAGCAACCATACTGGTTACCATAGCAACCAAATTGACACATCTCTATCTCAACTTGGGAAAATGAGAGAGACACAGGAGTTGGTCTAAATGACTTGTAGTCACACAGGGAACATTATATAATGTCACTGACCCCTCCATAACAACCATACTGGTTACCATAGCAACCGAATTGACACATCTCTATCTTAGCTTAGGAAAATGAGAGAGACACAGGAGTTGGTCTAAATGACTTGTTGTCACACAGGGAACACTATATAATGTCACTGACCCCTCCATAGCAACCATACTGGTTACTATAGCAACCAAATTGACACATCTCTCCCTCAGCTTAGAAAAGTGCTAGAGACATGTCGGAGAGTTTGTTTCAATAATTTTGACCCCGGTAACAATTACTGGGGTAACTAAGCCATCCATAGCAACCATATGGTTACCATAGCAACCAAATTGGCATATCTCTATCTCAGCTTAGAAAAATGCTAGAGACACAGGGGTTGGTGTAATTTACCTGTAGTCACTCAAGGAACATTATATGATGTTAGTAACCCCTCCATAGCAACCAGACGTGTTACCATAACAACCCAATTGGCATTTCTCTAACTCAGCTTAGCGAAATGCTAGAGAAATGGGGGTAGGTTTAATTTACTCGTAGTCACACAGATAACAATATATTATGTCTGTGACCCCTCCATAGCAACCATACTTATTACCATAGCATCCCAATTGATTGACATTTTCAACTTTACAATGTGCCACATTTATTTTTATGTTTCAACTTTCAGCTTACACTTTCAAATTTGACAATTTTAACTGTCTAATGTTTTACCTTTCAGCTTCCACTTTCAACTTTATATATTTCTACTTTACAATGTTTCAGCTTCACCTTTCAACTTTATACGTTTTCAACTTTAAAATGTTTCACCTTTCAGCCTCCACTTTCAACTTTTGATATTTTCAACTTTACAATGTTTCACCTTTCAGCTTCCACTTTCAACTTTTGACACTTTCAACTTTCTAATATTTTAACATTCAGCTTCCACTTTCAACTTTACATATTTCAACTTCACAATGTTTCAGCTTCAGCTTTCAAATTTTGACACTTTTCAAATTACAGTGTTTCACCTTTTAGCTTCAACTTTCAACTTTTGACACTTTTAACTTTCTAATGTTTCACCGTTCAGCCAAGGAATTCAGCAATTTTAAGCATTCTCTTTCAGCTCTCTGCATTCACACGCATTTTCCGCTAGGAAATGCACTTTCTAGTTATTAGTGTGAATGCAGAGGCATTCACACTATTGTTATCCTACGTATTTATTATTATTATTATTATTATTTTTATTGTTCTCCCACTTTTCGACGGCTAACTACTTCCCCATACTTTAAGCTAGAAACACCATTCAAACATCAGAATGTTCAGCTTCTTTTGGACTAGACTGCTCGTATTTTTCTTATTAAAATGTTTTATACTTTTTATAAAATTCAACTTTATTTAAAATACTTTTCCCATTGAAATGAATGGGAAACACTTCAAATCTCTTTTAATCTTCAGCTTTTTTTCAAACTTCATAACTTCAGCATACTTTCAGCTAGAGCAATCATTCAAATTTTAAACAATTCAACACATTTTTAGCTTTTAAAAGCTCTTTTCAGCTTTTACATATCTTTTACAGATTTTAATAAATCGCAGTTTAAGTTTAATAAAGAATTTGGATTTTTACCTAATTCTGCTCCACTCTAGCTTCCACTCTAATTTTTCACATCTCAAACTTCTTCATCAATTCCTCTCTCCTGC